>OU015492.1:152157132-152337132 GCA_907164885.2 Dolomedes plantarius
CAATATTTATTTTTGCATTAATGCTCCTAATTACGGTCTATCTTGCTATATTAATATTCTCATCACGTTTCTTATAATCTCCGGCACCTTGTTGTAAATTGTAGACTGTGTTTAGGCTTTGATAAGAAATATAAGTAACATAATATTTGTAAATATCTTATGTATTCATTTTATTCTATTTTGAAAATAACTGGCAGCATTCAATGCCCATCAGATCCTTCTACAGGAGCCTGAAAACATTAAAATAGAGCACAATTATGACATGAATCCTCCTAATTGCAGTCTTTCTTGATAAAATATTCAATTGATGACGTTTTTTATAATATCAGGCACCTTGCTTTTACAGGTACAATGTGTTTAGGCTTTGATAAATGATGAATGCAGAATAATATTGTAAATATCTCTTGCGTCCATTTTATTGTATTTTGGAAATGACTGGCAGCATTAAATAAATGCACATACAAGCTATTCAAAGGAATCTTAAAGCATATGCACCACTGAAATGGTACTCAATTCTTACGTTAATCCTCCTAAATACTTTCTGTCTTGATAGAAAGGTAGTCAACTCATTACGTTTTTTATAATCTCCAGCACCTTGCTGTTACATGTACAATGTGTTTAGGCTTTGATAAGGAAGGAAAGCAGAATAATATTGTAAATGTATTTTGCTTTAATATTAATCTATTTTGGAAATAACTGGCAGCATTAAATGAATGTTTATACAAGCCTTTCACACGAACCTTAAAGAATATGCACAATTGAAATTGAACACAATCGATGCTTTTATCATCACAATTACGGTCTATCTAGATTGAATAGTCAACCCATCTTGACTTTTATATCACCAGCACCTTGCTGTTACATTTACAATATGATTAGGCTTTGATAAGGAAGGAAAGCAGAATGATATTATAAATATGTTTTGAGTTCATTTAATTCTATTTTGTAAATAACTGGCAGTATTAAATAAATGCCTATACAAGCTTTTCCCATGAACCTTAAAGTATATGCGCCATTGAAATTGAACACAATCGTTGCCTTTATCCTCTCAATTACGGTCTATCTAGATTGAATATTCAACTGATTACGTTTTTTATAATCTCCAGCACCTTGCTGTTACGGGTACAATGTGTTTACGATTCGATATAGAATGAAAGCAGAATAATACTGTAAATATCTCTCGCGTACATTTTATTGTATTTTGGAAATAACTGGCAGCATTATATAAATGCCCATACAAGCTTTTCACATTTATGTTAAAGCATATGCACCACTGCAATGGAACACAATTCTTACGTTAATCATCTTTATTACTTTCTATCTTGATAGAAAAGTCCACTCATCACGTTTGCTATAATCTTCGGCACCTTGCCGTTACATGTACAATGTGTTAAGGTTTTGAAAAGGAAGGAAAAGATAATAGTATTTAAAATTTCTTTTGAGTTCATTAAATTATATTTTTGAAATAACTGGAAGCCTTAAATCAATGTCTATACAAGCCTTTCACATGAACCTTAAAGGATATGCACCATTTAAATTCAACACACTCGTTGCGTTTATCCTCTCAATTACGGTCTATCTAGATTGAATAGTCAAATCATCATGACTTTTATAATCACCGGCAACTTGCTGTTACACGTAAAATGTGTTTAGGCGTTGATAAGGAAGGAAAGCAGAATAATAATTTAAATATCGTTTGAGTTCATTTAATTCTATTTTGGAAATAACTGGTAGCATTAAATAAATGCCCATTCAAGCCTTTAACGTGAACCTTAAAGCATATGCACTACTGAAATGGAACACAATCTTTGCATTCATAATCCTAATTGCGGTCTATCTAGATAAAATAGTCAACTCATCACGGTATTTATAATCCCCGGCAGTGTTATGTGTAGAAATTGTTTCGACTTTGACCGGAAATACAAGCGGAATAAGGCTTGGAAATATATTTTTTTGTTCTGTTTTAGAAATAAATGGCAGCATTAAATGCCCATCTAAACCTCTCACCGGAACCTGAAAACATATGCACCATTGAAACGGAACCCAATCCTTATCAGCAGACAATAAATTATTTTATCGCATTGCATAAGTGCTATGAAACATCTTTTCGTTGTTAATGTTTACCACATCAACGCATGACGATGATCCCCCGGAGCATCATTCAGGTTGCTCTGATATTGGGCAGTTTGGATGCATAGATTTGTATCCGATACTAAGATTTACTTTAGTATTATTTTCTGAGTCATTGAGCAGAATAAACCTAGCTATAAGTCTCCGATTTTTGCATTGTGCGCGTTACTTGACGTAATATATGGATAATATACCGAGGACTGAATATCGCATTGGTTACATAAGAAAATATGTATAACACTTTATTTATGTGTACATCGATGTAATTTTGAATGGACTTTTACTTTGTGTTTCTTCGTGGGAAAATTATTATTTATCATCCTTTACACAAATATTTAACAATTTATTTGAAAAATTATTTTAATTTTTATATTAAAACTGAATACTTACATTTTTATGGAGAAATTATTGAAAAATACAAACAAAACATACTCATTTATAAAATTTTGTCAATTGTATTCTCTTAAGTACAGATATCAACTGAAGAAATAAATGAACTTTCATAAATTTGAGCCATGTCTAAATCCCTAAACCAAAGTTACAGCTGTATTATTTCAATCGGTTACGTTTAAACATACCTTATTTCATGATAAAATATTTGTAAAATGTAAGAGGTATGCACACACAAGTTACAGCAAATTATTGTTGATACATATAAAAACAATGAAGATTTGAACTAGCATCTGAAAAGACCAGACTATCCTAATTAATTCCAAATAAAATTGACTGTTGGTAAAATATAAAAAATTCTTCTCTCTTCTTCTGTAAAATGTTAGATGGATGCACCACTAACAAGTTATAGTACATTGTTGCTGGTACATCGCAAAACAATGAAACCTTGAATAAAAACCTGAAATGACCAGATTATCCTAATAAATTCGAAAAAAAGGTGGTTATTTGTAAAATGTTAAAAACTCTTGTATCTTCCTTTGAGAAATTCCTAAAGTAAATCATTTATGGGACTCCAGGACTAAAGTTCAGAGGAAAAACTATATAAATAAATAGAAATAAGTAACTCCAGGAGAAAATAAGATTGAACATGATTACTACTATTCACGTCACATATTAACAACATTTTTTAATGTTCAGTTTCGAAAATATTAAGCCTAGATACATTTCTCATCGATTTCATATTCATAAATGCGAAATTCTATGTGAATATTATTATTATCATTATTTTGGGGACAAAGGGTCTGAGATACTTTCCAAGAAACTATAATTTTTGCTAATACTATTAAGCAGTTTTGGATACGAGTGGTTATCATTGTCAAGTCTTTAATGAATCATAATAAGTAAAACATCTTTACTATAGATGTAAATCATTTACTGATTTTTTTTTTATCTTAAAATTAAATCAATACAGAGAGTGCAGCTTGCTGAACTTACATGAAAAATAATGATAGTTAAAAAGTTATCAGTTGATTGTTACTCAAATATTACTAAAGTTAGCATAGGTATCCTTTATTAGATCTAAACTTTTAAAAATGAAAATCACGAGCCTTTAACTGGGTTTCGATATTACCTGCAGCATGGAAAAGAACATAACGACATAATAAACTCAATATTAAATGTTCAGACGACACATAACATATATTCATATTCTTTACGCTAGAGAAGTTACGATTATGGTTACACATTTCCCTATTTTTATTTAGTAATATTTTAAATTTAATAAAATCCATTTAAACATTTGCAATTTCCATTTTTTTAAATATTATGATATTCATAAAATAATGAGCTAGAGTTCTAAAGTAGGGACTGCCACCTATAACTGAATCAATGGATAAAGAACAATCCACAGCACGTAATTTCTGAAAACATTACTTTTGGAACTGACTTCTCGAAGACATGAGTTCCAAATGTAGAGTGAAAACAACTTCTTAAACATTCAAATTCCCTTATCAGTAAAGAATGGAGAGTTATGTACTCCCTTCCATAGATTGTAAGCTTATATGCTGAAAGATATTCAAGTTTGCATTCAGTGACCTAATCACTAGGATTTTAGCTATAATATATTGCTCAAGTGAAAATATCATAGTACCACACGAAAAGGGTATGGAAAGGAATGACGAATAATAAACAGTCATAAGGTGACCGTGTTACAATAATATTTCGGGCATGATAATATAACAGTGCATGATAATATTACAAAAATATTTCGGGCATGACAGATGTAGGAAAATACTGAAAATTTATTCATTTGAGTTATGTGTTATTATGGGAATTTTCCATTATAAGTCTGCTTTAAATTTTTTATTTTTACCCCTTCACATGTAGGATTTACAGCATAACATACTTAAAAAGATTATAATGGAAGCAACTATTTATGGCCTTGCATGTATTTTTACTAGTGATAAGATTTATTTCAGCATTTTATAAGATTTCAACAGAGAGTTCATATCCCAGAGAAGAAGATCCATGCTTCAGTTTTTACAACAGGAAAAAATACAGGTTTGCAGTTTTTGGTAATGTAGATTGTGTGTAAAGCGCGTGTAGATTGAAAGTTGTTTTGCTTAGGAGGCGTTTTTGCAAGCTAAGCCAAAATATTTTATGTCACCATATCTGAAGTTTATATAATAACCATAAAATATATAATCGTAACACTAAAGTTTAAGTAATATTTTTTTGTTTGCACATTAGAAGGAACAACATTAGAGTCAGAGATCTGTAATCACTGATCATTTTAGAATTATTAATTAAATAAAAACACAATTTAAATAAAATTTAAAAAATAAAGTTTTACATTAAATAAGTATGCGTCAAATTATAAAACAGCGATTTTCCTCATATCTAGCACACTTTACTAATTGTTTTACATTTACCATACAAAATAATTTATCGTTAACAAAATGAAAAGAATTCCGAATTTATTTCATTTTGTTTCATTTAGTTTTATTTCATTTGTATTTTCAAATCAAAAATATATTTAACTTGTCATATATTTTTCAAACATATAAAGACATAAAGAGCCATCAAATCACAAACATAAAATCACTTTATTATAGTGTTTTCAACGTATCCTAAATGAATCGCGAGAAATATGGATTATTTTTCCTTACAAATAAAAGCACTTCGTACATAATAATAATTTAAAATGAGATAGGAATCGAAAATGTATTTTACATTTTCAAATGTAATTTAACCAATCTTTCAAAAAACAACTTTTTCAGAAATGAATGGGAATGATGATTCCCCGTTTTTGAATTCGAAGACTTTTTTTTCTCTGAATAATTCTCTTACATGTATTATTCCCAAGAAAATGTTCATTCTCCTTTTCTCCATCGATCATAATTGACATTTAATTTCAGTTCTATTGTTTTACCTATCTAATTTTGCATCGGTTTATTTGCATCATTTTACATATTTTCGAGTATATTTTCCTGAGTCAACATATATTAGATAAACGGGAAGAGACATTAAATTTATTATATTTTGAATAAAACTTTATAATTATAATGTTTTCCGCAATTTATTGTGTACTTACGCAATCACTATGCAGCAGTACTAGGTTGCGTGGAATATGAATATTAGGTCTTATAAAACTCTGTGTAATTACAAAATATGTTATGGTTTTTGGTTTGGAGCGCTACGGTCATGTTTTGCTACACGAGGGCTAATTGGACCGGGACCTACTGCTTAAAGCCGCTTCCGAACGGCTACAAACGCCCATGCCAAGAATGGGATTCGAACCCACAGACTCTGGTTCCGAAAGCCAACGCCCTAGCCATTCGGCCATCGTCCGGCTTTTTTCTTATAAATTAAAAAAAAAAATGTGTCACTTTGCATTTAAAAAATGCAGCATTTGTTAAAAATTAATTAAATTAAGCACATTTTATATTGATTAACCTTTAGCTTACGGGGCCCATTTTTCTCCATTCCCTCTCTACAACTGGAAATTTTATACACTCTTTGTAAAAACGGCCATTAAGGGCAGTTAAACGAGTGGCTGTCACGAAGAAGAATATCCAGGTAAATGAAATCCGACGCCAGGAAAAGGAAGAGGCAGCTGGTCATAAAACAGTTTTTATTCCTGGAAATGTTGATGGACATCATTTGGATGAAATTACAAACATCTTAGCTCCACATTTTTCGCGGATAACGGGGGAAAAGGCCCCGGCAGCGCAAAAAGATGCGGCGATACGGACAGCTAAACCCTCTTGGGTTCCTCCCATTTTGGTTACACTCAAGACCCTTGGGGTCATAAACGACCCCACAAGTTTTCCTTCAATTAATTTACTATGATTATTGCATGTTACATATATTTTTGTAAGTTTACACACTTTTTAATGATAAAAAAGAAAAAGAAAAAGACGCAATCAAAGTAAAATTTAGTTTATGTATTAAAAAATATTAATTTTAGAGGAAAACTTGCAATAACTGTAGATTTATTGACAACTGTTACAGACCTGAAACGAATGATCTTTGCAAATAAATTTCAAACACTTATGACATTTTTCGCTACATTTTTTATCCAGTCTCTTGGACAAAAGTTGCAATGTCCTCTTTTTTTGGCATTTGTCTTGCTTCCACTTATATTTGGATCTACTGTAGGATCTATTTGCGATTTCTTAACACTAAAACAACGGAGCGGGTCAATTTGACCCAAAACGATGTTTAATTTATCACCACGCGAAAAGTATCGATTGAAAAAAAAATTCCTCTTATGACTTTTAATATTTTAAGGTGAACAACAATTTATCAAATTTAAAAATTCGTAACATAAATAATTTTCCGATTATTAACACTTATACCTAGAACCGCGGAGCGGGTCAATTTGACCCGTAAGAAATGTTAATGCACAAATAACGAAAAACAGGTGCATTTTCTCGAACTGAAACTGTAAAATACTTCTACCCCACCCTAGAATTCCTTAAATGGACTGTACCAGAAGGGGGAATAGTGAAGGTTTTTCATTCAAGGTCATTATATTAGGTTTGAAGCATGAACTACGTTCGAATGCAGTAAAAAATTTCTGCGAACATTTAGACTTTTTGAAGTTGCTTTTATTCTGTAATTAGTATATGTATAAAAACTATGTCACGACGCCCTAATCTTGTTGTTCAGGAAGCTTTAGAATATTTATACAATTATCTGAAAACGATTCAGAAGGTTCGAAAAAAGGTTTCTCAAAATTCGATTTTGAGTAGTGAGGATGAATACCTGCCTGCTAATGAAGAAAATTTGGATTCGGATGAAGAAAATGAAAGTATAGATGACTCTGGCAATGCTCTAACAATCGCTGGTCCTTCTTATCGCAATACTGATGATAATTTATCTGATAAAAAATAAAAATCGAACATTCTAAGAAAAGATACACACACGCAAAGAAATTCGAAAAACAAATCGACAATAACATTCAAAGTTCGAAATAATGAAGATGACAAAGATGGGGTAATTTGGAATGTCGCTCAATTAGGAACAAACGATAGAGGAAGAAAATCAAAGTGTAACATTTGAAAGAAGTTGGGAGACCCAACACCACATGCTAAACGCAATGTTATCGACAAATGTCCTTCAAGTGCTTGGAGACTTTTTATAGATGAATGGATATTGAAACACATAAAGAAATGTACTGAAGATAAAGCTCACCGGCAGATTCATGAAGGAGAATGGAATATAACATTAGAAGAAATAGATGCTTTAATATAAATTTTATATGCACATGGTATATATTGTGCAAAATGACTTGAACTGGATAGCTTGTGGTCAAAGGACTGAGGAGCATCATTTTTCCAAAATACAATGTCAAGAGACCAATTTCATGAAATAATGGGATTTTTACGCTTCGACGTAAAATCAACAAGATCAAAGCGTCTAGAGACAGACAAATTTGCCCTTATTTCGGATATCTGGAATCGTTTCATGGAAATTTGCAAGACTAACTATACACCAGGTCCTAATATAACTGCAGATGTACAGTTATTTCCTACAAAAGCTAGGTGTAGATTTATCCAATACATGCCAAACAAACCAGATAAGTGTGGAATCAAGTTCTGGTTGGCTGCAGATGTTGACTCAAAATATCTGATAAATGGATTCCCGTATCTTCGAAAATATAACCAATGTCCATCCTATGTTTCTATATCTGAACATGTATTGCTGCGACTAATAAGTCCATATCAGAACAAAGGTAGAAATGTCACTACGAACAACTTTTTCACAACACTAAAGCTTGCAGAGGCATTGAAATACAAAAACACCAGCCTTGTAGGAACTGTAAAACGCTCAAGAAGAGAAATACTAGTCTCTGTAAAAATGTTAAAATCCACATTGTATTAGACTACGGTACTAACCCATAAAGACATGAGTCTAACTGTTTATCGAGGTAAAAGAGATAAAAATGTTTTGTTGCTAAGTAGTCTCCATTCAAGCGTAGAAATTGCAGATAACCCCCCAAAAAACTACCTGATACAATCGCTTTCTACAACGCAACTAAATACGGTGTGGACGTGATTGAACAAATGGCAAGGAAATATACAGTCAAGTTTGCTTCATGTAGGTGGCCGGTGCACGTTTTTTTGTAATATTTTGGACCTGTTACAATCAATGCCTGGGTTTTATATAAAGCTGTAACTGGAAAATCTATTAGTAGACGGAAATTCATTCAAGACTTGGTTGGAGAACTGCGAGAAAAGTTTGTTCTCTTCCGACATAAAAAGGCGGCAAAAAGAGCATGTGAAGCAACCAATGAAAACGACGGACAACCACAAATTAAGCGTAAACGAGTCGGATGCCATATTTCGAAATGTGTAAATAAAACTCTAGATATCTGTTCAAAATGTAAAGCACCCATCTGTGGAAAATGTACCAAACTTATTACTCAGTTTTCTACAAAATGCATACAGTAAATTGGATTTTAAAATCTGTAAAACTAAGTACTGATAAAATTTTTAGTAACTGAAAAAAAAAATTTAATTTTTAATTTTTTTAAATTATTTCTAAACATATTGAAAAGAGGTACTCTGTTTTTCCATTGAAATTAGGAAATTTATGTTATATTTTGTTAAAGAGACATGTTATAATACTCAAGGACATAAAATTTTAAATAATGCGATTTTGTAAAAATTAATTTCTCTTGATTTATATAAATTATTTAATGTAAATTCCAAGAAATATTGATTATTATTTAAAAAATAAAATGTATTAGTGAAATAAATTAAGCGCTTGTGCATATTTTATCAGTTTACAATCTAGGGTCAAAATGACCCGCTCCGCGGTTCTAGGTATATCGAAAGTCCCGCGGTTCTAGTGTTAACAATTGCTGCGACTGCTTCAGTTCTTGGGAGAAATTTTGTCTCCTGCAGTGCAGGTTTTATTAATTCATAGTCTAATTCTTCCAGAAAATATTTTCTTCTATTCTTTTTGTTTTAATGGTATGAAGGGTTAATTTCCCGCCAAATCACAAAAGGACTGTACGAGATACATCAATTATGTTGTAAAAAAGTGCAACAGGCCAAAGAGCAGTACCTCTTTTATAAGTGTAAGTGGCAACTATTTGATCCAAAGAATCAACTGCTCCTTTTGTCGAATTGTAATCCAATATCATTGTTGGTTTTTTATCATATCTATTACTTATATCACCTTTGGTGTGCATGGGACTAATTAGAGTGATACATTTGTTTTTCTTTGGTGTATATGCTACTAATGTAGTGTCAGTTGTAAATCGAAAAATTGAGGTAAATACCTCCGATCCGTTCGAATCAGAAAAGTCGATGGGAAGTTCCGGCTTATTTTTTATTATTATTCCTAGCACAGTTATATTTCTTTTAGTAGTAATTGACCAAGTTCAAAAGAGGAAAACCAGTTATCGAAAGTAACATTATGTCCCTAGAGACCATAGGTCAAATGCAAAACAACGAGAAAAGCTTGTTTTTTTCTCTGGTGAGCCATCCTTTGGCTTTCCGGTGTATACTAGCATATTTCATGCATATGCGCTTTTTGAGTCAAAAACAATCCATATTTTTATGCCATACTTCGACGGTTTTTGTGGCATGTAATGACGGAAAGATCACTGGCCTCTAAAACTGACAAGTTGTTCGTCAATTGTAACATAATTTCCTTTATTGTATAATTTAGGAAATTTTTCAACCCAATCATCCCACAATTCTGAAATAGCAGCCAATTTATCACTGTCACCTTTCTGCTGAAGTGTCTTTATTATCAAAGCGAAGGACTCTAGATATAATTTTGAACCTCTTTAGAGACATTGCAGCTCGAAAAATAGGTCGTCCAAACTGTTCATCCCACAAACTTGTAACTGCTTCGCCATGTGATTTGAAAAACCTAGCTAAGATTAAAAGTCCCAAATAGCAATGCAACTCATTGTAATCCATTTTTTCCTGCTTATCTCCGAATAATTTAGCACCTTCAATATTCGTCATGTCTATAATATTTGTTTTCAGTGGTAGGTTGAAAGTACAACAGAAAATTACATTTTACATCTATTTTTCTTGATGTTGGATATGATGTTGGTCCCGGTTTTGGTTTTATGATATTTACCAACGAAGTTCGTCCAGGTCCTGCGTATGGAGTATCACGCCATTAAATTTTTGTATCTTTCGAAAGCATATATTTACATGGATATAAGAACATTACAAGCATATAAGAACATGGGAGTGGTAAGCAAACAAGATAATATTTCTGGGGTCACCAGTGACCCCAAAGGTCTCGTGTGCAAAAAAATGCAAATTCGGGAAAAATAAAATAAAATAAATAAAATATAATAGCCTTATTTTATATAAAAAACTAAAAGAATAAAAGTCCCAAAATGTCATTAAAAGCAAATGGTTTATTAACAAGATATATTAAGGTACCCGTACACCTTTAAAACGGCATTTTCGGTCAAAATATCGTTTTTTGTTTTTTGCAATAACATTAAAGCCCAATCTTTTATCTTTCAAATTCCGTTTGAATTATGCTTCTATCTTAATTAGAAGCCGAATTACAGCAATTTAAATATTACATGTCGCAGAATTTTACAACCGGAAGTGTCATTCTGCAAACCGGAAGTAAGCCAAAATGTTTCTTTACATCGTTCTTTTTTTAGATTTAACGCTGAAATTGGGTTATACGTCAAAGGAAATACTTAAAAATAAAAATCAAGAGATTTATAAATATTTGGAAACATATCTGGCAACATAATTTTCACTCTTGTATTCCTAAACTTGGCAACAAACTTATATTTCAAAAGCGATTGTTTACATATCTGCAGATTTGCCGCGTTGTTTTTATTGGCTTTTTAAAGTTTTTAAATCTATTTAGTTTTTACTTTTCTCTGGTAAAAATGGGTAAAAGTATTGGAAGAAGTCGAAAACGCAAGTTTTACGGAAATCGTTTTACAAAAAATGTCAAAAACGATGACGTAGATGAGTGTGTACAAAGCACTGCGAGTTGTATAAAGTCTAAAGTTGATACTGTTTTAGACTCGGATAAAACTAATGGAGCGATGTCTGGAAATATAATTTTTGATTTAGATATTCTTTCCAGTGTTTTTTCTGAACTCTGCTGTCCAATGTGCTATTCTGAGAAGCTAGTATTTAAAGAAGAAACTAGATATGGATTATGTTCTCATTTCCTTTTGAGTTGTGAAGGGTGTGAGTTTCAGAAGGGTTTTGCCTCTTCTAAAAAACATGTAAATTTCCCTGAAGTAAATACGAGACTAGTATATGGTATGCGCCAAATAGGTAAAGGATTTTCAGCTGCTTATAAATTATGTGCAACTCTGAATTTACCTAGATTGACCAAAACTGCATATACTTCTCATGAACAAAAACTGTTGAAAGTTGTTTCTGAAGTAGCAGAGGACTCTATGAAAAAGGCTGCAACTGACATAGTGAAGAAGCAGGAAAATCTTGGCAAAGAAATTGTGAAATGTGGAGTTTCAGTGGACGGAACATGGCAGCGGAGAGGCTATACTTCTTTAAACGGATGTGTTGCAGCAATTTCCATCGACAGTGGAAAAGTATTGGATCTGGAGGTCATGTCATCATACTGTCCAACATGTAAAAAGCTAGAAAAGATGGCTAAAAACCTGGAATACGAGCAATTGAAAGCTGATCATGTATGCCAGTGTAACTTTCAAGGCTCAGCGTCAAAAATGGAAATCGTTGGTGCGTCACGTATATTCTCAAGGTCTGAAAACAGACGCCAGCTTCAGTATACTGAATATTATGGTGATGGCGATTCCAAAGGATTCATAAGCGTAAAAGACACATACGGTGAAAACAGTGTCACAAAATTTGAATGTATAGGCCATATTCAAAAGCGTGTTGGGTCCCGCCTGCGAAAATTAAAATCAAAAACCAAGGGTCTGTCTGGAAAAGGGAAACTGACCGATACATTTATAGACAGACTTCAGAACTACTATGGAATTGCTATACGTAACAATACTGGTAACCTAAACGCAATGCAGCAAAATGTTATTGCTGCATTATTCCACTGTGCATCCAGTTCACGAAAACATATGCAAGGGCAGTGTCCTCTGGGCAAAGACAGCTGGTGCTTCTTTCAGCGAGCACTGGCATGCGGAACATCTGTTAAAGATAAGTATGCTGGTCTACCAAAAGAGGTATTGAATGCTGTAAAGCCAGTATACTTAGATTTGTGCTCAAGAGAACTCTTGAGTAAATGTCTCCACGGTAAAACTCAAAATGCAAATGAATGCCTGAATGGCATAATATGGCAACGATTACCAAAAGAGGTATTTGTTTGTCTGAAAACAATGAAACTTGGAGCATATGATGCAGTACTGCAATTTAATGATGGATACAAAGGTTGCCTGAATGTTTTAAATAAGTTGGATATTAGTTATCCAGGATTTTTTACATTGCAAGCCTACAACCATTTAGACAACATTAGAAAAAATGATTCCATACGTCATTCTGTTCCTGCGTCAAAGAGACGCAGGAAAATTCTCAGAGCCCTTAGGAAAAAAAAAAATAAGTGTTGTAGAAAGCCAAGAGGGAGAAGTTTATAAATCTGGTGGATTTTAATATGAAAATAATTATTTTTAAAGTAAGAAATGTGTTATAAAGTTATTTTTAGTGTTTTCTCAAAATGAATTTTTTCATCGTTTCTCTTAACGCAATACATCCTATTATAAAAAGTTACACATAAAATGCCTTAAAATTTTGCATACTTTATTTATATATATTTATAAAGGGAATAGTGTATGCTCATGATTGCAGATTGATTAGTTTTTTTGTTTACATTGGTATAAATTGCAAGTGACAATGAATTTTAAGTGATTTTTATGAACATCAGTACTTTAAGTGCTACAAACTTTGAGGTACACATAGTTCAATCTTGAGAGTAGACTATTCCCCACAGACAGTTATTATCTTCATTTGGTTATTTATAAAATGGTAATATATTTGTTTGTTTTTGAGTTACCATGCAATGCGGAATGAGTTACCATGCAATGCGGAATGTCAAATTTTGACCAATTTTTTCCAGTTTTTCCTCCTAAAAAAATTATTTTAAAGAAAAGTATGCTGGTCTACCAAAAAAGGTATTGAATGCTATAAAACCAGTATACTTAGATTTGTGCTCAAGAGAACTCTTTAGCAAGTGTCTCCACGGTAAAACTCAAAATGCAAACGAATGCCTGAATGGCATAATATGACAACAATTACCAAAAGAGATATTTGTTTGTTTGAAAACAATGAAACTTGGTGCGTATGATGCAGTATTGCAATTTAATGATGGATATAAAGGTTGTCTGAATGTTTTTAACAAGTTGGATATTAGTTATCCAGGATTTTTTACATTGCAAGCCTATAACCATTTAGACAACGTTTAGAAAGAATGATTCAATACGTCATTCTGTTCCTGCTTCAAAGAGACGCAGGAAAATTTTCAGAGCACTTAGGTAAAAAAAAATAAGTGTTGCAGAAAGCCAAGAGGTTGAAGTTTATAAATATGGTGGATTTTAATACGAAAATAATTATTTTTAAAGTAAGAAATGTGTTATAAAGTTATTTTTAGCGTTTTCTCAAAATGAATTTTTTCATCGTTTCTCTTAACGCAATTCATCCTATTATAAAAAGTTACGCTTAAAATGCCTTAAAATTTTGCATACTTTATCTATATATATTTATAAAGGGAATAGAGTATGCTCATGATTGCAGATTGATTAGTTTTTTGTTTACATTGGTATAAATTGCAAGTGACAATGAATTTTAAGTGATTTTTATGAACATCAGTACTTTAAGTGCTATAAACTTTGAGGTATACATAGTTCAATCTTGTGAATAGACTATTCCCCACAGACAGTTATTATCTTCATTTTGCAATTTACAAAATTGTAATATATTTGTTTGTTTTTGAGTTACCATGCAATGCGGATTGTCAAATTTTAACCAATTTTTTCCAGTTTCTCCCCCTAAAAAAATTATTTTAATGTAACAGCTAAATTTTATATATATTTTTTCAAGTTTTAACTTAAATGTCATCATAAAAAATAGATAAAAAGACAAAATTCAAAAAATTTCAAAAAATCACCCCCGAAGGTGTACGGATACCTTAAACAGAAATTGCATTGGGGTCATATATGACTCCAGGGACCCAAAAGGGTAAAATATTACATGTTGATGGCTTGAGCGAATACAAAAGAGTGCGTAGAGAGACGCCGAGAAAAACTGATTCTTGCGAAAAATGCACAGGAGCGCTGAACTGTAATTGGTTAGAATTGACACCTGACTTTAACGCGTCATATGGTGATCATTTCGAATGTTCTACGAGATTCGAACTTATATAACTTTCAGGAGCGTGGTTGGTTTAAGGGGAAAATGAATAGATTACTTTTGGAATATATAGATCAAAATCGCATTGAGGGATAATGCTCTGTTGCGGTAGGACAAAGTTAATGAAGGGAAACTTTATTGTTTCATATATATATATATATATATATATATATATATATATATATATATATATATATATATATATATATATACAGTCGAACCTCCATATATCGAACTTCCCTATATCGAAATTTTCTATATATCGAACTCTTAGCAAATATCCATGTTCATTACATAGAAAAACTGTTTCCATATATCGAAAAAATCTCTATATATCGAAATTTTTTTTTCAAGACATATTGGGAGATTTCATTCTAGTTTAGAATAAAATCTCCCAATTTTTGGCGTTTGAAACAATACGTCGTAGACTTCAATACGCGGAAAATGTCCCTGATGAAGTTTTTAGTGGACTGAATAAATGCGAACATTTCTTTGATGAATTTTCTGCAAAACTGGCTGTTCAGCAAGATATTCGAAGTTTTTTTTTAAAGAATGTAACTGTGATCAGTGTAACCACTGTCTGGATTATTGTTTTTTAAAGGGTATGTAGTACTCAATAAATCTTTCACATTAATTCATTTTCTTGTTATTAACTTTCATTTAATGTGATTCGCATATAAATTGGAAATGGAGGTTCGTATACGAAACTCCATTATGAGTTTTAGGAGAATTATGATAAAACTAAGATCATTTTTTTAGTTATTAACTTTCATTTAATGTGATTCGCATATAAATTGGAAATGGAGTTTCGTATACGAAAATTAGCTTTAATTTTAATGTTTTAGGAGAATTATGATAAAACTATGATCAATTCTATATATCGAAATTTCTATATATCGAATTTTTTCCCAGCACTTTGCTACTTCGATATATGGAGGTTCGACTGTATATATATATATACACACTCACACACACACACACACACACACACACACATATATATATATATATATATATATTCATTCATTCATTCATTCTTGGGCCCGTATTCTTGGGTTACATGCTATCCCACCCCGTAAGGAAAAGGTTAATGAAACAATGTCCGTCAGTGTATTTAGAAAAGTAAACTTTGGTATAATGTTTCTGTAAGTAAGAACTGGTAGCCCTCCTGCAGCACGGCATCTTACAACACGGTTTCGCTCTAATACGATAAGATAAATTGACCAAAACCATTATACAACACTGTGCTTCTATAGCACTAGATAACATGATTTCTGTTTAACACGTTTAAATACTGAATTACCTTAAGATAATGACTTGACGGAATATTGAAATATAGTGGCGTTAGATGAAAATGTAGAAACAGATTTTATTTTATTCATTTATAACTCTATAAAATTACAAGAAGGTCTAAGCTTAGCGGAAAATCTTGAATCATTTTTCCTGAATGTAGAACCTTCGGCTGAAAGAAGCCAAAAATTCAAAAAGAAGCTGCAAAATTGTTTATCTCCATACCGTGAATCTAGAATGGTCTTGTAAGAAACAGCAAATAAACCAAAATTGCAAATTTTTTAAAGAGGGTAGAAGGCGCAAAAAATCTAAACGAAGAAAAAGGTTCTGAAAGTGAAGGTGATATCGTTCAATCGAAAAAACGTTCTCGTTTGATTGTAGTGAGTAGTGATGAGGAAGTAATTTATTAACTTATGGTCGCATTAAATGAAAATAATATATCTTTGGGTTTTTTTTTCGTTTTATGTTATACATACATTGATATTTTTAATAAAAATTAAGTTTCTTGTATGGAATTTTAAAAAAATTCTTGTTTTTAATAAGTTTTCAGAACGTAACCCCCCCTTTTTTGACCTGTTTCTGGGGCTCATATAACACGGTTACACACAACACGGCCTTTTCTAAAAACCTTTCTACCGTGTTATAGAAGGGTTACCTGTATATTATTATTGCAGTAGTACAAAGTGTGCTATACATAATTCACAGGTTATATATCTAAATGGAAATGTAACTTGAATAATGTTTTTATGATGTAGTAATAAATGCTTTATACACATGCATCAATAAAGAATGAGATATTTTTAATATTTCAAATTTTGATGAACGATGTTTCTAATTTTCTCTCGGTTGGTATAATAAAAAAAGTTTGATTAAGTAACTAGAACTAACAGAACAGTTACTGTATTAAAATAAAGGAATAAACAGTGACATGTACAGATATATTTGAAGTATATGTTTATGAAGTATATGTATAACTCAAGTAGATATAACATTTTTTAACGCACCATAAAATTGTTTCAAATTTATCTTTGAAATTCTCTTTACTCACAAACTGCCACAAATAATTGCCTTTCCCACTGGCTTTGGGGCATCGCCATCTTTGGTTAACGAACACTCACCACTTTCTATTTCCCTTTTACATCCAGCCAGTCTATCGAGCAATACTTATGACCATATTTACAGTCACAGCGAACTATTTGGTAACCCACGAAACGCCAAGCAAATATTTTTCTCTCTCTACTCTCAAACTATCACTTTGCATACATTGACGAGAAGGGCCATTGCGCGTAACAGACATATTTGTATTGGAAGGTGCAATTGTACTTATGATTTAAATTTCATGAATTCCTGTAGTTGAAAATGATGTGTTACAAACATTACAGAAAACAAAAAGATAGCAGTATACTGGAATTCGCTATATATTGAACATCAGAATAAATCATTTATTTTATAAAACTTATATTTGGTCACAGACAATATACTAGTGTTTTAAGAAGACATTAGAATGGTTGTAAAATGAACAAAGAATTGAGGTCATAACAAACTGATATTGTGTTTCATCTTCTACTATTTTATTGGCTGTACAAATATAGTATAGTTCGACATACAAAATTTGGGTTGCAAAATACATTTGCCTAATGCAAGGATAATAATTTGCAAAAATTAGTATGGTGATTTAATTCCCGTCTAAGCTTAACTGATTCACTTAAAAAGCTAACTCATTCTCTCAACAGAAAGATACTGTTCAGATAAAGTTTTGACCGTCTTATTCACTTTATGATGTAATTTGTAACATATTCCAATTTATATATAATGTTTTGTAATATATTGTATTTCAATGTTTGTATAAACTGATGTACAAAAATTTATTATGGAAAAAACACAAAATTTAAATATGAAGTATAGTTAGCAGGCTTCGATGTTTTTTGATTTTTCTAAACAGGTAATCCTTCCTTTGCACGTGTCAGTATACTTTATGATCCATTATAATTTTAGACTATTTGTACAAATCTTTTCTGAATAGAAGTGAGCTGATTTAGGAATAACTTTATCCCAAATCTAGAATCTATCTTCTATTACTTTATATATTTATTCTTCATGTAAGAATTAAGGAAAAGTAACCCCTAATAAGGATTACGGCCGTAATGACGGCTTTCCAGTAATTCTGAGGAAGCAAAAATCCCTTTATTATGGTCCATAACTTTTACTTATATACCATTTTAAACACCTACAGGAAATTGTACAATTCATACGAAACATTTTCAAATAGTACACGTATCATCTCGTTTTCGTTGCTCTCATGTAACCTACACTAGTTATCAAAAATTAAAGAAAAATCACAAAAAGAGAGATAACACGTTCAAAACTAGGCCAATCTGATTAAAATTTGAATTTGTTGTTAAATAAAAGGTGCTGAACAATACTACATTATGCAAAATAGTGGCTCTGAAGTCGGAATACGTCATTTCCGATGAGCATAAAAGTGCATTCTCAGAGCAAGGCGGTAATTGTATATGCGAGGCTGCGATTAGACATGTGGCATAGCCAAATTGCAACAATGACCTCCAGGCATCATTTGACAGAAGAACTGCTATGGAGAGCTATTGGGAAACTAGAGGCAGCACAAAGTCAAACAGAAGTGGCCAGATGGCTAAATGTGAGTCCGTCTGTGGTTTATAGATTTGGCAACAATTTCTGACCACAGGTTCGGCATCCAGGAGTTTCAGCCAAGGACGACCATACACTACGACGAGTGCCGATGACCGATATTTGTCAGTATGCGCACGAAGGAATAGAACCGCAACTCCGTCTGAACTCAGTCCTCCCTCTCTGCAAGCTCTGGAAGGTTGGTATCAACGTGAACCGTGCGTAGAAGGCTTCCTGAAGGTAGTCTTCTTGCGAGGCGACCAGACATTTGCGTCCCGCACACGTCACGCCATTGGCGGGAACATTTGCAGTGGGCAGTCAACATGTCCACTCGACGCGTGATCAGTGAAGGGCTGTTCTCTTTACGGATGATTCCAGGTTTAGGCTCCAAAGCGATAGTAGGTGTATTTTGATTCGGAGAAAACTTGGAACTCGTTTTCATCCATCACACATCCTTGAAAGAGATGCATACGGATCAGGCAGTGTCTGTGTTTGGGGTGGTATCTCTTTGGGTGGAAGCACACACCACCATGTCTTTCCCTGTGGAAATGTGACTGCTCACACGATAGAGATGACATCCTTGATGCTTATGTGCGCCCTTATGACGAGGCAATATGTGATGCTTTCGTTCTAGAGGACGATAACTTGAGACCGCACAGGGCTCGCATCGTGGATGATTATCTTGAGCAGAAAACAATTCAGCGCATGGTGTGGCGAGCTCGATCACCGGACCTGAATCCCATCGAGCATGTTTGGGACGCTTTAGGACGACGTATAGCTGCTCTCAATCCTCCTCCAAGGACTTTAGCCACGCCTTCAACTGCTTTGCAAGAGCAATGGCTCACACTTCCTACCTAACTCATAGACCGCATAATTGACAGCATCAGACATCGCTGTATGTGCGGTATTGCTTCTCGGGGGGGATCATACGCCCTGTTACAGGTACTTTTCCTATACCAAACTGACACATCCAATTTGTTCATTGTATACATATGCTAGTATCTATAAAACCATAAATGTCTGGCGATTTCTTTTTATGCTATTTTATACCTAGCTATGTGTTGTATAATGTGTATAAGTTTCATTAAATTCTACGCTTAAATTTTTGAGTAATCGCTATTTTTGTGACTTTTCCTTAATTTTTGATAACCAGTGTATTATATATTAAATGTTGATGAGCACCAAGGAACTACAATCACAAATATCACATAATGAATCTTCCATGTCTGTACAGAAGTAAAAATTCTTTGAATAGATACTAGTCTTAAGAAGAATTTGAACCATTTTAATATTCTATATCACTCATAAACGGCTGCCCAAAATTTTATATATTTAATGTTCATGAGTTATATGAATCTACAATGCCAAACATTTACTCTTATATTAACACTAAATAAAAAGACATGAAATAATAAAAATCAGAATTTTGCAATGCTATAAACCTAAATAAAAATTGGACGCTACGTTTGTTACATAAAAGTTGTTTTTTTCAATTTAAAAGCAGCTGGAACGAATCGCATTTTATTTTTCAAACGCTATTTATCAAAGCTCACCCTGGAGAATGCTCTTCATAAAGGTGTGGCATCTACCAAAAAAAAAAAGGAGAAAAAAGAAAGAAAACCACAATCGTATACTCGAATGAATAAATGCATTTCATAGGAATCCATGTTCCGAATTTTATGTCACATCTGTTTTGTTGAGATTTCAGAAGATTGCTTAGAAATCAAATTCCTGCTGTATATGCAAGTATTTGTGAAATAATAAATGTGCCATATATTTTATCATGCGGCAGGCGTAAGTGAATGTAAAGTAAATGTATTTTTGACGTTAATGTTTGAACAAAATATCTGAGCTTTAAAGTGTTTTTTTCATCATAATATATATGTAGAGAAAAGAGCAAAAAGCTATTTTTTACCCAGCGTGGAGAATTATACACAGGTATTTCACACCCTAGCTGTTTCTGTTGTGAACTTTTTATGAATAAATATTTAGCAAACAACAATGTGTAATATCCGAGTTTAATTGAAATTTAATTCCAATTACTGTTGAAAACAAAGACATTAGTTCTTGTATTTAACAATCGCAATATGTAGTTTGCTTTATTTTCTAACCAAAATAAGGAAACTTTATAACTATAAATAAATAAATATATATATATATATATATATATATATATATATATATATATATATATATATATATATATATATTTATATGTATATATAAGCTGACCCGGCAATGCTTCGCTATTGCTAGATTTGAGTATATACTATATGTCTATCAGTTAAACATGGATTCTCCAAATTCAATCCACATACTTGCAATGCCCATATTGTGATTTATTTATCGTTATTCTAAAAGTCAGTTTAATTGGAAATTGCAATCATTTGAATTGGGATTGCATATCTGTTAGTATCATTGATATACGTAGTATTAGCACATCCTCTTCGTTGAATTTACCACTTAAAATTGTTGCTTTAATTACATTGTATAAAAATCTCTTTACTGCCAATCTGGTACCATTGCAAAAACGGGGTGTGTCAATGTTTCTAAGAAGAGTGATAGGAACACAAATCTTCAGATTAATGATGTATGGTAGCAATACAGATAAATCAAGTGAATTTAAAAATTCAGTTGGATTTTTTACTGCAGAGGCACACCCAGGATTTAATCTTGGGGGGGGGGGGGCGAGTTGAACGGATAAAAATATTTATAATGCATATTCAATATTCACAATGCAATTTCTATTTCTTGGGGGGGGGATTCCCTTGGCCCACCCTCTGGGAGCACCAGTGATTTACTCCTTCATCTTGATCTATAACAGTAAATATTAATTTGTAAGTAGCTGTTTCTCCTGGTAACGTACAGAGCTTACAGACAGCATGTCTTCTTACGTGGGGTGTCAGAAAACACTCTCCCACCTTCAAGACTCAAGGGTCATGACCTTACCACTCGCCTCCCTCACAGGAATGTTGAACATATACATGAGAGGGGTGGCTATCAGGGGTTGTTAGGTGCTGCCATCCGTATGTTTTGTTTCAAAGTAGAAGGTTCATAGATAATATCTGAAGAGACATCGAACAAAAATTTTTTTAACTTTCTTTCTACTGGCCAGATCGAGGGTTTCAATAGCTTTAAACCTTCTCGGGACAGCACAGACCATTTTGCAAAATACCGCGTGTAAATCGGTGCAGTAGTTTTTTAGTCTATAGAGGACACACATACGAACATTGCCATATATATATATATATATATATATATATATATATATATATACAGTAACCACCGCTTATAGTGATCAGTGATTATAAGAATCAACCGTTTATAAGAATCAATATCACAAAAACAAAAGTATTATTTCCATGTTAAAATTTTCGCCTTAAAGAATCAATCCACCGGTTTTAAGAATCAGTTTACACTCTTTGCTTTCCTTTCACTTTTCCAAAAAAGCCACTTAAACCTTCAAAAGGTACGAAGTTCTTTCTTTTTACTTTTTTAAAGAAATATTGATAAGATGGGATGGATTATATTCATAAAATTCATCCCTTTCTTTGTTAGACATAACATAATAGTTTCTCCTTAAACGCTTTAGCACTACACTGTCCTATTAGCTTGACCCGGGGGCATCTTTACCTGTCAGGATCACTTTTCTCCACTGACAAACAAAAATAGGGACTCTTTTTTCCCACCTCCGACATCCTGGTTTCGGCTACCTGGATCCTGAAACACATAAATTTTCGGCGAAGTGTCCACTATCACTTAGGCAAACGTGACATTATTATATTCAGCACGTTATCAAACCGCGAAATGTAAAAGGTGAATCTTCGTCTGAGACTATTAGTATTAAAAGAGGTATAAACAGCCTCCTGAAAACTTCATTACGTCAAACTACCATAGAAAACTTTTTCTTGCTCCCTTCCTGTAGTTGAAATGTTAAAACTGTTAAGCAGGTATGTTGTAACAAATATTGGATTATTTTCTTCTCTTACTATAATTATGTGTATCTACTTATAAGTCTAGAAATTATGTTGTATTTTTCAAATTATAAAAAATAATTTTAATAAAAGATAATTAACGTAAATTAAAGAGCATTTTATGGTAAATTATCTAATACATGTATATATAGGTGTGTGTGTGTGTGTGCCTGTCCATAAACCTAAATTTCGGCTATAAGAATCAACCGCTTATAAGAATCAAAAACAGTAATAACAAACGTGATTCTTATAAGCGGAAATCACTGTATATATATATATATATATATATATATATAACAGCATATGCCGTTGGTAATCTTAAAATGACGAATACCATAGTGTATAATATTAAGTATAACTTTACATAGGCCTTGAAATATTTAACAACTATTGTAAACAGGACAGATGGAAATTAAGCTCAGTCAATAAAACATGATAGTTACTGCCTTAATATGAAAATAAAGCTCAAACAATAAAAAAAGAATAAAAACCTAGTATTTACTTCACATTCACAGCCATTATAAGGAGATTATAAATGGAAATTTGAAAAGGTATTTGATTTTTAGTCGATAAATTCTAATTGTATATAGTTTTCAATTTATACAGAAGGTCGTTCGCACTTTAGGAAAACGATTTTGTAAATTATTTTTGTCATTTGCATTTTAAGATAAAAATTTGGCAACATCAAAATAATCGTCTGCTACTATTTTGTTTTGAATGGAATGTAAACTAAAAGGTTTATATTGAAAATATCTCTAAAATTGATAGATAGCTCGATGGTTACGTAACTGCGATTTCAGAGGAGAGTTATTCGTATCAACGAATTATAAATCAATGACAAAATCGCGGTTATAGCATTAAAAAAAAGGTATTTATTATATATTAAATTCGAAAGGAAATAAAACGTCTAACTGAAAGTAAAAATAAAAAAATGACCATTAAGCGACTTCCTAAGACTGTTCGAATATTGGTAAATATCAAGACTCTCATCCTAAAAGAAAATTCGTTGACACGAAGATCAATTGCATCGAAACTAGGAATGTCTTCTGGCACTGTAAATAAAATCATTCATTAAAATTTGAAGTTAAAAGAGATGTTTAAACCTAAATTTCATCTGCTTTTCCCAAAGAATATTACTGAAAGAAATAAAAAGTTAGAAAATTATATGAAAAACACCTACCTGCTGAAAAATGGAAATTTGTGGTAACACTCGATGAAGCATGGGTGTATAAAATGAAGCATGGGTGTATTTAAGCATGGATGAAGCATGGGTGTATTTAAGTGACTGTAATAAAAAAAATTTCAATTTTCTATTGCTCAACTGACGGGAATGACCTTACGAAAAAGCTCCGTCAGTGTACAGAAAAGTTCCCAAAGTGATTCATGATAGTTTCAGGATTTTGTTACGACGGCAATTCCAAAATATTACGGCTACCACAGCTTTTGCTTATAAGAATTGTTCAAACTGAAGACCGGCGCTGCGTAGCCAAACCCGCAAACTCAGGAGAGGGTTGATTTCCCCTGTTCGGTTTATGAATAGTATGGGCCTGGGAGAGGTCGGACAGTACAGATCTGCCGACCAATTGGGGCTACTTTGTTACAACGGCAAATTAAAAAATCGAAAAAGTCACAAGTAAAGCCAAAATTAATTCCCACTACTATCAGCAGAATATTTTAGAACCAATTTTTGAAAAAGAAATTTTAGCCTTATTGATAAAGTTGAGTTTCATGTGGACAAAGCCTCTAGTCACATGTCTAAATCAACTGCCGCTTATTTAGCAAAGAAAGAATCAGAAACACGAATAAAGTGTATCCCATTCAATGAAATACCTGTAAAATAACCTGACGCTTCGCCAATGAACTTTTGCGCTTTCGGTGTATTAAAACGAGCTAAGCGGCATCCAAGAACGGACTTTGAATACACCGTCCAAGCGTTATGGGGTAAAATTGTCTTGATAGTACTTGTAAAAAGTTTGCTCTCATGGAAAATTCGAGCTAGAGCGATTGTCAGAAACCATGGCTATCAGATAGAAGACAATCCCCGTAAAAAAATACGGCATTTATACATGGAACTTAATTATAAAAGTCGCAGGTCCAAAAAGTGCGACCGACCTTCTGTACAGTTGTAAACTAAAACAACTATAGCTTAAAAGCGTTGGTATAAATGACGAATAATACGTAGATTTATCGGCTAAAAACTGAAAAGGTTTGAAAATACTTTTTAATCCTCTGATTTCTTAGAGTAAGTCATTATGAATTCTCTCTGGCAATCAAGAAATCTCTAAAAAATTAAGATGCACAACAAAGTATTTTCGTCATCATAGAGTTATAATTCTGTTTAATCTTAAATGAGTTCCGCTATAACTGCAGTACTTAGTACTAAATACCATATCTGATTCAATGATTTTATCATCCATCTGTTCATTTATTCATCACTTCATTATGTGACATTGCATGATGTTATAGCGTTTCATTTTACAACGCAAGAATGATTAACATTGCATTGAATTAACATAAAAATAGCATAGGAAAAGCAAAAAACAAATATTTAAAATATATGTAATGCACTTATGCTAGATGATGAGATAATTAATTTTATACGAAAAACAGAATCTCTTACAATTAAAATATTTTAAATAATAATCCACTCAGTTGTAAGCAAAACGAAATACTTTCTAACAATTGAAAGCAACTGAAGTTAAATTTGGTTACACTTTACTTAATAAATCAGAAATAATCTCAGCGCAGTGTAACAGTTCATTCAATTTAGCTTCTGTTTTGAATAAATTTATGCTTTGATTTCACACATAATAGAAATTGTGTTATGAAAGCAGTGTTTAAACACAATTTTGTGTGCTCATTTCACAAACGGTTCGGTTCTAAATAGCATCTTTGAAATGCAAATACACCCAATATTTGCAAATGGAACTGCTAAATTCTTCTACAATAGCGGAAATAAGTTTCCATTACATAAAGATTTGTTACAAAAGCCCAGGGGAAACGGTGAATAAAATTATTTACGAAAACGTTTGTGAAAATCAAAGAGTTTCATTGATCATTTACTCTACGCATCTTAGCCGTTAATTGGAGAGAATTCATCTCAAGAATTTTTAAAACTTTAATTGAAGAATCTTTTAAATTAATAGAGTATTAAAGTATCAGCTGCTGATAAATATATTTATATATTTCTAAGCACGGAGTTTCAGTGTGTGTGTGTGTGTGTGTGTGTGTGTGTGTGTCACAGAAAACAATTTACAACACATGGGAACAGAAAAGTGAAACAAATGAAATTTTTTTTAATAACGAAAATTTTTATCGCCAGAATAGTTACATTTGTCACTGGCAAGTGACGGTTCAGTTGTGTCAGTAGTTTATACAGTAGCGCAGAATATTTAAAAACGCAGCTAGGATTACAAATGTTCAATGTGACGGCCGTCATTCACGAAAATAATTGCAGTCAGACGTGGCACGACACAGCATTGAAGAGGTTTTCAGCTGTAATTCCTCTCACATGATGACGCATAGATTCTTTCAACAAGACCAGTGACGTCATCCGCCTTCCGTACACCTGTGACTTCAAACGGATCCATCGACAAAAGTCAAAAGGTGTAAGAAGTAAAAGTCAAAATGTGCAATTGCCATCAAGGCAACACCTTAATGGCCATTCGTTAGGGAGAGAGTGATTGAGGACACGGTGATCGCAAACTGGCGACTGCAGCTGGTGCTAGAAAGGATCTGTGATGTGCGGAGGTGCTCTAACATGCATGAATGTAACACAATGGTGCAGCCCCATCTCTTGCAAGGAGGAATGCCGCGGCCTCTTAAAAACGTTGCTTAACCCTGGCCTGGGACAGAAGTAAATTCAAACTGTACTGGCCGGATCTGTGTAGATAGCAACAGGCAGCAGTTCCGAGGATTATTACAGCGTCACTTCTCAATGACAAATGAAACAATTCTGGCAAAAGAACGTTTCTTATTTAAAATAATCTCATGTCTTTCTGTGCATTTCTGTAAAAGCCACATCGTGCTTCTGTCTATGCTTTTCGAATTACCGAATTTTTACTTTTTTATGACTTCTGGATCCCCCAATCTAATATATAAAAATGACTGCTTGTCTGTCTCGTTATAATTTTATACAAAATCTACAGTTTAGAAGAGACGATCGTCAACTTTTACATACAGGCGTCTTTAAAGACAGCGAAGAACTTCGGGAATCGAAATTAACTACCGTTAATTTTTAATCCATAGAAAAAAAAATATTTTGAAGGGAGAAACCAGAAAATGTAAAAACTTCACGCTCTAACACTTTTTGGATTCACCCCTGTGGATATCACTAGGTTCGGATTGTTTACTTTTCAGAAATTTGGTAATTTGGTACATTACTTACTCTATTTGCGCTTCATAATGCTTATGATACTGTAATTTATATTTTCTTAATGTTATAATTTATGATGTACTTTCAAAAGCATAAAAAATAGTATATCTTAAGAAAAAAGAATCAACTTTAAGCACAGTTTTCGGATTTAGGATTCACTCACAAAAATTTGCCCTAACAGAGAAAGAGGTTCAAAAAATTTAACAGAAACTAAATCCAAATTTAAAAATTATCCTTACCTGTTCAGGTGGTCACAAAAAGCCTAAAATAATTAAAAACGAAAATTAATTAGTAAAGTTAATAATCATACTAAAACTCAAGATCACGAGTGTTTCGATCAAGTTATGAAAAGCTGAATCTAGATGATTATTGATGTGTATTATATTATTGATGTGTATGACATTTTGCATGCTTTTTGTTCTATGTTACGTATACTGTATTTAGTTTTTTAATGGATTTTGGTAAACAAACTTTTTTTCCAGTTCCTTCCATTCTGCAAAGTTCTCGAGAAAAAAAGGCAATTTAACATTTTTACTTTCAGCTATTAGTGGTACAATGATGAGAAGCTGAACTTCCTAAATTCTGAGAAGTGTATTATGGAGAGAAAAGGAGTTTAATATATAAAAGATGCATATAGGAATTTAATGTGGAGAGGAGTTTGCAGCCCTCAATCAAACACTTTATTTTTTTAACAGGCAATGCTGAAGTCATTTCATGGTTCTTATGGAAAATTCTGCTAAATACGTCATTTCAGGGTTTTTTGCTCAAATGATAAAAGGATGAATCTAGATGAATTCTAAGGAGTTTATAATAAATTTATATAATTATTTATATTGGGTTTTCATAGTACTGATGTGCATAACTTTTCGCAAGTTTCTTTTCTATGTTATTTATGCTGTGTTCAGATTTTAAATTGATTTTGGTTAGCAAATATTCTTAAAATCTCGGGCAACGCCGGGTGCTTCAGCTAGTGTATATATATATATATATATATATATATATATATATATATATATATATATATATATATATATATATATATATATATATATATATATATATATATATATATATATATATATATATATACAAATATTTAATGGAATAATATTCTGAATAACATATTGTAATGCAGTGAAAGACGTAAGTTTGAAACCTTACCAACATAAATTTTTGAACTAAATTTTTTATTAGTGAAGAGTTAAATAGCTATATTCGGTGAAAATACGAAACAAAATGCATCGAATAAAGCGACCATTTGTCAAAACATATGAAAATATATGTCCCTTTCCTTTTAAAGGTAGATATGCATGTAGATCTAAAGTACTTACATAATCATTACTTAATTGCCTAAGAATGCATGGAGAATATCTTGCGTCTGTGTTATACGAATCAGGCATTTTAATGATTAGGAATGCCTTGTGGTCTCATTAAAACCTAATGCTTTGAGTTTCTAAGGAACTATTTCTCATTTATCTTAATGTGAGTCCACGTGCCTTACCTTACTTTAACTAGATATCATTAATTATACTTTTAATAAATACTGTTAACCTTTTGCGAACGGATACTATCAAAATAAAGACATTTTGTCTTTTAGTTCTCATCATTCTACCTGAAAGGGATAAAACTATTTTTCAATAGCTAAGGAAATAAATATCCTGCATAATTAAATAGAAAATAAAACTATCGATGCTATAAATTTGTCATTACAATAATTATGTATACTTAACGTAGTTCCCGCATATTTTAATCCATCCATAACTATGAGAAAAATAGGACTTCTTTTCATTTTATCGCTAACAAATATTGTAAAAGATCATTTCGTAAAACAACACGTGATATATCTAGAAAGTCAGTATAGTGAGTATAAATAAACTTCAAGCATTTCCAATTGATTTCTGATTTGTAGTAATGGGGAAGAAATGCTTTCGCAAAAATTCTAAAGTAAGGGGAGAAAGACCTTTAACCACTTTTTTTTTTAAATTTTCATTATTTTACTCTTTATAAAATACTAGCTGAAAACCCGCACTTCGCTACGTAGTACATTCAAATTAATTACGACAGTCAATGTCTGCAATTAATGCCATATATATATATATATATATATATATATATATATATATATATATATATATATATATATATATATATGTATTTATAAATGAATACGATGATCAATGTATGCAATTGATGCAAAGAAATATATATATATATATATTTATAAAAAAAATCGTAAGAAATATTTTTATAGACAAAATAATGTAGAAGACAATATTCAAATTAAATGTAACAGGGCATACTTAAGAATATAGTACAGTTAATATAGCACAGTTTGAGGAACATAATATCTTTTATTGTATTATAATATTTTTTTGGATAATGTCCAATCGTCTGCCGCATTAACAAGAAAAAAAAATATTTCTTGTCTATTTAGTTTTATGCACGTGACAATTAATTTATTTAAAGTACCAGAAAAAGAAATCACGTGATCAGCATTTAATTAATTAAATTCTAAAAATTAATCTTTAAAAATTCACCAAAAATCAGAAAATGGAGGTAAAGATTCGAAAAAGATTATATTTTAAAGGAATTTTTATAATATTTCTTGTGACATAAATTTTATAACCCTCAAATTATTATTATTAATGCAAACTTTAAAAAAGTTACTAAAACAGCTTAAAAATTTAATTTAAAAAATCTAAGATAAATTTTCCAAAAATCTTTCTTAGTGCACCCCTACACTATAAGAAAAATCGCCATGCAAAATTTCAGCCCTTTAGGTCTAGCGGTTTGTTCTGTGTGATGTATGTCAGTCTGTCAGTCAGTTACGGAACGGTTTTGTATATATAAATGAGAATAATACATATTAATTTTGCTACATTGAAGACACTTAAAATTCACAAATATGTACAGGTGGTTATCGAAATAATGGAAACATTTAGGAATAACATGAAATTCTTTACTAATATGTCATAGGACCATCTATGTCATTTAATACCACCTGAATTCCTAAGGAATTGAATTATGCAAGTCATGAATAGTGGTTGAGGGAATATTGTACCATTGGAAAGATCGTCAATGTTCCTGTAGAGATGCTGTTGGTGGATATCAATTCCCAATTCATTATCTAAAACAGACCACAGCAGTTCGATGATATTGAGGTTTAGGGACTGTGCGGGACAGACAAGATGTTTGACGTGGTCTCTAGGTTCCTCAAACTAAGACTTGACATGTCTAGCAGTATGGATTGGAACTTTATTATCATGGAGAATGCCATCTCCTGCAAGAAAAACATTTTTGCCCAATAGGATGGATCTGGTTCGACATAGCCCTTCCTAGTCAATCTCCCTTTCAGGGTTACAATAGATCCCTTTTGAAAATCATGAGATGGCCGCCGAAACCCTGAGAAAGTTCCCTCCATGTTTGACAGCTAACATGAGACAAGCATCATCATACGCTTGTGTAGATGTTCTTCAGACATACGCATATCCTGTTGCGAGGAACAAAGTGAACAAAGATTGGTCTAACAAAATGTCATATTTGGACGTATATCTCGACCAGGATTTGTGCTCGTAGCACTAATGTAGAGTACATTTTGTATTCATATCTCTTACAAGTGGCTTGGGAATTGCTACTCTGCCTTAAATGTTTCATTTGGGAAGTTTTCTCTTACCTGTAATGACTGATAGTGGAGCATACAGATTCAGATGAAATTCTACGGTCACATTGGCTGCAGTTGTCTTCTTTTTTGATGTCACAATCCACTTCAACACCCACCAGTCTCTTTCACTTAGCTTTCTCTTTCTTCCACTATTATGTTTCACAGATGATGTCTTTCTGTGGACTCTGTATGCCGTCATGACTTCCGATATCATAGCTTGGTAAACGCCCAAAACCATGGGGGATGTTGTAACAGATACTCCAATTAGACGCACATCGTCAATTTGCCTTCTCTGTACGGTCTAAAAGGCTTGAGAATGCTATAATCCAAAGAGCCTGATGCCCATAGTTTCATTACTGCTATCTTAGAGTAGAATAATGTATACACTGTATTCTATACAAAATACTTGTTCCTAGACTTGTTTTTTAAGGAATACAGAGCACTTTTATAAACACCACTAATATTGATATGTGTTTTCATTATTTTGATAACCACCTGTATTTTATGAAAGATTAAAACATGATTAAAAAAATTTAAAAATGGTAGCATGTTTCAAAATACTCCAATCGCATTGAATTTCTTCTGATTTCGTCCAAATTTCTCAGAATTGTTGATTAAGGTGTTTGCCACAAAGATCTGCATCTTTCTTTGAAACAACACATACTTTTCAAATTTATAGACTATAAAAGAACGTACAAACAGGCAAAAACGTTAAAAAAAATAACAGGCAGACAAAAAACATATTTTATTTATGGCTTTAGATTCTTACAAAAAAATCCAATGCACAATTATGTTTTTATATATTCGTAATATTTTGTTAAAAATGTTAGGTTTTAAATGATATAGAATGCACATGGAGCATTTTTGAAAAAAAAAAAGTTCGAAAACAGGCATTATTCTGCCAAACATCTTCCTTTTTTATTCCAAGGATGTTCAATGTAGTCAAAAAGAATATTAATTACAGTTAAAAAGTGAAAATTAAAAAAATCGGGGTCAAATGTCCTTTATCCCCTTAAATTTTTAATATGTCTGACAGACAAAAACCTGCAACACGACGTATTATGATTCCTTGTATTATTGAAAGCGATATTTTGAAAAGGAAAAAAATGATCAAGATGCCTGTGTAACCTACATTGCATTAGAATACTTTCAAAATCATGAAAATCTAACTTTACATTTTATATACATTATAGTATAAGATTTAACTAATACATATTGAATAGTTTTTATCAACTATTAGCGACAAATAATTTTTAAAATATTTAATTAGCCAAAAATATGCAATAATTTTTTTCCAGCAATAAACAATAACGTTATCACACAATGAAAGACAGGTAGAGAAGAATTACCGATAAATTTAAAGAACCAAAATAATCCGATATATTTCACACTTTTACGTCTAAGTGTAAGAAGCTTTGAAATTCCTTTAGATGTAAATTTCTGTAAACTATACTTGCACTTAAAATTAAATAATAGGGAACAACGGCATTATATTTTGTAAAATATTTTTTTTTTCAAAATCTGAGAGATTACATAAATTTCCTTTAAATATTTTCTTTCAGATGCAAGAGATACGACATACTAAAAAAAATTCGAATCGTAATAACAATAGCTAAAGATTATTATAAAAAACTATAATAAAAACATGATTACAAGTCATATATTTTTTCAATCTAGAATAAAAGATTAATTAATAAAATATACATATGTAAAAAAAGAGAATTTATGCCATCAAAAATAGAAATACAATAACTTTATTTTCTTTTTGAAAGGATAGTTTTAATTTTGCTCGATAACTATGTAAAACAATTTAATCATTTTTCCTAGATGTTAGCTAACCGGAAAAACATTTTGGGATTGATAAACTTTTAACATTACCAAACCATGCTTGAGTAAAACCTGTCAAACTATGCGAGCTTATTAAGACCGGAATATTAAATTATATAATGCGAGGAATTGTTGATAGATTTTAATTAAGTTTATAATGGAAGCATTAGAATGTAATATATTATTTTCCTAAAAGTTAATTTTATATATTAAGATTGTCGTTAAAGGATGGAAAAGTTATCATAAGGTTTTCGTCAAATTAACTTGTTTTACATATAAATGTTTCATTTGCATGTTATTTCTGGTTTATAGTTTTATATTTTTAAAAATTGATCAGTCAATGTTTAAAATAAAATTTTTACTAAATTTAAAATACATATGGATACAAAGTGTGTTACTGTAAGGAACTTACTGAAAAAATAATAGAAAAATGAAAAAAAAAAAGAGTTTAAAAATAATTGGTGTAAAAATTAAATTAATCATAGTATTATGTTTAAGTTCTAGAATGTTAGAAAGGAAATGTATATATAATCTATACATCAAATGATTTTGACATAAATACTTATAATTTAAACTTTCTCGATTTTGTAGGGAAAATGTTATTAAATTGCTACACTTAAACGACTGTTGGTGTTAACACAGGATTCCTTTCTACCTAATGAATTAATCATTACTCTTCGTATAGGCAGAAATGTGACACTTAAGTTAACATTTAAGCTACGTAGAATCAATAGCTGAAGTTGCTGACTGAATTAAAGTAAGGTTTCCATGAATGTTTACTATTCACATGAAATGAATGCACGATTTCGAAAATATATTTCTTGAATTATACGGATTAGCAAATTTTGAGATGCAAAATAATACTCATGCAATTTTATAAATAAAATTAATTTGTGATACAGGAAAAACATTTATTGTGGAAAAAAGCATTTGACAAAAAAAAAAAAAACCAACGCAGTTTTACGACCTTAAATTTCCATTTCATGTTTAAACACTTTCCTTCATAAAAGAATCTTACGTTAAATTAACTATAGCATTGCGATAATTTAATTTTATAAAATCTTATTTAAATGGAAAGTGAAAGGAGATAGCAATTTTTTTATCTTTTTACAAGAGCTAAAATATATAATACACTATTTCTTTTCGGATAATATATCGATTTAATCAAGTTGTCGCAAAAGAAATATGTTAAAAATTAATTTTTGTATTATCTTCCTCAAAAATATTGCAGTGGAACTATCATACTATCAATCAAAAAACTATTTATCATCTAATGAGATATTTGAGACTTTTTCAGATACTAATGGTTTCAACGTTCGAGACGTTTTCTAGGTTTTGATGAATGTTTATCCATCCTTTGAAATGAATACACATACACGAAAAAAATAATACGAGCATTACATGGATTAGAAATTAAAGATATATTACAATCTATATATATAAAACGTGTAGGTATACGGCACAAAAATCGACGATATTTCTACACTCCGAATGGCAACGGCTGAAACTACCAGATGTAAACATTAACGGCCGTCCGCAATTTGCGACAGCATGCGAACATGGATTTACGCACTGAAATCGGGAATGCTTGAAAGCAAGCTGCATGATAAAGTAAAAATTGGGAACAGTTTCAAGAAAGAAAGCGAAGAAGAAATAATTCATTAAGAGAGAGGCGTGAAAGATAGCGTGAAAGATCGCGAGGTGAGGCTTAACCATCGCCGGCATAGCAACCAACAGCCAGTAATAGTTAATTTTCTACACTTTTTTCAGAATTTTTTGAAATTATTCCCGGATTGCAGTAGACGATGGAGTTATCTATGGTTACTGTGGCTACACTTTGCAACTACCACTGTATAATGACGTTATTGGCCAAGATATGAACTGAAGCTCTTTAGGCATCAAGATCCTGTATCACAGTTTATTGAGACGCAGTAATTATCATCGAAGAGATTTTTGTTGATTCCTTCCTCCGCGAACTATCCACGTTTCTTGACTTGGTTCATCAGTAACTTCTTCAGCATCTACTTTCGGCCATATTTTCCCCTTACGAACAGTTCGGAATCGAGTTATCCTGCATAGACTTATTGTGCTGATTGAACAACTTAAGCTTGATCCCACGAACATTTTCCGACAAGTAAAACTTCTTCAATATAGACATAGTGCCCTGCCACTTCTCTTACACAGAAATAGTGATCTTGAACAATTTACCTAGGTGGTAAATAATGGTCCAGTTCCTTTATTGGTCAGCATGAACTGTGACTCCGTGCTTCAAATCCTCCCTTACAAAATCTCCTTTACAAATAGATATACTATTTTATTAATAAAAAAATTTCAAGTTCAGGGGAACAAATTTGCTCGAGAAAAGAACATTTTAAAAGTCAACAATGCAGTAATACAGCGTTATTTTTCCTTTTCATATACATAATCCCTTTCCTTCAAGAACAGAATCTTACATTATATTATATACTTGTGACGCTTTACAGAACCTAAAAATATTTATTAATTTTCTTTTCAAAATATAGTTTTGATATTTTTGGGAAAAATCATTTTACTAATTGGTGTGTAAAATTACCGTAGAAAGCATCACGAATTTTGTCATTAATGTTTTATTTTTAAATGTTAAACTTTGTAGAATTCCTATTACTTAATGTAAAAAATCTTATTTAAACGGAAAGTGAAAGAAGATAACAACTTAAGTATTATTTTATAAAAGCTAAAATAAATGATAAACTATTTTTTCCGGAAAATATATCGGCTAAATCAAGTTTCCACGAAAGAAATTTCTTAAAAGTAAAATTTTTGTATTATCTTCCTAAAAAAAAGCGCATGTATCATATTATCAATCAAAAACCTATTTATCACGATGCGTCGGGAAAGGTAGATAAAATTTCAATATTTTCGCGCTTCAGATAGTATTCTTTATTCTTTTAAAGGTAAAATTAAACTACAGTTACAGAAATATGTTTCAAATAAATATCTCTGGATAGAGAAAAACTGACAGTAAAGCTCGTCTTCTTTAACATGCAAATCCATAATGCAACGCAATTCGTCCCATTTTTGTAAGACTAAGGTACATTTAGCAAAAAATATATCTTTCTCAGATTTACTAAAATCGTTTCCATGGGGAAAAAAGATTAATAAAACTTACGCTTTGTTAAAGTACCATTCTGTAAGTAAAAGCTATTACTTTTACAATAAACACGGGAATGAGAAACAAAATCGATACTAAGTAGTTTTAAATGACTGAAATGGACATTAGTCGTATTTGCTCTCAATCGAATTTCTCAGCAATGAAGTAGTCCGACAAAATTGGGCAAAACACCACTGGAAGAACATGATGCGAATAATACATTCTTTGCATGCTCCAAGAGAATGCAGAGATCTTTAAATCTCACTATAGACTGTATATATATATATATATATATATATATATATATATATATATATATATATCTGTGTGTGGAGGCACGTGCATGTGTATACGCTAGAATACAACATTATTCAGAAATATATAACCTATTTTTCGGTCATAAGCTATGCTATATCGTAGGGTGTGGATTGGGAAATGTCCCCAGGAGAAAGTGCCTAACACGCTGGAAAAAGTAAATGTTAATAAATTCTTTACTTATTCAATGTACCTTATATATAATGGTTTAGCCCCGCAAAATATTGATTTAAACTACTTCAAATCACCGAAGCAGCACCACAAATACGAAATACTGAAGGGTGTTTTAAATATTTTTAGTTGAAAATTTATAAGACAATGTGATGCTCTGGCGCATTTATTTTTTATGAAGTCTTTTAAATGTTTATCAGATAATTTGGTAGGGAATAAAGAAGTACCATTTTCAATGTTTCTTTAAATTCTAAATTTGGTTGACGATCTTAAAGTGACAAAGGGCTTTAAACGAGACTTTTAAAGCTTTATAATAGTGAAAAAGGGGAAAAAAATCTACAGAAAGAAAAATATTTCGCTTGTACATAAGAAAGTTCCTAACTCTTTTGTGGTTCACGCCTCTACGTTGGGAGTAGATGGAAATATTCATTCTGTTAATTTTTTAAATCAACTATCGAAATGCGTTTAACTGAGAAATCGAAAATATAGGATTTAACGCAGCTTACGATTGTTTCTGTACTTTAAGAAACTTACTATGGTCACATACTCAAGACAGAAATTTATGTAAGGCTGTATAACTTTCATGAAACTCGTGGAAAAAGCATAACAGAAATGCATGGCTTCTTAACATCTACAACAAAGATTTGAAACTAGTTTCAAACAAATTAATAGTTCTTCAAGAGGCAGATGAGTTGTGGGTGAGATTGACTCAATAAACTACTATTTTTTTTTAAAGTGTGGATGTAAAAAAGCTGTGTGTTCCTGCAAGTTGTATAATGTTAAAGACACCTTTTTAGCTATTGCACCCAAACTTAAATAAAAAATAAAAAATAAATAAGAACATTTACAGAAAAGCGGAAAAGGTCCTGCTATTATTTGAGAGGAAAGTTACAAGGAGTATTTTTAGTGCCGTTAGGAAAAATGGAATACGGAGAAAGAGGTATACATTGGAGCTATACAGCCTTTACAGTGACGGTGGCCTAATATCTTAAAATAAGTATAGTGAGTGGGCGGAACATTAACTGCAGTAAACCCAATTGTTCTTCTAAAAGTATTTATCGCTATTCCCTTTAAAAAAATTCCAAAGATCAAGAGAAAAGAGGGAAACACACAAAAGATTGGGATTTTAAAGTCATTGGTTTAAAGATATGGGGAACAATTTGTCTAAAAGTCATTATGACAGGTCAAAAATACGCACAACACAACACGTAGGGTTGCAATTATGCATGAGGGAGAGTTGATAAGAATTGAGTATTTATCGTTCATGAAGGAATGTTTTCTACTTGATGATTGGTTGAGGAGAATGTTTTCTGTTGCCAGGAGCAGTATCATTCAGGATCTGGTTCAGGAGCTGAACCAATAATGTCGTGTTACGCGAATTTTTGTCGTGTGATAGGGGCTTAAGACATAAAGCTGGAGATGACATCCAAAAATTATAAGGTTCATCAGGAATTGTCATTTTTTTTAATAGTGAGACGACATGTTTGTTCCTGGTAAAATGCAATTAGCTTTTTTATTATCTAGTATTGCGGGAATTATATATGCATCTTGGAAAATGATTTTCTCATTAAAAATAGTTACAAAATCTTAACAAAGCTAAGAAACTTCGACATGAAGTCAACTTGTAAAGAAGAAAATAAGATTAGTGCGTCCTTTATTATTTCTTCTTACTTTAGAAAATAGGGCACATAAAATAGATTCATTAAATGATTTACAAACGCTTTTCTTTAAACGAGTTATTTATTGCGTATTAGGTATTTAAGAGCGAATGTACAAAAGAATTAATTGGAAATCCATTAAAAGTTAAATAAATCTTGCAGCAGATTTATCCCGTAACTCATATTAAAATTTTATGGTTTAAGTTCTCTGTTCTGTGGCAGTATATTGACAAATATATCTATAATTCAACTCTATAATTCAATACCAAGATTACGTCTGCTGTAAACCTCCAACAGCGTTTTGACATGTGCCAATCTTTTCTGAATTAATCACGACAACACGTTCATAAATCAAAATGTTCAGAACCAGATTACTCCAGTACTGTGTTATACAATGTCAAAGCTTCAAACACAGACTTTCTTTGAATAATAGAATACAGTATGTTTGACATATAATTTTTAATATCTAGTTATGCAAAAAATAGATAAATACAATTTATTAGATATATTTTCATTTAATGCTACTTATTTATTATTATAAATGCAAAATTAATATTTTGCTCTTATGTATTTTATAAAACCTCTGAAGTTTTATCTGTTCTAGAGATTAATCCTATGTACAAACTATTTTAGGGATATTTTTTAGTAAAAACTGTCTGAAAAAGCATATGATTTATAAAATGTAGTTTAAATCTTGTTTAAACATTATTTCAAAATATGATATACATTTATGTAATACGGTTTCGGAAATTTCTCACTACTGAAACAAATTTAAATACTATTTTAAGTATTAAAACTTACATTTTGTGAATTTATACACAATTAAATTAAAGTAATAATTTTATCAACATTCTCTAGTTTTTAATAATTTATTTTTGTTTCTAACCTTTTTTTAGTATTTCATCCCCTCTTTTTATGTATGTCTATCCTCAGAATTTTACACTCCCAAACTTAAAGCAATTCTCAGCAAGGAAAGTTGTTGCTACAAACAATTCAGAAATAAACTCACAAGAACGGAGAACACATATAAATAGGGGTAAATTATAAAATTATTTAAGATAACAACCTTTCTCTTGGGAAATCTATTAATATGTAGTGAATATATATTACTCAGTCGTACTACATGCGGGCTTTAGTAATCATCGGGAATATTTTGTGGAATTGTTTAATAATTATAAAAGCATATAGTATGAGTCTTAGTGCATAGTTTTCATTATGATTTGTGAAAAAAGGGTGAGTAGACCACTGAAAAGTGTAATTTAGATTTAGAAGGATAGTTTCATAGGTAATACGAAATACAAATTTTTAAAAGTGTCTCTTCATATGCATACGTTGTTAATAAATAGGAAAAAATAGAAACGAAATATAATTAATACCTTACTCTAATGAAATATTTATTTAATGCATTTACTATATGACGGAAACGTTCTCCTTCCATCCTGCATAGCAATGTAAATAAAGTAGCATTTAAAACCTTCCTTTGTCGGTAAGGCACTTCTTAAAGGTCATTATAGAATAAGCATCACGATATCTTCTGCTATCTTTAGAATTGTTGGTTGGTTGTGAACGCTAAGATTAATTTTTTGCTACAGCTGGGACCTACAGCTTAAAGTCGATTCTGTACGGCTACAAACATCCATGCCAACAGTAGGAATCGGTCCTACAGGTTCTGGTTTGCATGCCAGCGCCTTAGCCATTCCACCATCGCCCGACTACTACCTATAGCATGAAAGCAACGATTAAGTGAATTAACGTTACACACTATCAGGATAAAACACAATGACATTCGTGCGGTTGATAGGTTTTGTTATGTGACACATATCTTCGTATGAGGTAAAAAATTATTGATTGCATTAAGATCTGAAAAAAAAAATTTCACAGATGAACCTAGATGAATTTTAGGCGTTTTGATAAAATCTCTCTCCGGCTTTCTGATCTACATAACTTTTATCTCACTTTGGAGGATGGTGCCTTTTAATGGAATTATTTTAGGTCTACCAAAATCATGAACTTAGGGAGTGTGTTAAGCGTAGTTTGAAAAAAGCTCTTTATCCTACAAAATGAGCTAAATATGTTGCTAAATTCCTTTGCTGTTAACGTAATAAACTTTAACCCGAAAAGTTTGTAATTTAATGTAGTGGCCATTATAATTGTTAATATAACGGTTCATCAGAGTTCAGTTAGTTGCTTCTTTGCATAAAAGCGCTACAATCACGAGAATTAATTTGACTGGGATACACTGCTTAAAGTCGCTTCTAAACGATACAAATAGTCATGCCAATAGACGGACTCACACCCACAGACTATGGTACCCGGTGCCAGAAATGATCATTAGAAGGAATTGATCAAGAAATTCTCATAAGATAATCGCGTACTTTCAAACAAGAATATCGCTTCTCTTAAATGGCAACACTTTTCTTACTACATTTTCTTATATATTGTACATAATTATATTTATTCCCATGGAATCAACACATCAGCCGACCATCCAGTGGACGTTGCAGAAAAAGAGATGCAACATAACATATGACATACCATCCTTGCAATCTTAAATCGGTTTCTAATAATTGAAAAGCGAAAATAGAAATGACATGTAGTTTCGAACAAGTAAATGAAACATGCTAGAATTCAAGAAATCTCACAATTTATGATAGGTGAGAGTTCTTCTAAACAAAGTTATGAATTTTACTGTACCGACATGATAAGTATTTATCATATCATTTCTATTTCTAAACAGGATTTTATGGGAACCTTTGGCATCCGATATTTAGCGTCAGTTTTTGTCAATAATATAACTACTAATTGAAAAAATATCACAAATACACGGACATATTATGTTTTTTCTTTCTTATTTCGTTTTCCACTTCATTTGCTTCACCTTGTTTACCCAACGAAAATATACCCTATTGATTATACTTTGTTTTCCGTTCTTCGATCCCAGATCCTGATTTCAAATTATTTTTATGGTGAGTAACTCTTGGCAAGTTAGAGCAGGAACATACAACAACGCAGCTTCATTCTTTTAATATATATATATATATATATATATATATATATATATATATATATATATATATATATATATATATATATATATATATATATTTATATATATATATATATATATATATATATATATATATATATATATATATATATATATATATATATATATATATATATCGATAGATAGATAGATAGAGAGAGAGAGAGAGAGAGAGAGTCAGCTTTCATTTTCTCATACCAAACACGCTTCCGTCTGGAAATTGCTATTGATTTACCTTTTCATATCAAATATGTTAATAATTTTCGTATTTGTGATTTTGTCATAGAATTGATCCCAGCTAACCCTATTCATCCTGGTGTAAAACTGCTTTATCGGTCTGAAAAAAAAAAAACCTTTTTAACACTTAATATTCTAAAAACCTGATCACACTGACTTACTCTATGACTCAAGTTCCATGTTAGCTTAATTAATTTCTTTGATGTTTCACTTTGGTAACAAAGTGAAAGATACTTTTAACTTTGGTAACCTCTGTTTTCTCCAAGGACAATAGGATATTGCCAAACGTCCTGTGTATTATTTAAAATAGATATTATTGTTCTCAACTGAATAAACCAGACTCCCTATTGCAAAATTATTTATAAATTATACTGCTGACAACAAAACGTATCCTTTATCCCAAACGCACTTGCGGTTCAGAGATATTCCAACCTTTCAGCATAGTCAGAAAATAATCACAAGTCTAAAAGTGAGACCCAACAATTCCTTTTCGTTACAGAAATGCCGTAATCTAGTAATCTGGCGACGAATAATTCTATCATGGTCTGCGCAGATATGCTCCTGTTGAAAATTTCTCAATGTTACTCACCGCATGATAGAGGGTATTGTCTAAAAATAGTTGGTCACTGTATGTGAATTTTTGAAGTTTTACGTTACTTCTATATGGCCTTTATCATTCTGTGAGTTTATAATAAATTTATATGGGAATGTCCCTACTGGTTCCCTCTTTATGTATGCATGCAAGTATATATTGATTTATCGACGTATTGAGTTTGCATGAAGCAGGAACTATAATTTCCATAGTGTATTCCCGTATGGACAGCAGTTGATTGGAAACTCAAAATATATATATATATATATATATATATATATATATATATATATATATATATATATATATATGTATATATATATATGTATATATATATGTATATATATATGTATATATATATATGTATATATATATATGTATATATATATATGTATATATATATGTGTATATATATGTATATATATATATGTATATATATATATGTATATATATATATGTATATATATATGTATATATATATATATATATATATATATATATATATATATATATATATATATATATATATATATATATATATATATCCCATGATATATAACTAAGGAATTGAATAGGCATCTAAAAGTATATGAAATGAAATAATGGATTGAAGTCTTAGATAAATGTGTTACACTGTTCACTCTTAAAGTCTTCAGATTGTTTTTGTTTTATTAAAATAATAACACCCCTCTATTGACAATAACAGAAACATATTATAAGTCATATCAATCCTATTACACTTGCGTCGTGGAAGAGATGACATAAACAGATAATAATTGAGCGAAAAATACTTAATAGATTTTGAAATCGGAAATTCACATATACGTAATGTAAATAAATTTTTTTCAATTCAGTCTCTTCGAATTCGTGTAATAATCCCTGCAATTCATTATCCTACAATATATAAGTAATTAAGATGTTAACATTTAAGAATATAAAGTAGGATTCTATGGAAGAATTTGAACACGCACATTCTCTCTCACACACACACACACACACACATATATATATATATATATATATATATATATATATATATATATATATAAACAAAAATATAGCTTTTCTTTCTTTCTTTTCCTTACTTTGCTTCCTATTTTCTTGTCAAATGTAGATCCCTGTATATTTTTCAATAAAATATTCCCGATTTACTTGTCACTAGATGGCATTACGTGTCCTATAAATTGATACTAGGAAGGAAATCCAGTATCATTTTAAATCTTCTAAAGCTCTGTTGCTGAACACTCCTTATTTGAAAGACGTTTATTTTTCTCTTCTGATACTATTCTCTAGTGTAGATGCATTTTACAGCCTTTTCGAACAGTACACACTCGGTAATTTATAAAGGAAATATAACGTTCTTGAAGATATTTTATGCGATTCTATACGTTCCCTGTGGGGATGAAATTTAGAAAATTTTAAGCTAGTGAATTTCGTTTTATATTTTTCTGAGCTGGAAATCTATATTCAGTGCACATATAATAGTATTCAGCGCATAAAATTATTTTCAATCTTGTGTCTGATGACTATGTTAGAATATCCATCAAAAGAGGGTATTAAATCCATGATTCTATTTTTGTTACAGTATAACTGTGCTTCATTTCCAGTTCCTGTCAATATTCTACAGGATATTTGATATACGAATTATCACGCTGAAGAGAGTTTCAGTGTCCTAAAGAGTAATATATAAAATGATTTCTACTTTATATTTAATGAATTGTATAGTATTTAGTGAAATGAGAGAATATAAAAATTTTTTATACTAACATATATTTATTGTCCCTATAGACGAATATCTACATGACAAGTGCCTCCGCTAGGAAAAAAAAATATTTATTGCCCTGTTTTCCCTATTCGCAAATTTAAAATATTTGATAATAATTTATATGATCGTCCATATAGACTTATTTTTCTCAAAATTTCTAAATAGTGATAACTGTACCTCGGTCAGAAATTATTAGGTACAGGCATCTTCCCTAGTTTGCTTCGTGTCTAAGAAAGGTTCTACTGAAATACATATAACGTAACTTGTTCAGTAAAAAAAAGATTTGTCCCCATCTTCCGGTAGTGTACATGAGAAAATACTGTGGTTCAATATCATACAAGGAAAATTAATTCTAGATTTCTGATGGGAATATTATAACTGAGTGTAAAATAGTTTTAAATGAGAAAGCGTCATCTCAATTAAGTATCTTTTCATAGCTGTATTGCACAAAACAAAAACAAAAATTCTTCTAAGTCTGCAATTATACTATAATTAAAATACTTTCCATAAAATTGTAATTTTCTTTCATAGACTGATTATTCAATGCTAAATTATTTTGTAATAAACTCCTTATTTAAACAAAGCAAACTTTATTTCTACAAATAGATAAAGATATCTTATTTTTATTTAGGATTCTACGTTTTTCATAATTTTAGGCTCTTAGACCATCAACTAATTTACGACGCACATGATCATAGCATATCAAATTTAGATCTGAACTTATGGTGTTGCGGCAACGGCACGAAACTTCGATAGCATGGCTACCAAGAGGTAATTAGTATCAAAGCTTAAAATTCCTTAACCACATCCTTTCTGAATCAACTTGGACAAAATCATAGAAGTTCTTCCAGCTGCTTGAAGTTCAGGTACTCCCAGGCTGGACTCTCCACAGTTATAAACGGACAAAATAATCTCTCTACTCTTTCTTTCAATTTCTTAAGTTTAGATTATTTCCTGGAGTCAAACTCTCCTGTCAACGTGCACTAAATATCTTGTCTTTGAAGAACGTGATGTGGTCAGTAAAAGATATTTACAAGTAGCCTGAGAAATGAAATGGCGATTACAAAATCAAAATAAATTATATATATATATATATATATATATATATATATATATATATATATATATATGACGGGCTCGCTACTTACACCCTTCCCAGTACGTCGTCTTACATCCAAACTTTTCTCCTTCTTAATCTATCTTTACTTAATTATTAAAGTTATAGCAGTCAATGAGTTAAAAGGCTGGTGGCAAAGAACTACAATTAATATATCTAACATCGTTTATTTCCAAAATCTTAAGCTACCTGATTCAATCTGATAAATTAAATCCAAGAGTCATCAAGCTCCCGCGCGACTGTCTTAATCAAGAATTTCCCGCCGTCTGATTAAACGCTATTGTTTTTCTGCCATCCAAAGCCACCGCGCATGCCCACATGATCTCTGTGACGCATACACCGGAGATGAACCATGGGTGTGGCCACAGATGTCAGTCAATCCAAAGGGAATTTCCCCGATTTCTCTCGATGCATTTCGAACCAAGATATGAGAATAGTGGCGAATTACGCCACGACAATAAATTAATTACTAAGCCCCCTTTAAATTTAGAATAATCATTCTTTTCCCACTAAATCCTTGACAACTTTCCCCCCCCCGTCCCCCTGAAGGCACGCACACAAATGGAGTAGTTAATTCCATCCGGCAAGTCTTCAGAAGAGAAAACACTAGGATTAAATTTCAAAATCCCAGATAACTATCAACCGAAAAAGATTGCTGAGTAGGGACGTCTCCCCAGTCAACACAAATTAAATTAAACCTAACCTAAAATGTTATCTATTCACGCCCTGCCAGATTGAATCAAGGTACTGATACATTTTACACAAGTCTCCATTTGAGACACAATTGACATTGACGAGCTATTAATCATCACAATATAAATTTCAAAAATTTCAAAAATCACTAAAAAACACAATTATCATCAAATCTTATTAAAGAAAACACGATAATACCTCAACCACAAGTAAATATAGTAAACACTCAGGTCTTTTAACAAATGTAGAAGTCCAAATCTGTACAACCAAGAATAAAATATTAACTCTGTAAATCGGACGCTATACATCACTCTTCATCTGTACACAAAACACAAAAACATATTTTTCGAAATTACACCATAATATTACACTTGTTTTACGAGATCCAAATTGATAAAGAAACACAAAGTAGCTTAAAAAAGAGTTTAAACACTTTTTTCTTTTTTTTATAATAAACAACACACAATTTGAATTTTAAAAATATATGAGAAACAGTAAACTGGAATCTAAATGTATGGAATCAACTTTCAAAATTATATACACTCTAAACTGTTTCCTTTCTCAATGCTTATTACGCACTTTTCATGATCAATCAATACTTATTTAAAACTAATCCTAATGACATGAGGAGGCATGTGAAACAGCTCATGCCCGGTCAAACATTAATCATTTTATTATTTATTGACAGAACATGTTAAAAATTCACATTTTTCAATATGCTATCCAAATCTTACCAATTTCAAGGCCAAAATATTTCATAAACTTTCACATCTTACATTCCTGCAAATTCCACACCTCATTTTTTTAAAAATTATTATTTCGATATAGTAATATACTCTTAACAATCAGAGGCCCTCCTCAATAAGTTTGCCGGTCGACCAAAAATATACACTATAAAAACATTTAACACGATATTTATAAAAATGTAACTTAAAATACTACTCCATAACACTCAAATAAACACAAAATATATACAAGGGATAAAAATGACCATCGTCGCACCAGGAAATCAGAATCTGCAAAAATTTTAAAATTGCTCCTAATTTAGTACATTATTTTGCTTCCCCCCCTCCCCAAGAACAAGATAGATACACAATTTAATTTCATAATATTATAAATTTAAAACATTCCGAATTGTTTAAATATCAATTAATTTTTCTTGAAACATGAAATAAATCTGTCAAACTCAAAATCCTTATCAAATCAACAAAACCTTCACAAAAACAACAATTTTTCAGCAGTCATTAAATCCGCTGAGAAAAATATGAAAATTTTACATATCTTATCACAGATCTTTTTTAATAGGTGTCAGTTAATATTCATCATTTAACCCAATCCTCAAGTTGTGACTAAAGTTTAACATACTCTTCAGTGAAACTGGGTGGGAAAGCTCTATGCTCATGAAATTGTATGGGTTTCAAAAAAAAACAAAAATACTCAATTCAATAACATAAAATTAATCTCATCAAAAATATTTATCAAAAACCCATATCTGTAACATTCTGACACAAACATTATAATCATTATTAAAAGTATTTTCATTTCCACATTACTTTTCAAAAACAATCTTTTCACATTTAACACCCATTTCATATTTAAAAATTTAATAAGTATCGCTTACCCTTTTTTTTTTAATATCCCGTCAAACAAAATTTTAATTTTTCTGCACTTTGAATTTTTTGATTTTTTCACAAAATCTTCTTCTGTTCTCCGGATGATGTTTGATAACAGTAGTTTCCACTTGTGATGGTTCATATTCCTTTTTGTAAACACTGTAGAACTCCGAAATTCCGTGAAGTGCACAAATGCAGCACCACCGATGAAAAACAGTTTTTTCGTTGCTTGTCGCGTCGTGGAAGAAAGAAAAGAAAAAAAAAATACACACTCCACGATTCAAGGTGTTCTGGCGAAAAACAGCGAATAGAGAGAACGATATTCACTGCGTCACACCCACGATGACTCTCTGGGAGAAAACACTTTGAAGAACAATTCGTGAGCGCGATGATTCGACGACTGAAGAAAATCGGAACGGCAAAATTATCCTCGCCGCACAATGGTGTTGACATCCGAACGCTTTTCCTCAGAGGACAAACTTCAGTAGACAAAATCAACCACATCACTGGTGATAGATGAATGATGGTGACCAGCATCCATGTAAATCCAAGTTAATCCGAAGTGTAATTTCGGCGTCGGTACTCGCTGTCGCTATTCATCAGCTTGAGAGAAATCGGCACGAAGCATCAGCATGAAATTGCAGCTCCAAACCTAAAATACTACTCTACCAACGCGTCAACGCAGTCACGAGGGAGCATGACGAGAACTTGGATAAAATTTTAATTTTTAACTTACATTTTTAAAGGCTGTGGGGTGAATTTTTTTCCCCTCGCGCGATCCCAAAATCCTGCTCGGCTGTTGACAGGCTCTTTACTTACACCCTTCTCAGTACGTCGTCTTACATCCAAACTTTTCTCCTTCTTAATCTATCTTTACTTAATTATTAAAGTTATAGCAGTCAATGAGTTAAAAGGCCGGTGGCAAGGAACTACAATTAATATATCTAACATCGTTTATTTCCAAAATCTTAAGCTACCTGATTCAATCTGATAAATTAAATCCAAGAGTCATCAAGCTCCCGCGCGACTGTCTTAATCAAGAATTTCCCGCCGTCTGATTAAACGCTATTGTTTTTCTGCCATCCAAAGCCACCGCGCATGCCCACATGATCTCTGTGACGCATACACCGGAGATGAACCATGGGTGTGGCCACAGATGTCAGTCAATCCAAAGGGAATTTCCCCGATTTCTCTCGATGCATTTCGAACCAAGATATGAGAATAGTGGCGAATTACGCCACGACAATAAATTAATTACTAAGCCCCCTTTAAATTTAGAATAATCATTCTTTTCCCACTAAATCCTTGACATATATATATATATATATATATATATATATATATATATATATATATATATATGTATATGTATATATATATATATATGTGTGTGTGTGTATATATATATATATATATATATATATATATATATATGTGTGTGTGTGTGTGTGTGTATATGTATATATATATATATATATATATATATATATATATATAGAGAGAGAGAGAGAGAGAGAGAGAGAGATAGAGGTACAAGATTTACTCGCTTTATAATCGTAAGTATATTGTAGCCTAGCAATTGTGTATTAGGCTAATTTAAAGCCTATAAAAGAAATTCACAGTGACTGTATCAACACCCAAGAAACATACATTTACTTTGAATGTATTTTGGGTATTGATTCATTGACTGTACGTTAAACTGATCTAATACTAAACTACTAGGTTAGAACTTACATACGATTCTAACGCTAACTTGTCAAATGTTGTATATATTCTCTGTTCTTAAGGGTTGTCTTGGCGCATAACTACGGCTGCTATTTTATTGTTTGTTATAGTTGATGTACCAGTAGTTTGCTAATGAAAACATATATATATATATATATATATATATATATATATATATATATATATATATATATATATATATATATATATGTATATATATATGTATATATATATATATATATATATATATATATGTATATATATATATATATATATATATATATATATATATATATATATATATATGTATATATATATATATATATATATATATATATATATATATATATATATATATATATATACATGTATATATATATATATATATATATATATATATATATATATATATATATATATATATATATATACATATATATATATTATATATATATACACACACACACACACATATATATATATATATATATATATATATATATATAAACTATAATTACAAGATAAAGAGAACTTTTTATATACCATGTTTTTTTAAATTTTCTGTTGAACCATATAAACTTGACAATTCTATATATTAATAAATACTTTAAAAAAATTTTTTTGATGAATTATCCCATCAACTTTAAAGAATATGAAGTTAATTGGAAGTTAACTTGCATATAACTTTTTTTTCCGTTCCGGCCAATAGATGGCTGCACCTGTCTACAAAACAAAATTAACTGAAAATAACTGAAAATTAATTTAGTTCTGCATAAAGATTGCTAAATGTGTTTAAAAAAAATGCATTGTCATCATGTTCTGAGCTATTCTAAAAGTTTCAAATGTCTAGATAGTCGGGATGTTAATTAAAAATCGATTGAAAGATTTGTACTTGACAAACACACAAACAAGAAAGCAAGTTAATAAAAACATGGTAATAACTCAATACATAAGAAAATTTAATCAGACTTGCATTTTTAGAACTAATATCAATATTATCAACAATATTTTATTCCAAAATATATTTCAATTTAATAATAAAAATACTCTTAAAGCAAAATTGACTCTTGTTTACTCAGAGAGTGTAATTATCTTTTTTGAATCAGAACTGTTTTAATTCATTTTCTACTAGTATCCTATATTTTATATTACCCATTCTTCATACACTAAAAGCATGTGGTACCTAAAGTATGTCATGAAAAGTAATGCAAGTTCTGGTTTGACAAATTACGAAAACCTAAAATGAAATAATTAAAGCGAATAAATTGCCCTTTCGAAGTTGCTTCGCATTTTGATTTCGGTTTATATTTACGAGACGTTTAAAGTGCATTCATATGTTACGGTAATAAGAGAAAACTGAAATGCATTAGTCCAGAAATCATAGAAAACTTTTAAATAATGTGTCGAACAAAACTTATTTGTAAACTTTATGAATTCATTTTAATACGCTTCACTCGGTTTAATTACGCAATTTAAAACCGTCGCTTACTCTGTAGGGAGAGAGAAAATCTTTTGAGAGCATGAAATATGACATATCATGGTTCGGACCCAACAATTGTGCAGTATTTATTTTTCAAATGATGGATAATGATACATCAATTTTACGAATTTCGAAGCCAAAATAATTCTCTTTTGTAATGCTATTCCTAAAATATTTTTCCGCGTTGAAGAACTTTCTGAGAAATTTCAGTTAGGGTACATAAAGCATGTTCCACAAACATATCGGGTGATTCTAAAGTCAGTAAATATATTAAAAAGCCTTATTACGGTAAATAGTTAACGCATAGTAAAGCAAAATGTACAGACACACATGATGTAACATCTAATTTTACATAAAAACCGAAAAAAATATAGATAATTAATTACAAATATATGCACCAGACGGCGCGGTACCTGCATTGACATACCTACAATCGGGACTGCTAAGAGAGTAACTGCAAGGTCAAGAAGAATTAGTAACAGCAAGAAGCTTGCCATGTTGATCTTACCACTCACTGTTAGTGGAACTTTGATGTCTTATTTCTGATTCAACATTACAACTTTGCGATCGTTTCACCATTTTAAGGAGGGCACGTCCTCATCATTCCCAAAGAGATGATGTTTAATGATGTCCACAACATCGTGCCTCGTATTCAGGTGTTACTCGCGAATGATGGTCGTCATATTGAACTTTTGTTACAGACGGAGCGCCATCTGGTGGACATATTTCTAACAAAATTTCTATTTTATAATTTAATTTAATTTTTTTTTGTTTTTTGAAGGGGGGGGGGGATCTTAAAACTATCCATTAAATCACGTGTGTCTGTGCTTAGACTTTTTGATACATACATTATTAAATGTGATAAGGCTTTTATAATGTTGACTGACTTTTGTACAACCGGTGGATTATCACGATGTAACAACAAATATTATAAAAACGTTCATTTTAATGGTCCAAGATACATAATTTTATTTATTTAACGCATAATGTTTAGCATTTTTATCGCTTAACTGAGTCTATCAATAAAATCCTTGTGTGAAAAAAATTTAACTATTTGAATAATTTCAATAAGAAAAATTAACTCGAAATTACATATCTATTAAGCCAAATCATTTGTTTACGCAATATTTTTGCTATTGTTGAAAAATATTTCACCATAATTGGTGTCTAGGAAAAACAAAAAAGAAAAGAAAAAATATTTATAAAATTTTAAATCACCTTAGAGGGAAATAAAGAATTTGAGAAATTTTTGTTCCTGAGTAAACGTATTAGAATTTATTTTTTAAATAGAAAATACCTAGACGACTGTTTAATTGAAATTGAAAAATAGAACGTGAAGCAATATTTCTAACGGATGCTATCAAATGAATTTTAGATATATGCTTTTAAAACTGAGAAATTCTGTACCGACATGGAAAAAAATAATTGCAGATGAACTGTTGTTAGTACGCATAGGCGGTACAGCTTAAAAGTGTTACATCTCGTGATGCCAATTAACGTAAGATTTGTGATTCTAACAGCTCTATAATATTTTTAAGTGAATAAAATTAAAATACGTTTCTGGTTTTCGAAAAAAATATTTTGCATTTTATTATTATTTTCCTGTGCTTACGGGAATTTGAAACATCTTGCACGTAACTTTTAATCGTTTGTCCTGTCCTTTGTTCACTCTTTGGGGTCCTTGGGGAAAAATAGACGTAAGACTCTTTTTCCCCCCATGTTTTACCTTTACTTGCACTATCGAAGCTTTTTGTTTTCCCCACTTTCTATTTTCCTTCCTACTTTCGTTTTTTGCTGATGACTGAAGTTTTATGCATTGCTATATTGTCCTACAGTGGAGGGTGCGGCCCATGTACTGTAGTTACCACTACTTTTCCTGAAGCTTCTAAAGGCCTGAAGAATTTGATACAGAAAAAATTGCTAATTTGAATTAAATACAAGATATATATATATACACAGATTGAATGACAAAAACTTAAGACTATCGTGCAGCAGGAAATTATAGGTGAATAGGAGTCGTAACTATTGAGTTTCAGTAACAACAGTTCGCCCAGAACTGAGCAAAGCTAATATTTATAAATGTGCTGCAATCCAGAAGCTACTCATTAATGATACCAATGGCAAGAAATGTGTTGAATAGTGCCACGAACATAAAAAAGGAACTTCAAATAACTGGCAATATTCCATGTGATAGGATTAATCGAGTTTCACATTGTTTCTTACCTACGAAGTATTCCGGCCTGACTAATTGGTACCCAGTGTGCAGCATAGCGGTAGCTTTTTGGTGCTTGGAGAGCTTCCACAGGACCCTTTATTAAGCCTCGATAGCGCAGTAGGCAACGCGTCAGGCTCACCGGACCCTTTATTGCTTTTCATGGTCCCGTGACATCGAAAGTCTACGGAATCATTCTGGTTGACCTCGTGTGTCTTATATACGCGTTATTCCTTAATGACCGTCCGTCTTTACAAAGCGAATGACATCCGTACATCGAGTGAGATATGTCAACATGTGGTTGAAGAGCCTGAGGATTAGGCGCAGCATATATTCTGTCAAGGTTAGTCGCGTGACCTTAACGTCCTTGAGCATATGTGGGAACATTCGGAGACAAATTTGACAACGTTCTCCTCCTGCATAATCATTAGAACATTTAGAATTTACATTTCAGGATGAATGGAGCAAAATTTAAATATTCCATTATAGTTCATACAATACATACTACACTAATCCACGGTTGAATACATTCTATTTTGGAATTCGAAGACGGATTTTCAGTTTAATAATAAAAAATTATGCAGAAACGATCAGCGTTTCTATTATTTTAATAACCCTTGTACAATTTAATACTTTCTATTATTTTAATAAACCATGCAAAGGCAAGTTTCAAAATTTCCCTAGTTTTACTATTTACAAATAACTTATTTAAACAATTAAATAAAAATGCAACATAATTTAAAGTCCTGTAAATATTTGTACATTTTACAATTATAACTTATTGCAAAGTAAACAAGTGCAGCCTTAAGGTTTGAGACGCAGCCGTAATATATTTAGAAATATGTCAAATAGTTAAATCTTTGAAGTTCACATTAGTTTTCTGGAATCCCTCAAAAGATTCTTCTCCACAAATATTTTGACTTTGCAGTGCAAAACTAATTAAAATATTCCTATTTGAATTTCGGCAACAGAATGCGTCCATATTGCATATTGGAATTTTAATATGAATTTTCTGTAATGATATCTATGAACTATGCCGTTTTGTTCATGAATGCATACATAATGAATAGTTTGATAATGTATTGCCTTAGGAAGATTTCCAAAGGATGATTTGGTTCCAGGGAGGAAAGGTTTTCCTTTCAATGCGAAAACAAATCAGGTTACTTGTGAGTGTGAAAACTTTTAAATATTTCAAAATAGACTTATTGCAAAATAGCTTGAAATGACACTAGGTAATAATCAGAATTAAAGTTTATTCAAGGAAGAAAACACATTTGTGTGATTGCATATTTTACACATCATGTGTCTCTTATAGCAGCATTTTTCTTCTCCTCGGGCATAATTGTATTGATAAAAAAAACTGAGATTTTTGCATCAGAGTTAATCACCTATACAAATTTTCTGCAGCAAATGTAAAATATGTGTAAAGGCATGTCCATTTTTGTATTAGTCACTTATTACATTTATCATTTCAAACGAGGCTCTTTCCGTCAAATTAATTCATAATTTAGTAGGTAGAAGTCTAAAATTATGTTCAACAGTACCACAGTGGGCACCTCCAATGTCCGAGATTGTCCAAGCAGGTTGAATACATTACCAAAGAAATTTAATATAAGTCCTGGATTTTTAATACTCCGCTCAGCAAAATATGACTTTTATGATCTGAACACCAATCCCCCTCTCTTATAATATTTCAATTTAATTTCAAATAACTGGATGATTAAGGATATTTTTTCGGAACTGCTATTAGTTTCACCTGTACAAGTAGTGTGCATGACTCTGCAAGGGTAAGATTAGTTTCTGATAGTTGTTTTATTTTAAAGATATTATTTCGGCATTCATAGGTTGCAGAATTATCTTTAAATTGGGCTCACAATCAATAAACCCTACTGAAATTGTGACTTCTACACTACCATAGTCCGTGATAGTTAAATTTTACTCTCTCTCTTAAAAATGATACGTTAATCACTGTTATTACTCAATATCTAAAATGGATAGCTACGGTTAGGAATATATGTTAAAATTATCACATCAAAACTATCTTTCATGCTCAGATTTTCATCATGATATACCTTATATCAATCTCAGGATCTAAAGTTTAGGGACCTCGTCAAATATAGCACAAACCAGAGTACGCAAGAATTAAATATTTTGCTCTATAATGACAAAGTTTTCCACCCTTTTTTTTCGTCAAGTAAGAAATACGAACCCGAAAGAAAACCCAAATATAAGTAATTTTGAATCACATAGTAAACGAGCTTTGATTACCACTTTTGATAAGCCAGTTCCGACTAATCCTTGCAGATAATATTCATTCAAACCTTTTAATATATGAATACCCATTCCCAGGATTATTTTACCAGAATATTAAACTAAACTTGATATTTACTGCTCAAATGAAAATTACAATGAAAGGGTGTTCATTAAACGATGTATACTGTAAAGGTTTGATAACAATTTTCATAATATTATTATGTTATCATTAATATTTATTAAATGTTTTTCCAGACTTTTCAGACACATGTGAGTTTTTTGTTCAGATTATCGTAAGAATTCTCAATGGGGTAACTGAAAGGCCGTTTAGTCACCGAAATGAAACTATTAATTCTATGGTGAGCGGTATGAAGGGCTTAAGTCAAAAACAGTGATTTAAATAAGTTATTGGCTTTAATAAGTTGATGATTTTCTAGTTTGTCTAGACAGTAAGGTTTTTACCACAGCTGTTTCTTTTTATCGTAATTTTCTGTGATTTAATACCCCCCCCATATTATATATATATATATATATATATATATATATATATATATATATATATATATATATATATATATATATATATAAATGCGTGTGGGCGTGGATGTCTGAGTGTGTGAGTGTGCGGGTATCTCAGCTCTTGTCTTTCTCTTTGAATATTTATTTATTAAATCATATTATATTTTCAACATTTATTTCGGGATAAAAAAATCTTGGTCATTATACTAATAATTCAAATCTTGTGCGCTCTTCAAAAGTTAAAAATCAAAGCACTTAATTGCTCTTATCCACTCGCTATTTCTTTTCTTACATCTGTAATTAAGAACAAAACCAACGTTCCTCATCTCAAAAGAATTTGGATAATGAAGTTCGATTATTGATTAGGAGGAATCCAATCTTTTAAGACTTCTTTTCTTAAAGACAAAGTGTTGTGCAATTTTTTTTAGACTTTGTTTGTGCACATTTAATCAGAAACAGAGGCAATTAAGTAAAGAAATAAAAACAAAATTCTTTGAAGTATTTTCTTAATCTAAGAATGAGAAAAACAGTCGTTGATAGGTACTTTACTTTCCTTAAGGAGAAGAAACTTAAAAGTACTTTGCGAAACTTCATTCTAGAAATGAATCTTTATTTCTCTTTTGTGAAGCTCAAGCATCAATAAAAGTAAAAGTTGGCTTTCATTCTTTAATAACTTATTTTATAAAAAACAAGACGAAATTATCTCGCTACAAAGCGAGTTATTTTTTACCAAAACTGCATCCTTTTTTATGTTTTACTCGGAATTCGAATTCAAGAGTATCATAATTGACAAGTGCTTCTTCTTTTTAGGGGATCGTGTATATATATAATTTAGTACTTAAATGATAGCGTATAAAAATCCAGCCAAATGAATGCAAGAAGGGACTAGCTGGTAATGTAAACAAAGGATAATGTATTTGATTTGATTTTTCACTAAGGTGCAGTTAATTATATTAAACAATCTGCCACTGATATGTAAACAGAATATAAAAACTCACAATTCTAGACTGTCTGATCCTTATCATGATGTAAAAGGAAAAAATTAAATTCACTATGTCGGTCGTATGTTTCAACGTCCCACATTCTATTTGATACTTATTAACATGAGTATACACTCACACACATGCACATATATATGTATACATATCAACATATATATATATATATATATATATATATATATATATATATATATATATATATATATATATATATATATATATATATATATATATATATATATATATATATATATATATATATATATATATATATATATATATAAATGTTTTGGTCTTTAGTACAATAAGTATATCATACTTATCTTTTCTTTGACATTGATCATATCTCAAGTATCGATTTAATTGCATTTATAATAATTTATAATCTACACTGATAATGAATAATTATATATTTATCTTTATTTAAAATGTTCTCATGTCAGTACAAAAATCATTAGATGAGAATGAATATTTTAACAGGCATTGTAAATACACATGGTGATCGAGTAAAGAATATATAATGATCTTTATTAATATATTGTTATTCTAAACTCACTGCGAATAACAAAATTATCCTAAAAACAGTCCCTTGCTGACTGCGAAAAGCCGATCTAATCCATATTAAAAATATATGTATATCGCAGTAATTGATGAAACATTTCCTAAAAAGTAAAATTAGTGGACTGGTAAATATGTATTGAAACACGACATTTATTACTTAAACCTAAGATATGTTTGTATTGATTCATCTTGGTAGTCGATCTAACATAAATTCTCATTGATCTAGATCTAGATATCAGCATTCAGTTAAAACGTTGCCAGTGGAAAAGATAATATCCAACAAAATTTCGTATATTCTTTAGACAAAAATAGTAAAAAAAATTGAGATTTATAATTAAAAAATATAAATAAATACACCAAAAAATAGAACTGATTTTTAATTTTGCTGTCTCATCTTTAAATGAAGATCAGCCCGGATGATGGAAATCCGTGACTTTTCCCGTCTTTTCTTTTTTCTTTAACATTTCTTTAAATCACAAATGCCACTATCTGCCGAAAATTCTCTGAATTTTATGAACTTGTGCGAACTATTTGAAATGCTCAGATATTATCCTAATGCAAAAACTCACAACTACAAATTCTTTGGGCATTAAAAATTCTATCTTTTAATGTTTTAAATAAAATTTGTATTGAATCCCAGTGAAAGTTAGGGAAAAGAAACGGGAAATATCTTAATGTTAGACACAGAGTTAATTGCAGACCTCTTTATTCGAATGGAGGATATACGGAATTTACTAATCAGTTATATATCATTTCTATATTATAAGCATAAAAATTTGCATTACTTGAAGAATATTTCAAACCTCATTAATCTAGCTTAAATTTGATAACTTAACTATGTCCTTAAACACTCCAGAAAATCATAATATACCTGCAGTCTATGCATTAGTTATGTTGACCTCATAGAAAGGTTGTTTTGCCATGTAATTATAAAGTCAACCAATTGCATTAGTGAGTTGAATTTGAGTTTCAGGCCATTAGAAATCTAATTCCGTGAATTGCTAATACACAGTACACTGCGTCTACATGTTTACTTTTACTCCACTCACTTGTATAGCACATATTATACTAACAGGAGAGATGCATGTAATGAAATTCCTTAAAGGAGGAAAAGGGGAGAAAATTTGATTACTGATAAATGTGATGAAAAAGGATGCATATTAACTTAAAATTTCGATCGTCATATTTTTGTTAACATGCATAAATAATTAGATATAAACATTAGAGATCGATTTATTTTTTTAATCTTTTATTTTTTCATCTGAGGGAAAATTTTCACCAACAGTTCATACACAAGAATTTTACTAAAGACCTCTAGCGTTTAACTTTCAGACCTACAACTGCAAACTTACGTCTAATCACAGGACCAATTAGGAACACATTTATGATTATTGCTTAGAAGACAGACACTGTTGAGACCTGAATGCCTGCCAAACGGCAAAACCGGTTGTCCGGATAAAAGTCACCCAATTTCAAGAATATTATGCATTTAGGAGCCCTTTCAGTTTATTTAGTTTATCATTTAAATGGTAACTATTATTTCTTTTGCCCTGAAAAATCTCAGATATAAAATGTAAGTCGCTGTGGTATTGCCTATCTTCACCCAAGGAACATCAGTTTTAAGGAGGTGACATAATCTGCGTTGCAACATTTTGTGATTTACAGGTTAATTCAGGTTCTGGCAATCATATTCCATGCCAATAAAAAAGATTTAGAATATAATTAAAAAAATTAAAACATATTAAAAAGCATAAGTATGTATCGTAAATATACTTGATTCAGATTGAACTTACGTTTCTAATAAACATAAATTTGAAAGTTAATTAGGGTTTTAAAAGTGCTATCCCTTACATTCGAAGCACATTATGAATTCAAATTTAATTTGTGATGTTGATGAATACCGTGTATAAACAGAACTGCATTAATTGAATGAAATCATATCTATTTTCCATTTAATTCCTCAAATTTACTTTCTCTTTTTGCAACAAGACTGTTTGTTTTTGAATTGAAATATTCTTGGAAACATTATTAATATCAAACAAATCTTTCTGAGTATATATCTCAGGTAGTTTCTTAAATTGAGTCAATGATTGCGTAACATCTCACGATATTTTTTTTCTAGCCAATTTCAAAGTGTGTATTCATCATGAAGTAACTAAAGGAAGAACTGACGTAAAACGTTGTTAAAGACTCGATTTGGCTAGCATAAAGTGCTACATATTTTACTAGTCGAGGTCTTCCCTAGGCAACTTTGCTGTAAAATATCCCCCGATTAAATTCATTTGCTAATAAATATGGGAGTATTTTGCTAATCAGGATCAGAGCGGGACATCTCTGGAGGTAATTTTTCAATATAATACCCCCGATTAAATGCGTTACATGTGAGTTTGTTGCTAATCGAGGTCATTGCGGGACATCTCATCGAGGCAATTTTACCGTAAAATGCCTCCCTCCCACCCCGATTAAATACATTTTTCTGTTAAATATGAGAGAAATTTTACTAATCGAGGTCAGATCTGGACATTAGGGTGGGGCGAAAAATATTATTTTTTATAATCAATTTCTAATAGCGCGGAAAACTTGCGCATTGGCATCCTAATAACGGGAAAAATAATATAAAAAAATATAAATTGGTTTTGAAATCGCGCAAGAGCCCTAAAGTTTAGAAAAAAAGGGGGAAAAAATCTGAACTAAAGACGTATAAATTTTTTTAATAGTTTACTTTATTTGTAATAGTGTAAAAACTACTCTTTGTAGTTACCTAAAGGCATGCAAAATACTTTTGGACACATTGCCGTTTATTTGAATTCGCACATAAACCCTTAAAATAACATTTATTTTTGTAAAAACCACATATTGCAGCTCTTCGCCCATTTCAGCATCTTTTTGCTTTATGCGGAAATCACTCTGGACTTATCACGTGGAGGTGGCTGCAAGTCGAGTCTCGAGTCCCACCCACACCCTACCCAACCAACCAACTAATTTGGGTGTGGTTATTTATACTGAAGTCCCTTTAAATTCTGACTTCGTATCAAAATTTGACATCAAAGGCCTTGATCCTAAAGTTGTCCGAATAAAACATTCTTGATTTTCATGTCCGTAAACTTTTCCAGCGGCCTCTGTAACAAGTTTCACACATCTCTCTACCGACTGAGTGTAGCATGAAAATTTCAATTACTCAAATTCTTGCAGGTCTTTGTCTTTGAATAAAGTTGAAATGTGTTCTGTTGCCATATTTGACAACAATTGAGGTGATTTCAGCTTTGTCCAATAAATAAGTTCAGTATAGTCTGTGGCTTGAAATTTAATTAAAGGAAGCATGAATGCTCTAACGCGACCTACTACTGGCGACTCATTTCTGGCTTTCAGTATCCTCCTGCAGCCTAATTCTCGAATGTGGTGTCTCTCGTCCAGTATCATCGCCAACATCATATTCTCTGGATAGCAGAAGAATGAGTTTCTCTGAATGACGGGATCGATGACTTCTTTTATGTTGTCCGAGAAATGTCTTGTTGTTTGAATGACCTTGAATTTAGTATGTGCTTCAGACGTCTTTCACAGTGTCATGCATCTTAATATCAAACCAAACAGGAGCATATGTCTTTACAATGTAATTTACAAGTGTCTCCATTTCGCTTGTCGGACTAATTTGAGAAACATAAAGTCTTAATACCCGGTTAGCACAGTTTAACCACCGGGAATGGCTGATGGGTCCAGGATCTTTGACAGATAATTCTGGATCACAGAGTCCAGTGATGACTGCATTAACAATGTATCGAAGATACTGCTGATCTTTACTGAGTATAATGGGCTTCGTTGGAGATGGGAGCTAGGAGTAAGGCCATGTGACCAAATATAATAGATTATGGATTATTCCTGATCGTATATCATGTTGGTCACAGTAGTTAATTTGGAGTGTATCGCCACACTATTAATTAACTCATTACTATCTGTTTGAACAACCAAAAAGAAAACATTTAGTATCATGCGTTGTGTTTGTAGAAATCACAGATAATCTGATTGCTTAATAAAAGATGAATTTATTGAAAGTTCACACATACATATATAATTCATAATTGCAAAATCTAGTATTTACTTAATAATTACTGTTATGTATACATCAATCATGCATATATTATATTCCTATCGATTATTTATTTAAGATGTGAGGTACCCTAGAATCCTTTTAAGTATATTCATTTAATTCAGCATCATATATTTTACTCATAGCAAAATTGACCTTAGGATGAGAGGCACGCTACATACACATTCATTAGGGATGAATAAAAGACTGCACAATACCTTCGCTGATGAATATTTTAACATCACACTCTGCTAACGTCGCTGGGTCTGAGATGATTCCTTACAAATCTGCATACTAGATCATAATACGGTCTGTCATCGGTGGGTGGTCCTTGAGCTATTATGGGGTCAGTCGATCGGTCCCTGGGGAGTGGCGCTGTCCTTTCATTCAATTGTCCGTTCGGCTTCATTCACTGGAGTTCCGCTCGCCGGGAGTTGATTATCTGGGCTGTCTGCTCTTTCGGGATTGCGATCATGAAACAGGCTATTCCCTTCTTTTATTCAGACGGAGGAATTATGAAGATGATTCCTTCTTATCTAATTGTGAGGTTTCATCATCATTTCCTTCTATTCTATCTGCCACTACTCATTTGGCTATCACTCTAAGTCCTGCAGCTATCTCTCTCTCTGCGTTACGCGTCGCTCGTACTCTAAAAATACCTCTTCTTCTCCGTCAGTCTATACATCTCTATATCGGAGCGCAAAGTGTCTATCCCTTTTCTTATTGGGTCTAAATTTTCGCCCTTGCTTAAAATACCGCCTTCTTCTTCAATTGGTCGACCACTATTTTTACTTCTCTTCTATTGGATTCTTCGTTTCTGCCAAATGTCTCACTCTCCACCCTGTCGTAGGTTTGGCATTATATGTCATTAACACACCGTTCCCACGGCCATCTTCCATATTCTACATCAGTTTCACATTTCCTATTTTCTTAGTCAAATCGCCCCAACACATCGTTCCTCTTCGTTAACTTGCCTTTTTTTTTACTTAACTTCTTATATGTTCACCTCTGCTATTCCTATTTGCGGTGTGCCTTTTAACCCGTAATTGCCTAAGTATCCTTCTCTTTAGAATTCGGCTAAATGTATCGTTTATTCATTTCCTGCCTTCATTAATTCTCGTCGCGGTCTTTTGCCGTACTCATTTTTCAATTCCGCTTTGCTATTCTCTCGCTATCTTCTTTATTTCATCTCTTAATCTGTTTTCAAATGTCGCGGTAATTTACCCGGTGACACTGAAGTCAGATTTATTTATTGTGATGACAACTTCAGATTGAATCGGCACAAAATCAACAACAGGATTTTCTCACAGCTACACAGTTGCTTGCCAATTGGACCACTGAATGACGCTGGCCCACTTGTTGTCCCGTTTCCAAGATCATGAAGGACACCAGAAGTTATTGTTACTGTCGCCCTTTCAGAAATACCTATTGCTTAATAAGGAAGAATACGACAACTTTGAACGCATTTGCGATGTAGAAGACAATACTAAACTCATAAAAGAAAAACATGTTGAAATGGGCGAAGAGCTGCAATGTGAGATTTACACAAAAATAAATGGTATTTTAAGGCTTTTTGCGCGAATTCAAATGAACGGCAATGTGTCCAAAAGTATTTTTCACGCCTTTAGGTAACTACAAAGAATAGTTTTTACACTATTACAAATAAAGTAAACTATTAAAAATTTTTTATGTCTTTAAAAAATGCAGATTTTTTCCTTTTTTCTAAACTTTAGGGCTGTTGCGTGATTTCAAAACCAATTTATATTTTTTATATTATTTTTTCCGTTATTAGGATGCCAATGGACAAGTTTTCAGCGCTATTAGAAATTGATTATAAAAAAATAACTTTTCTTCGTCCCATCCTACTGGACATCTCACTGAGGCAGTTTTACTCTAAAATACCCTCGATTAAATACATCTGATATTAAATATGGGAGGTATTTTTCTAATCACGGTCATTGAAAGATATCTAATCGAAGCAATTTTACTATAAAATACCCAATTAAATACATTTGCAATTACATATTGGAGGTATTTTACTAATCGAGTTCAGTGGGACATCTCAACGAGGCACATGTACTGAATAGTACCCCCGAATCAATACATTGGTCATTAACTATGGAAAGAAATTTGTTAACTGGGACCATAGTGGGACATGCAAAGTCATTAAAGACTTTAGAAACAGACTAAAACAAGAAGAAAACAAATAATTCTCATAGTTTTCACTACGTTTACATCAGATTTACAATAACATCAGAAGAGAACTTTTTTTTCTTTCAAAATACAAAATAAGTTTCACAAAGGGCTGCGTCATTAAATTGTTACATACAGCTTTTTGCTTATAGTCAAGAAAGTGGTTGTGGATACGAATTACTAATTTGGTGTACCCGTGAGTTTTATGCTTACTTCCTAGCTCGCAGTCATTGACCCCCTCTCACAAATTACATGTGACGTAAAACACTCGCAACCTCGGTTAACGAATAGGAAGAGAAGATTACCTTACAAAAGTTAAGAACAATCATCCAGAAAAAATAAATTTTAAAATTTACACAAGCGGACACGACAAATGACTGAATTTAGAAGAACAAAATAGGTTTCGTATTTGTGGAATCAAACACAATTTTTTTCGATTCTTAATATCCTGCATATTTGACCAAGATGAAAAAGTAATACAGATCCAATTAACCAAACCATTAGGAAAAGGACAAATAATTATTTAAAGGAAATATGCCCTCCTACGGTCCTCGTTATCCAAACCTAACAGACCTAGGAATTAATTCTTCAAATAGATATAATAATAATTAATTGCTATGAAAATGTTTATCCCAAGAAAGCACACACACACACATACATACTTACATACATATATATAAACTGGTGTAAGAAATTAAGAGAATTTGCAGACTTGGTCGATTATCTCTAGAACTACGGTACCGATTTTAAAGAAATTTGATATGTACATACATTGATACAATACAAAAGAAATAACCATTCAATAATTGTAATACACACGCATGATCGTGCGTAACACTCGTTGGAGTCGGAAGGTATTGAATAGCGGTTGCAGAATAAACAAAAATAATGGGTAAATAATCCAACAGAGATATATAAAAATAAAAATAAAAATAATACGAATATAGACAAGAAACAAACAGAAATCAAGCACTCTGGGCATCCACGCACCAACGGCAAGATTCTGTATAAGTGCCGGAACTGAACCATAAAACAACAGAGGTAACCGACAGGTCTTGTCATCAGGGGGCCTGACCATATCAGTTATATCTAGGGGAACTTTCTGAATAGGATGCAGGTAAGCCCCAAAAACATCCCAAGGCCCCGAGTCCCCCAAGGAAGCAATAAGTCAAATAGAAAATGAAAAGACAAACACAACTTACAGTATGGGTTCAACGCACCTTACATGCAAGCACACAAACAATCCTAATGCAAAGTAAATGATGCGTACACACTCCAATTCCGTAAGTGACGGTTATAGCGAAACAGCAGCCAATTCTATCCTAAAAGTTACGTCATTGTAACATTACTATAGCGCCACCCCCCTTTTACTGCTTAACTAAAAGAAAACACAAATACTATTCTAAACATCTTTAAAAATTCCTGAGTCTAAATGCCATTTTTTTAAAACTTTTAAATTGCCGAAATTTTTAGGGAAATCGTTTTTTATTAAGTTTTCCTCGAAAATGCTACACGCCTCAAAAAAATCCCCAGCGTTGTTACATATGTTTTTTATTCTGTAAAGTTGTGAGTCAAAAATATTATGATAAATTTTATAGTTTAAGTTGCTATGGAAATTGGTAAACGTAATAACCTCGAAGTTAAAATCTAACCTTTTATCATATATCCCTATTTTTATTTCTCTATTTTGAATTTTAATTTTTAAAACCAGATAAGTCGCACAAAGATTATTATCGTTAGTCCGGTTTAAAGTTAGTTCCTTTGGGTAGATTTGACTAAGAAATTCCAAATCGTTGCAGTTAAAAATTATAAGGTTATCAATATATCTAAATCCGGTAACATTATTTGGGTTAAGAAATTTAGTTTCGTAAAAATGTAAGAATAGGTTGGCAAATGCACTAGAATAGCACACTCTGTTGTTTTATGGTTCGGTTCCGGCACTTATACAGAATCTTGCCGTTGGTGTTTGGATGCCCAGAGTGCTTGATTTCTGTTTGTTTCTTGTCTATATTCGCATTATTTTTATTTTTATTTTTATATATCTCTGTCAGATTATTTATTTGTTTTTTTTTCATTATGGGGATATGAAGCTTCTGCGCTATCCTCTATTGAAAATGTTTTCTTTGCAGGATATGTTTTATGTTAAAGTGAATTAGCAGTCTATGCTTGATTTTTAATTTTTGTTTATTTCAATCTTTATATTTTACAAAAATAATGGGTTAATAGATGGTGTTATTTTGCATCAATCGGTTAATTTCAAATTGGAACAGTAAAAATGAGTAACCGCCAACGTTTAGATGATGGAATGAGGTGCGAATTGTGGGGAGGCTAGAAGCAGGCCAATCTCAAGTCCAAATTTGTAGAGAGTTCAATTTAATGCCCATCGTCATGTGTAACGTATGGAAACAGTTCCAGGATACCGGATCCATCGAGAAAAGCCTGGGCAAGGTCGTCCAAGAGCCACGACGGCCAGAGAAGATCGCCATTTGTCGATTATAGTGAGGCGTAACAGGAGTGCTATAGCTTCTCAGCTCTCTCGTGACTTGTATGCAGCCACAGGATCCCATGTATCAAGGGTGACTGTTTCCAAAAGACTTCAGGAGAGACGGTTGTTTGCAAGAAGACCTGCTGTTTGCGTCCCGCTCACTTCTACGAACAGGAGAATCTGTTTATCATGGTGCAGAGAGCATAGAGATTGGAGTATGGATCAATGGGCGACCGTTCTCTTCACTGAATAGTCCCGGTTCAGCCAAAACACCGTATGTTCATATGGAGAGAACCAAGGACCCGCTATCTACCCTCCAATGTCCGCGAAATCGACCATTATGGCGGAGGAGGTTTAATGGTCTGGGCAGCCATCATGTTGGATGGCCGCACACCTCGCTATGTCTTTGAAAGAGGCACTGTGACTGGTGTGAGGTACAGGGATGAGGGCTTGGAGCCCTATGTTCGCCTTTTCAGGGGTGCCGTTGGCCCTGAGTTCATTTTAATGGACGATAACGCGAGGCTACATAGAGCTCTTCTGGTAGACTAATTTCTAGAGAGTGAGGATATTCGCCGGATGGATTGGCCAGCCAGATCTACAGACCTTAACCCTCTAGAGCAGGGGTTCCCAAATTTATCCAAGTCGTGGCACCTATAGAGAATCTATGCTCACTTCTACCCAGACTTGGGTGTATATAATTTGAAGTAGCACTCTATTTGAATTATATACAAACACTGTTTATACATGAAATAATGTTTATTGAATTCGCTGCACATATAATTGGCTTTTACAGCAATAAGCATGCGTACTACTTGTACGGAATGTAAATACAGCTTTTAAGGACAATATATTTTTATACTCACGAACAGTAAGTCAAACCAGCAGTACTGCCATGTAAACTTCTGGCCCGCTAAGCACTAGCGCAGCATAACACCTTTTCCAACCTTAACAACAACTCCCTTTTTCATTAATGACGCTGCGTGGTATTTATACTAAGCGCGTATGCCAAAATTAGCATATCTGAAGCAGCTTCTTTAATTCACTCAAAAGTTCGATTCTTGTGAATCGAATCTTGTGTATACCTTACACTGGCCTCCCTCGAAAAAAAAAATTAGGTAACTGAGGTCTGAACGGCTTCAGTTAACTAATTGAAAACGCGTGCTGGTCTGACTTTTTACATAATGGGTGGCAAAGCCAAAAAACCTTCCACACGTTGTGTGGGGGAAAAACGCCACTACCATTTTACAAAACTAACCCCGAAGGGTCCAGGTGACACCATTACACAGTGGATTTGCAGAGTTGCGGATACTGGGCTGGCCAACTGCGCCCTAAAATATCTATTTTAATTAAAAGTGACAACACAATTGCACAGCATGACATTTCTTGACTGTATCTGCTCTCCCCCAATTTATAATGTACATGTGTTATGATTTGCGAAGTTAGTATGTTAGTTGTTTGTTATCTGTAGTTAGTATGTATTTTTTTTCACTACATGTCCCCTTCAAAAATTTATAAAACAGTATGCCGTTTTTTTTTTTTTCAGTGGCTCACTCCTTCCCCTCAAAATGTTTACACAGTATATACAATGGGGAACTTCAAACCAATTTGGTTCGATTTTATTAAAGGGTGGGAGTTAGAATAAGAGAATTGATACAAGACTTGTTCCTCATGAATTCAGCAACTTTCTTGCACCAGTCTGTCCAATCCGTGGAACCTCTCTTGATGGTCGCAGTCCTAGTAAAGGGATTCGTTGACCGTGTGGGCATCCTTCGTGCAGCAGGTCGTTGGTCCTGAGGCGCTGGTCCGGCTTGACGATGGACAGGAGGTCTCTTGGGAGGAGGCCAACCTTGCTGGGCGGCTGATATCTTGCGTTCCCTGTACTTATGCAAAGGAGCTTTAAAATTGTCATTCTTCCTTTTTATAACCTTGTGTACCTTATCAGCGACGCATTCCTCCTTTGATGGAGTTTTTGTAGTGCACACTTTACCTTTCTTCGTACTTTTGCTTGTATCGGTATTAAATTTTAATGCAGATTCTATTTTTTCAACAACCTGACTCTGCTTTTCGTATTTGTGCTTATACGACTTCTTGTTTACCTCCTTAATTACTTCAGTATTAGCAATTTTAATGCTGGAACCTGAAGGCGCTTTTTCACGTTTTTTATCCCCCTTAACTTTAGTTTTATCCTCTTTTGACGAAAAAGTCTCTTTGAAACTTGCGATATCAGAATCGTTATCATTTAAATTCTTTAACACTGCTTCAGTTTTAGGAAGATTAAGCTTTTCGTACTCGTGCGTTTTATTGCAAACTTTCTCTATAACTTCCGAAGCATCAGCTAAACTACCTACAGTATAACTCTGTGTCAACTTTTCATCCTGACTCTCAGTATGGTTTTCATGTACTTTATTTAAAACCATATTATCAACCTGGCCTACACAATCCCCATTCGGCTGGAAACTTGAAATAATATCATCACCTAGCAAGTTCCTACTATCGTTTAAAGAATTTTTATTGTCGTCAACTAATAAGTATTCACTAACTTCCGTAACGCATACTTCGTCATCTACTAAATGTCCTTCATTAACAGATGTGTGAATATCATCTAAAATATCAGGTATAGCATCAATAATATCAGGTATAGCATTAATAATATCAGGTATAGCATTAATAGAAGTGTCCGATGATTTATTTTCTAAACCACTAGCATTAGTATCGGCCCTATTTTCAGAAATTTGTACTGGAATTACCTCATCATTCCAGCTAGACTCACTTTCTTTATAAGCCACAAAAATACCCTGACTTTCACTATTCTCAAAATAATGATTACTACTCGGACAAAATAATACATTTGACCACACAGTTTCAACAGGTTGAACCATATCATGTGAATCAACTTGCCAGTGCAAGTAAGGTGCTTGCATATTTTCTTTAAGTGCACTAATTTCATTATAACGCCGTGCGCTTCTATTATTTTGCCTGCGGTACTGCTTACGCTGCTGGTTTGAAACTCGCGAAAAATTTTGGCGCGGCTGTATAAAACTTCTCGTACCTGAATGACGGTGAGGGGTAGCGAAGAAATGTCTATTGTCATATTTAGCTAAAGCTTGAAGGAGGGTAACCTTGCTTGTAATTGTTTGATTATCTAAAAAATCTTGAACACTTGGCTTCAAACGTTGGATAACTATTTTTAAGATTACCGCTTCCGTCATTCCCTCTAAATATTCCTCACACTTGGAAATCTTTTCCATAGCAAAATCTAATGCAGACTGACCTTCACGTTGCCTTAGCGAATAAATTTCCGCTTCAATTTCACTTTGATTAAAGGTCTTTGGAAAAACACTAAGAAACTGTTGCTTGAATGACAAATAGTCAAAAATCAGATTACTGCTTTTCATACACGTGTACCACTGATATGCACTACCTCTTAAAGCGGCTAGAGCAATTTTAAGTTTATCCCCCTCTGGGGTGCATTGTTGCTGAAAGTAATGCTCAATTTTCTTTAGGAATTGGCTTGAGGGGCCGCCATTGAATGTGGCTTCGAATGGCGCAATTTGCTGAACCATAATTACCCGAGGAAAATTTCCAGCAGGATTTTGTTCTACAACACTCATTTTTTAAATAGTATATAAGTACTTGCAACAATTTTATCAATATACACACACTGTACACAGTTCACAGTACACAGTTTTTAATTTCAATTATGTTGTTCGTTACAAATGTAACGCTAACTACCAGGGTATATATATTTTTCGGGCGCCAGTATAGAGAATCTATGCTCACTTCTACCCAGACTTGGGTGTATATAATTTGAAGTAGCACTCTATTTGAATTATATACAAACACTGTTTATACATGAAATAATGTTTATTGAATTCGCTGCACATATAATTGGCTTTTACAGCAATAAGCATGCGTACTACTTGTACGGAATGTAAATACAGCTTTTAAGGACAATATATTTTTATACTCACGAACAGTAAGTCAAACCAGCAGTACTGCCATGTAAACTTCTGGCCCGCTAAGCACTAGCGCAGCATAACACCTTTTCCAACCTTAACAACAACTCCCTTTTTCATTAATGACGCTGCGTGGTATTTATACTAAGCGCGTATGCCAAAATTAGCATATCTGAAGCAGCTTCTTTAATTCACTCAAAAGTTCGATTCTTGTGAATCGAATCTTGTGTATACCTTACACACCCTTAAGAGAATTAGGATTTTTTACGGCACCTTCGTCATACAATATCTATCTGTGGTATGTTATTATTATATATATTATGCATAATATATATATTTCATATTTGTACGACTGTGAAGAAGAATTTAGAGAAGTAGTGTTAAGAACATTAATAAATTAATACGACTGTGTTTAAAAATCCCGCAAGTACTTTAATTCTAATTAATAGGAAAACATATTAATGAAATTAATAATAAAATTACCTACCAAATGCTCTTGGTATATGTGTGTTCAGTTTTAGCGTCAAGGTGAGCTTGCTACTCACTGCACAATTGTTCGAATCGCAGCATAAAGCTTGATACAACTACTCTCATTTCTTTTTTGACATTAATTTTCGAACGATATTTGTTTTTTATAACAGCAACTGCTGAAAATCCAATTTCGCACAGATATGAAGTTACAAAGGGAAAGAGAAACCTTATAGCTTTTGCACTTAGAATGAGATACTCATTTTTTATAAGTTTCCAAATCTCCATCAAACCCAAACAAGCGAATTTCGGTTTCAGTATTTTGTTCCTCTATAGCTCAATTAGATTTTCTTCCTCTTGTGAAGTGAATTCTTTTGGAGCTTCAACATGGAATGGATCTTGGATCCATGCAAACTTCTCAGTTTGGTCTTCTGCAAAACTTTGCAAACCAGTCAGTTCGTTGTGATAGGTGCTCTGCGAAAACTGTCAGCATGCTATGTGAAACCTTTTCTCCACTACAGACCATGTATTTCTGCAATACAGAGGTCTTTTGGAGTTATATCGGAATAGTCCTTAGCAATAGATTATATTGGGGGCTTGTGGCGGTCCTGTGGTACAGCGTGCTGGTTTTCGATGCTGAGGGTGCTCAGTTGAAACCCAGCGTTGCGCCACGAAAAATGCCTCCGTTTCTTGTCGTCCCTTTATAGGGGGTAATGCTGTCCGCCTATATGGTGCCCCCATAATAAAATGGGCAGTAAAATTTTGGCGTAGTGTAGGCCAATGTTTGATTACAAGTGCCTCCGCATTGGTTAAAAAAAAAGATTAGATTGGAGATCATGGGTACTTCGCGGCACCCCAGGGTGCCTCGGCACACACTTTGTGAACCCCTGCTATAGAGCATGTCTGGGACGCTCTGGGGAGGGCAATTGCAACTCGCAACACCCCTCCGAGAACCATCCAGGGCATGAAAACAGCGTTGCTCAACGAGTGGGACCAATTGCCATAGGAAATGATAAACTGCCTTATTTCAAGTATGAAATCACGCTGCTAGACCTGTATATCTGTAAGAGGTGACCATACCCCTTTTTAACCCATCTATTAACCCATTTTTTTAATTTATTCTGCAACCGCTGTTTCATACCTTCCGACTCCAACGAGTGTTACGCACGATCATGCGTCCGTATTACAATAATTGAATGATTATTTGTTTTGTATTGTATCAATGTATGTTCATATCAAATTTCATTAAAATCGGTACAGTAGTTCTAGAGATAATCGACCAAGTCTACAAATTCTCTTAATTTCTTACACCAGTGTATATATATATATATATATATATATATATATATGCATAAGTCATTGAATGCAAAGTGGGGACAGTATATTTTCACATCTGCCTGAATTATTTTTTTAGAGTCCGCATTCTTTTACTAACAATTATAATATAGATTACGTGTTGAATAAAACTTGTTATTAATACTAACGATTTTCGGGATCAGAAAAATTACATTTAAAAGGTACTCCATTATCCGTGTTTAATTCAAGTTTATTATATTGTATAGTTACTGTTAAAAAATTAAAAATCCATCAGTAAATCATGTCTCACTCATCATTAATCAAAACACTGTAGAGGACTGACAATAATTGTTCTTTCAGAATTGAAGTTTCAACCTCAGCTTTACTTCCCGGTTTATACCTCATTGATTTATGGGCCTTTAAATAGATAAATGATGCCTTTATTGATTACAACACCTAATATATCACTCAACTCTGAGTAATATTTGACTCATATGTATTTACATTGAAAGTAGGATTGTATTGTGAGTATAATACATGATGGGGATATTTGAAACATATTGCTATTACCTTAACTATCCAACATAGGCCACAATAATGTAACACAATTGTGTAAATTACAATTAAAATTCGCATTGGCAATTAAATGGAGCAAAATTATCCCAGTTTTTCTATAATGAAATAATTTCTAAAATTAATTTAAATCATAGAAGATAACTTAAATTAATCATAGAAGAGCAATTATAATGAAATTACATGTATATGAAAAGATTAATTTCGAATTCTTTTGAATATATAATATCGAATCCGTATTTACATTTTAAATAATTGCGAGCCATAAAAATGATAGGTTACTTATTCACAACAATGTTAACTAATCTCAAAATAAATCTTTAAATACACTAATTGTTTTCTCGTTAGTTAATTATAATGTTCTGTGTAATTAATATTATTTTCGCTTAATATTCTTTCTTTAATTTTTTTACTTATTACAAGAATTTTATTCATTGAACCCATTTTCATCATTTTATATATGTAATACTTAAATGATTAATGTCTCAGGATTTTAGGCAAGTGTATTATATGATTGTTTTCCGTAATTGAAGTCAAACTGAAGCATCCAGTGAAAATAATTAGGTTCCAGTTAGCAAAAAAGGTATATATTTCCTGAACTTTCCATCATTTCTTAATTAATAAAAAACTTTCATGCAGTATTCTGCATAAAAATGCAAAAAAAAAAATTTTTAAATCTTATTTTACTACTATACAGTAAGTAATGAATAAATGGTGTAAATGTTATTAACAAAATGTTAATTAATTAACAAGTCATTAAATGTGTAATAGGCGAATATATATTATGGTCATATTATTTAGTAATAACAATAAAATCCTTCTATAACAAAACAGTGTATAGTTTGATGATGTTCCGTAATTGAAGTTCAAGTGAGGTAGTCAGGGAACGTTATTCTCTTAGCAAGAAGTATATATTTCTAGAACATTGTTTCCTTTGTTACTTAAAAAATAACTTCTTAGCAGTATTTTACATAAAAATGTTAGAAAGAAAAAAAAAATCTTATTTTGCTTATCTACAGTAAGTAATGAATTAATGGTGTAACTTTATTGATAAAATTTTTAATTAATTAAAAGTCATTAAATGAGTAATAGAAGAAAATATATTATGTTCATAGTATATCGTGATAGCAATAAAATCTTTCTATAATCCAAAGTTAAAATACCATTTCAAACAGTGTATATTTTGATGATTTTCCGTAATTAAAGTCAAATGAAGTAGTCAGGGAAAATTATTACATTCCAGTTAGTAGTAAGGTAAGTTGGGGTAATATATATTTTCGACTTTTTTATATACTATACTTTTAACAAGTTAAAACTATACAAGCATGTATAATTTTCAAAAATCATTAATTATAATAATATAAACAATTCAACATAAGCATAAAAATTAAAAAGCGGGCATAAACTGCGAAAATACTAACTTAAAACCTACCCCAGCGTTGAAAACTTAAAACTTTTCATTAAAAGATTGCGCAGTTGCAGCAAATCCATATATTGAAAAGAACAAATATAACTAAAAATAAATAAGCCAACATAGCAAGATAATTATAGGAAGAATGTAGAAAATAACAAACTTAGGGCTCCACGCACCAAACGCAAGATTCTGTAGTAGTGCCGGAACTAAACCAGAAATCGAGGTAACCGACTGGTCTCTTCAACAGGGAGCCTAACCAAATCAGTTACCTCAAGGGGAACTTTCTGAATAGGATGCAGGTATAACCAAAAAACGTACCAAGGCCCCGAGATCCCCATTGACATAGGTAGTCAAAGGGAATGAAAAGACACGGACAACTTGCACTAAGGGCTGAAGGCACCATAAATGCAAGTACACAAACAATCCTAATGCAAAGACTAAAGTAATTATTCATGCGTACCCTTAAACAGTAAGTGACAGTTATGGTAAAACAGCAGCCAATTTTTACCCTAGTAGATATGTCACTGTAGCAAAACCACAGCGCCACACCCCAACGAAGTTTAAAAAAATGTGAAACAGAAACCCTATCCTAAACGTCTTTAAAATATACCCGAGTCTAAATGCGATTTTTTAAAAACTTTTAAATTACCCAATTTATTAGGGAAATTTCTCTTATGTAGGTTTTCCTCAAAAATCCCACAAGCCTCCAAAAAATCTTCAGCGTTATTACAAATGTTTTTTATTCTATTGTGAGAGAAAAATGTTATAATAAATTTTATAGTTCAGGTTGCTATGCAAATTGGTAAACGTGATAACCTCAAAGTTAATATCTAATCTTTTATCATATTTCCCAATTTTTAATACTCTATTTAATTTTAATTTTTATATCCAGATAAGTCGCAAAATGATTATTTTCGTTAGTCCTGTTTAAAGTTAGTCCCTTTGGGTAGATTTGATTAAAAAATTCCAAATCGTTACAGTTAAAAATTATCAGGACATCAATATACCTAAATCCGGCAACATTATTTCAGTTAAGAAATTTAGTTTCGTAAGAATGTAAGAAAATGTTTGCCAAGGCACTAGAAAAGCTATTACCCATTGGGATACCCTATATCTGTTTAAAGAAACCCATGTATTCAGAAAGTTTCCCTTTGAGGTAACTGATTTGGTTAGGCTCCCTGATGAAGAGACCAGTCGGTTACCTCGATTTCTGGTTTAGTTCCGGCACTACTACAGAATCTTGCCTTTGGTGCGTGGAGCCCTAAGTGCTTGTTTACGGTTTGTTATTTGTGTACCTTCTTCCTATAATTATCGTGCTCTGTTGGTTTATTTAATTTTAGTTATATTTAAAAAATCTTTGTCTTACGTGTATTTTAGTAAGTATTAGGGAGTCTGTTTAAGCTATGATATTTTTTTTATTATAAATATATTATATATAAATATTGTATGTATTTCTAAATACAGATGGGCCCAGTTCCCCTGATAAATGGAGTACGTGAACCACCCAGGTCTATTTCTCTCAAGAAACAACAGAATCTGTGACTTGGTAGTTGGGTCCTGTGATAGTATATCTAGAACCAAAAAAAACTCTACCTCGATTTAAAAATCATTTTTCAAAGCAATTACTAATGTTGCAAGATATATTGTTTCGAACACCGTAAAAAAATGACACACAAATTGATTAAAAAATGCAATGTAATTGATTATATACACGTTTTCAAAAGTAGAAACATACTCTCTAGCCTTAATTGAAGTCAAAATGAAGCATTTGGGGAAAATTATTACATTCAAGTTATCTAAATTATATATTTCCAAAAGATAAAAAATAATAAAATATTCTTATTTTACTAATATATGCTAAGTAATGAATGAGTTCAATGGCAGTTGGAGAAGCAGTTGGTGAAAAATACCTCATTCCAGTTAGCAAAAATATATATTTCCAGAACATTCTATCCTTCGTTAATTAATATATAACTTTTATGCAGTATTCTGCATAAAAAGGTAAAAAAGAATAAAAATATTCTTATATTTTTAATATACAGTAAGCAATGAATAAATGGTAGGAAAGTTATTTATAATATTGTTAATTAAAGTTCCTTCAGTTTGTAATAGGCGAATAAATTTTATATTCATAGTATTTAGGGATGCCAATAAAATCCTTATATAATAAAAGGTACAAAAAGTTTCGAAACGTAACTATTCAGTTTTCGAAATGTAACTATTTCGAAACGTAACTATTACATAACTATTTATCAAACGTAACTATACCCCTGAGAGGGTTCTCCGTTTACACTGTGCGATAACATTTTCTAAAATTGTTTTAACCTAAAAAATCTTAATTTTTTTCCCAATTAAAGGTTTTAAAATACTTTTACTTCTTTAAACTGATATTAAATGGCAGCACCAGACATTTGTCTGCTCATTTAACTTGAACACAATGAATGCAAGTTAATGCTGTTTCATACATGGTTCTATTTTCAATTATTTTAAGGATTAAAAACCTAAAATGTTTCAATTTTTTCCACTAGATTTTATAAACAAGCCTCAATATATATTGACATGTCATTAGTTCTTAAAAAAATCGTTTATTCATTTTTATTTTTGCGCTTTTAAATGGTGTTCGCACACCGAGAACTCCGCCCCTTTACGACATTGAAATACAGGCTCACCCCGCAAAGGAAAAAAAAAAACACAGCTGTCTTTATGTTTTCTCCTCTAGACGATTTGGTCTTGCTTCTTGGGGGGGGGGGGTAAAGGGGATTAAAATGTCGGTAATCCTCTGAAGTTGGGGGTGTTTTTTGAAAATAAAGACGTTATCATTTGTATTCACTTCGCTTGGAATGTCGGTTGGGCGGTCTAGTTACGCCTTCCGACTTTATGCCTGTACCCCTTTATGGCGGGTGTCCCTTTGATAAGCAATTTCTTTTGTAGCTGTTTCAATGGTGCGTGCCGGTCACTATCACTTACAGTTTCCAACCATTCTGCATTCGACAATGGTCTATTGAATTCGTTCTGTGCGCTAAGGGTGGTCTCAGTCATAGCGCTTCCACATACATGCAGACATATCTGCAGTAAGCACCCCGAGACCCCGCTTGACACATTTTGGTGTCGATTAGTCACTCTCCAGGAGCGTGAACCCCCCGCTCCTAAGGTCCCTCGTGTCTCTTTGATGATCTGTGGAAAAACAGCCTAAAAGAGGAATCGCGGCAGAGCGGCTCTGCAGAGCGCTCCCAATAAATCACTCGTTTCCCCCCAGAATACTGTGCAGTGCAGATGTGTGTGGCCGCAGTATCAGAGGTTCCACAGGCAGAACTAATCAGGAGGTGACAAAATGTCTGGCTTATTGTTGCCAAACGGCAACCGGCCAACTTCAGCACAAGTGAATTTAAACCAATTATTATAAGCATGACCGCTCTGTGTGGGTTCCTGGAAATCCCCACGTGTGAAGGTGTTTGAATAAATCGGAAAAATTCAGAATTTACGGAGGAATCATGAATTTATAGGTATGGAAGATCCATCCCCAATAGGACTGTTATATATTTTACTGATATTTCTCACATTTATCTGACATTTTTATATTTTTTGATATTTCTTATTTTTGATATTTTGAGTTCAGTTATGTTAACATTTAAAAAAATTTCTCAAATTTTCAAATTTTTAAAATAAAATTCAAATTTTTGTTTGTTGAAAATTATTTAGTAAAATAATTATTATTATAACGATATAAGATCAGTTATTTTTATCTTTGCTCGAGTAAAACATGGTAAGTTAGTGGCCGAACTCAAATGCCCTACACGGGCGCCGTTCACACTGTGAGGACGGCCCCCTCTACCTAAGGGGGGCTGCTAAATTTTTTTAATCACATTTTTTTTATCAGTAGGACCATCATACCTCATTCTTACGATTTTTCAAAAAAAAATTATAATAATAAAATTATGCCCCTGAAAGGGTTAAGGAAAGTAAAGGAAATTTCAATTTTGATTCTTTGATTATATCAGTATTTATTAAATAAAATTAATGTCATTAGAAAAAAAAATTATAAACGTCTTCAAAATGAAAACCAGTAATAATTGGGCTATTAAGGTGATACTCCAAAATATAGCAATTCATAGCTAGAAATCTATTGATCAGGTTATATATTAATTTTAAAATGTTGAATTAATATATTATTCAAAATGAAAGAATATATACTTGTAAGTTTAAGCTTGTAAATAATTATATACTTGTAAGTTTTTTTTTCTCTCAAAACTCTCTATTTATCTCCTGTCATAAATGATTTTATCATATTACGTTTAAATAATGATTTTAATCGTTAATTTTTTATATCTATTCATAAAAGCATCCATAATTTCAACATGTAAATTCCGGTAATTTAAAAATATTCTAATATAGTTTTGTGTGATTATGTCTATATGTTGTGACGCTATTTTTTAAAACAATTTTGCAATTCAGTAGTATTCAGTCATGCAGCAATTTAATTTATAAATTTTAATATTTTCTATGAGGTTTTATTTCATCAAATCAAATACATTTATTTAGTAAATATTAATGCAAAATACAAGAATTTTTTAACCAATATTACGTGACATAATGAACACCATTCTGTCGCTTATTGAACACCATTCTGTCAACCATTTATTAGAAATAAATATTACAAATATGAAATTTATTACACTTGCCTTATTTACTATTTGAAAACTGAATGTAATGCAATATTTCGCAAGAATAAAATCAGTATGATGAGGTTTTATATATATAATTTGATATTCACCTTAACTTAATACGGCTAGCTAAATTCACCGCAATTTATATATAGAGAATCAAATGCGAATCATGCATCTTACCCACATTATTACCAAATAGCCACAAAGCTATTTAGCTGTAGGGTATGATCAAATTCCTCTCAGCTCTTAGGAGTTAATTATAATGGGGATTACATAAACTATCCTACACAAGCCTGTATAGACTAATTTCCATGGTATATACAAGAAATTCTGAAATACATAGAAGTTAGACATTGTCGATAAAAATTGGTACTAGATAATTTCCAAAATTTACTTATTTACACACACAAACAAACACACCCACCCACACACACACACACACACACACACACATATATATATATATATATATATATATATATATATATATATATATATATATATATATATATGTGTACTTCTGAAGTCCTATATTGATACATTAAATAGAGTTTTATGCAGAAATTTCTATTCATTGTAACTTATATTTTCTTTATAGTGTTTTCCTTATTAGTATTGGTCTGATGTCATACTGGTATTTGATACCTATTAACCTTTCATTCTTCAGTGGAATTAATAACAAAGATTGTTTTTGTTTTTCTAGGATCATCATTCATTTCTTATATGTCTTTATGTACCGTGCATTTATGTTAGCAATGCTGCGTAATTAAAGTAAAAATTTATTTTAATTATTGCAAAATATAAATAACAGTATTTTCGGAATCATAGTTATAAATAGACTTCTCTAGAGTTCCTGAATAGGCAGAGTTTCCCTAAAAAGGCAAAGCCAGTGTTATAGATTAATCTGTATCGGATAACCGATAACTGTAATGAAGTACAAATAATTCTAAATGCTGCAGATATATTATATATTTTTATTGTTTTGTTACTGACTTGTTCTTTGTCATGGATTTTGGCACAATATTTAAAACTAGTGAATGCAATAGAATTTTATGAAACATATAAACCCGGGTAAGAGCGATCATTCCAGTGAAAAATACCTATATATCTAGCTTACTGAGCAGCCATCTACCTAGTGATAATCCATATGATGTGATTTATAATTTTCAATTTAAGTTTCGTATAGTGCTTGTGATTCAACAGCATAATTACGCTTCTGTACTTCTTTGCCTTCCAGCATACATGGCCGGCTATGCTACACTGAGAAACTCGCGATAAGGGCCTTATGTAAGGACACTGGTGTTTGCACCTTTGAAATGCATACAGAGTTTGTATAAAAAGTATCGGGAAAAGTTTCGGAAAAATAAATTTATTAGAGATATTGCTACAATTTCTCAAAAGTCTTCAAAATGCATCCCTTGAGCGTCGACACACTTTTGCCAGCGGCTTTTCCACGAATCGAAAGCTCCCTGGTAGGCGAATTCCGGAACGTCCTTAAGGGTACGCGTGCAAGCTTCTTTGACGGCACTTAGGGTCCCATGGTGGTGTCCGTTGAAGGTGGATTTCACTTTTGAGAATAGAATATAGTCTGCTAGTGCCAAATCGGGACTGTAAGGGGGTTGTTGAGTCGTCACTATGCCGTTTATCGTCAGGTAATCGGCGACCTTGGAGCAGGTGTGGCTGGGTGCACTGGGACGAGTTCAGTGCAGATCTTTCGCATCGCCAAATTTTCAGTGATAATGATGTGCACTGTCATCTTATCAATGCCCATTTTATCTGTGACCATGCGCACTCTTAACAGACGGTGTGAATTCAGCAGTTTAAGCACTCGTTGCACGTTGTTGTCTGTTCTTGAGGTCGACGACCGTCCAGCACGAGGCTCGTCCTCCACACTCTTTCGACCATCTTTGAAGAGCTTGTGCCACTTAAAAACTGCAGTTTATGACTTGCTTTCCTCCTTGAACACCTGACGAATCATGCCCAACGTCTCCGTGCCCGATTTCAACACAAAATTTGAGGGCGTACCGCTCTTCAATCTCTCACTTCATTTTGCGCTTGCACCGAGTCACTCGACAGGGGTCACTATAAACACGATCTAGCCTGAACGTACGCTCGCAGGCGACTGGCGCTTGGCGCGTCTTGAAGGTCACATTCACCACCGAGCATGCACGGTACGAGCAAACTCCGACGTATAGTCACGTCAGGAAAAAATTGCTCCCGATACTTTTTATACAAACCCTGTGACTCTCTTATGCCTTATTTCAGCCTTATCTCAGCATAAGTGATTTTTCCTATTCGAGTGTATCCCTTGCAGTAATTTTATCATTGTTACAGTTATGTATTAAAAATGTTAATACCTTTTAATATTGTTAATACATGAAATAGCCGAAAGAATGCAAATAATACTAGGAATATAACGTAAATGCAACTATTGTTATGATAAATCCGAAGTGTGATACGTTTTCCTAAAACTCTATAACTAAATAATAGTTATAATGATCCCTAGATTGGAATTTAGATTTCTTCAGTCTTGACTTTACAAGTTTTCGCTTCATTAACTAAATTGCAATGACTTATCCCTGGCCTCTACATTTTCTCTGTCATCAGATTTGTCGATGGATTCCATTTAAACAAACTTTTGCCGAAGAATGTTTTTTTTAACTTAATCATTTAAGGTAAATAAGCTTCATGATTATCCCTACGTGAATAAGCTTTATTGGACATTTTAGAAGATCTCTAAACTTTTCCAGTTTCTATCGTCTCATGATCGTTGAAATGTTTGAAATATTGCAAATCCTCCTAAGTCTCGAATGTAATGGGTAGGCCAAAAAGTTTGTTCAGATGGGTCTGGTAGCGCTTAGTTGTCTTGATCGTCTTTCGAAACAATTTTGTTAGAATGTATTGTCACAGCTATCACATCACACGCATTTAAAAGAAAACACTATCAAAATTGATGAATTGCTGTGCAGTCATTTTAATATTGAAGATAGAAGGAAATTAGTAATTTTTCCGAATATTACGCTTTATTAATTAAAAAATATGAAAACGAAATTAAAATGCCAAAAAAAAATAGATTTTAGAAGATGGAATTGTAATGTTTCCTGGAACATGTTGGAAGGTACGGGAACAAAATGGTTAATTTTGTTCAATAGAATTATCTGTGAAAAAAAATGTGCTTTTTTGTTATTCCTCAAAACCCAAAAGAACTTTTTGGCCAACCTTTAAATACCACTATTAATATAATATATAAGCATTCGTTTTTCTAAGACTGTCTAACAGGAGAATTGCTGAACTGATCTGCAGATTATGACGTAAAATTTCTTCACTCTTGAATTTAAAGTTCATGAATTCAGTGGCATTGGTTTCCATCAATTCCCCAATAATCCCAAAACTCTCTCTACGATCAGACGTGTCGGCGTATAACATTTCACAAGAATTTGCCACATAATGCCGTCAATTTTACAACACAATCAGCTACATCAAATACGCTTTATGAGTGACTGTTCCTCCATGAATAAGCTGTACGCTTTAAGAGACATTTCTGTGGGTCTCTATAACATATTCAAATTCCTTAACTGTCTCATCAAAGCAGCTGCAGTGCGTCTTAATATTGCATCAACAGACCGTTTGTTACTAAGGTGGCATTCTAACGTTTGTAACTAAGGTAATATGATTCAATGTCAATTATGTTACACTTTATTATTTATGATCCCTTAGGAGTCATGACGTAAATGTATGTATCCTCTTATAAGATGCATTCACTAAATTTTGTTTGATAGAGTGTATCAAATAGTCAACACTCTGTTCTGTTGTAAACTAAATCACAAATTATATATAATATATATATATATATATATATATATATATATATATATATATATACACTGCTGGTCACTGTAAATGCAACACCCTGAAGGAAACATGCAAATAACATGAAATTTACAACATGCATTAGCGGAGGTGAGATATGCAAATGATTAGAAATTCAGCGCAGACGCACATCACGCGCGCCTGTGGCGCCACTTCAAAGCGCTATTTAAGGCTTGGAGATTTCGACGATTTCAAGTTCGGCAATTGTGTTTTTCTTGTGGTTTTTTCAAAAAAACGATCAATTGTGCCTCGTCGAAAACAGCGATCATCTTTTGATCAAGTATCCGAGTTCGACAGAGGAAGGATAGTGGCCTACCGAGATTGTGGATTATCTTTCAGGGAAATCGGTAGTCGTGTTGGACGAAACCAAACAACTGTAATGCGGATATGTGATCGTTGGATGCAGGAGGGGACGACGGACCGGCGTGTTCGATTGCATCCACCTCAGCGCACATCTTCACGTGATGACAGGCAAATTGTGCGCATGGCAGTGACGGATCGCTCAGTCACAACACGAACCATAGCACAGCACATGCAGTCTGTAACGCATCATCCAGTGTCTGCGCGTACCATAAGACGCCGTTTACAGCAGAGTGATCTGTCCGCAAGACGTCCATTGCTTTGTCTACCCTTGACGCAGAACCACAGACGTCTCCGCCGCCAATGGTGCGATGACAGAAGGATGTGGGCGGCAGAATGGAATGAAATTGTCTTTACTGACGAGTCACGCTTCTGTCTGCAACACCACGATGGTCGCATTCGAGTCTGGAGACACCGTGAAGAGAGGATGAACAGCTGCGTTATACACCGCCACACTGGTCCTGCACCGGGTATTATGGTATGGGGCGGTATTGGATATCACTCTCGCACATCTCTTGTACGCATTGGCGGTACTTTAAACAGCCAGCGCTACATCTCCGAGGAGTTGGAGCCAGTTGTCCTTCCTTACCTTCAGGGCTTGCCCACAGCCATATTTCAACAGGATAATGCGCGACCACACGTGGCACGCATTGTCCAACGGTTCTTCGTCAATCGCCAGATTGAATTGTTTCCCTGGCCGCCTCGCTCTCCGGATCTTTCGCCGATAGAAAACATGTGGTCCATGGTTGCTCTACGATTGCCCCAGATTCCATCCCCAGCTGCCACAGCAGATCAACTTTGGCAACGTGTGGAAGCTGCTTGGTCTGCTGTACCACAAAACCTCATCCAAAGTCTCTTTGATTCAATGTCGAGACGTGTGGCAGCGGTGATCTCCAACAATGGCGGCTACTCTGGCTACTGATTTTGGCAGGAACCACACTTCACAGAAGTCTATAAATTTAATCATTTGATACTTGGTCAACATGTTATCTACAAAATAAATTTTCTTGTGATATCTCTTGTCTTTCTTGGTGTTGCAATTTGGGTGGCCAGCAGTGTATATATATATACTAGTAGGTAGCCCGTCATTTTGACGTCATAATGGAAAAAGTATATGAAAGTTAAAAAATATCCCGAATTATCTAAAATATTGCATTTAATCGACACCTTGTAAAAGCAAACTCTTTCATTATTTTTTATTTATTTAGTTTTTCATAAGATTGGAGTAGTAGACTGCCATTCAACCCGTCATTTTGACGTCATAATACTAAAAATGACGTCATAATGGAAAAAGTATATGAAAGTTAAAAACTTTTTTTACAGTTCACTTCACGATTCATTCACATTCAAGTTTATTTACTTTCAGAATTCATCGCAAAAGTAAACAGATTTTTTAAAACTGTTAAATATACAGCTAAAAACATCCAATTTTTTTAGTTCTGAATGTTTTATAGAAAAATAGGCTGAACAAATGTGATTTGATGGAGAAGATATTTGTTTTTAGGTAAGAAAAAATTCTGATCCACATCTGAAATTGAAATTAAGCCTATTTGGCGGTTTGTTTACTGAGGGCTTCAATTGAAAGATGAGTACAGCCCGGAAGTGTCATACAGAGACAACGGCTATTATATATAGGATATTGTAAGCGTATTTTATTTGTAATTGTCAAAAGGCATATTTATTTATTATTATTACGCTAGAGAATATCTACAGTGGAATGGCAACAGCTGTAAGTATGAGAGATATTATCATTTAATTTTAAAAAAAGAGAAGGTCAGTTAAGTTAAAAAATTGATAAAGATTGTACGCTATAGAAAGGTTGCGAGTGCGTTTTAAGTTTTAATAAATGTTTAGTATTAATAAGTGTCTGTATATGGTGAATTAATTAGTAAGCCAAGCAAGAAGCTAACAGAAATCAGAAGTGGGATACTACTGAAACCTAAACAAAAAAATAAAACTTATGAAAATTATTTCACAGGCTTAGTACAAGTGAGCAAGTTAAAATAATTCAAATTTCAAGGTACGTTACAATCATTGAATATATATATATATATGTATTGAATAAGTACGAAACTGCCTATTTTCGCTCAAGCAAAGAAGTGTGATCTGAAATTATTAGCTGAGGAATTGGGAGAAAATGTAAATGAAAGTCATAAATTGAAGGATTTGAAAAAAATAATTTTGGCGAGCAAAGAGTACGATGAAAAATGAGCCAAAGAGTGGTTGGACACAATAATTAATGGAAGAAAAGAAAAAGAAGAGATTGAGGAACGTAGGCGAAAAGAAGAGATCGAAGATCGAAAACGGAAGAATGAGATGGAATTTGAGCTGTAAAAATTACGTATTGAAGCTGAAAGTAGGGTTACAAATTCTGTCGCCAATCAAGATGTTAGTAGTGAGCAAATGAAGAAGCCAAAGTTAGAACTTCATCATTTGATACAAAAATTTAATCCTGACGAACACGATATAAGTTTATATTTAATTATGTTTGAACGTTTGGCCAAACAAGCTGAAATATTAGAAAGTACGTGGGTTACTTATTTGCTTGGCTTATTGCCATATGACGTTGCTCAGTTAATCGCCAAAGAATCGGGTGAAATTGCAAACGATTATAAAGAAGTTAAAAAGATCTTATTAAAGCGGTACAAGTTAACGCCAGAAAAATTTCGCCAAAAGTTTTTTCCGCATAGTAAGAATGTAGGAAGCACATGGAAAAACTTTGTATATGAGTTAAGAAGTTTTTTTAATGAATCGGTCAATGGAGTCAAAGTAGGTAGTTTTGAGAAGTTGAGAGACCTTATTATAGCGGATCAGATAAAACGTAAAGTGTCTCAAGAAGTAAAAGATCATTTTATTGATGATTGGTCTAAGTTTATTTCGCCAATTGATTTAGTTGGAAAACTAGATGATTATGATAACTTGAGGTCAACTTACAAGGATAAACAACCGCGTAAGGAACGACATTACGACAAACGGAATTCCATTAAGGACGATCTATTTGTAACAATCAACGAAAAGAAAAAAATGTACGGTATTACGCATAATGAAAGAGGTGAACCAAAAGGCTTCAACTGTAACAATTTTGGGCACCTTTCAAAGGACTGCCCGCTGCCGAAACCAGTTATAACTTGTCGAAAATGTAATAAAACCGGACATAAAGCTAAAAATTGTTTTGTTAGAGCTGAAAATAATCATTCAAATGATAAAAGTTTATCTGTTAGCCAAGTTGTAAAAATCCAGAAGAGATCAATTCATATTTGAAGAAAGCGAAACTTAATAACTGTGATGAAGTACAGGCTTTAATTGACACAGGGAGTTCTTGTTGTCTCTTAAAAATTTCAGTTGCTGAGAAATTTAACCTAAAACCCGAACCTGTTGTCAATGAATTATATGGTTTTGGAAATCAAAGGGTACCTGCAGTGACTTCAATAGGAAGAATTAAAGTGGATATTGAAGTTGAAAGCGTGAAAGGCCAAGGCATAAGTATATATGTTGTCCCTGATGATGCAGAGCCAGTTGATCTTATCATCGGACCGTCATGGCTTGATCTCCCTTACATCGCTTATACCAGAGTAGGAAATAAATTTCACATTGGATATCGAGATGATGAACTATTTAGTAATTTCCTATTTGATGAAAAAATAAATCAAGTCTACCTTACAGTCCTTGAAGCAACTAAAATAGAGAAAAATATAGTCAATCTTGTCAGTTCTCAAGCAGAATTTATCGACAATGGATTAATTTTAATAGAAAATCATCCCGAAGGTATTGGTTGTTTGTTGGCCAGTAGTTAAAAATGGAAAAACGTGTGTTCCTTTGGCGAATATTGGCGATAAAAGTGTCGAGTTTTTCAAGGATCAATGCGTTGGCAAAGCTGAAGTTATAGAGTTATGTTTAAATACAGAAACTAAAGGAAAAACTCCAAGTTATCCTTGCGGTTTAAGTAATTTTAAGGGAAAAGTTCCCATTACGTTGAACGAAATTAACATTGATTCCAGTATTGTATATGAACGGAAGCAGGAATTGGTTCAACTGTTGAATGAATATAGAGATTGTTTCCCATTGAACATTTCAGAGTTAGGCACCAATTTAAGAAAAAGGAATATTAAGGAAGTTGAAGGGTCAAAACCCATATGTATGAAAGCATATAAAACAAATGCCCCCGAAAGAGCTGCTATTAAAGAAATTGTGAAAGAGTGGAGGGAAAATGGAATTGTATCGGACACACGATCGCCTTATGCAAGTCCTGTCATATTGGTTAAGAAAAAGACTGGTAAAAACAGGCTGGTTATTGACTACAGACGGCTGAATAATCAGACTATAAAAGATAAGTTTCCATTACTTAAAATTGATGATCTATTGGAACAATTACACGAGTGCAGTTTTTTACAACCTTGGACTTAGCGCATGGATATCTACAAATACCTTTAACCGAAAAAGCAAAGCTATAAACGGCTTTCATAACACCAGATGAAACAGGACAGTTCGAGAGGATGATTTTCGGCTTAACAAATGCTCCAGAGAATTTCAACGTTTGATGTACCTCGCGTTGGGCCCTCCTTATTCTTGCAACAAGGATGTACACTGCTGGCCACCCAAATTGCAACACCAAGAAAGACAAGAGATATCACAACAAAATTTATTTTGTAGATAACATGTTGACCAAATATCAAATGATTAAATTTATAGACTTCTGTGAAGTGTGGTTCCTGCCAAAATCAGTAGCCAGAGTAGCCGCCATTGTTGGAGATCACCGCTGCCACACGCCTCGGCATTGATTCAAAGAGACTTTGGATGAGTTCTTGGGGTACAGCAGACCAAGCAGCTTCCACACATTGCCAAAGTTGATCTGCTGTGGCAGCTGGGGATGGAATCTGGGTCAATCGTAGAACAACCATGGATCACATGTTTTCTATCGGTGAAAAATCTGGAGAGCGAGACGGCCAGGGAAGGAATTCAATCTGGCGATTGACGAAGAACCTTTGGACAATGCGTGCCACGTGTGGTCGCACATTATCCTGTTGAAATATGGCTGTGGGCAAGCCCAGAAGGTAAGGAAGGACAACTGGCTCCAACACCTCGGAGATGTAGCGCTGGCTGTTTAAAGTACCGGCAATGCGTACTAGAGGTGTGCGAGAGTGATATCCAATACCGCCCCATACCATAATACCCGGTGCAGGACCAGTGTGGCGGTGCATAACGCAGCTGTTCAGCATCCTCTCTTCACGGTGTCTCCAGACTCGAATGCGACCATCGTGGTGTTGCAGAAAGAAGCGTGACTCGTCAGTAAAGACAATTTCATTCCATTCTGCCGTCCACAGTCTTCTGTCATCGCACCATTGGCGGCGGAGACGTCTGTGGTTCTGAGTCAAGGGTAGGCAAAAGCAATGGACGTCTTGCGGACAGACCACTCTGCTGTAAACGGCGTCGAATGGTACGCGCAGACACTGGATGATGCGTTACAGACTGCATGTGCTGTGCTATGGTTCGTGATGTGAATGAGCGATCCGTCACTGGCATGCGCACAATTCGCCTGTCATCACGTGAAGTAGTGCGCTGAGGTGGATGCGATCGAACACGCCGGTCCGTCGTACCCTCCTGCATCCAACGATCACATATCCGCATTACAGTTGTTTGGTTTCGTCCAACACGACTACCGATTTCCCTGAAAGATAATCCACAATCTCGGTAGGCCACTATCCTTCCTCTGTAGAACTCGGATACTTGATCAAAAGATGATTGCTGTTTTCGACGAGGCATAATTGATCGATTTTTTGAAAAAACCACAAGAAAAACACAATTGCCGAACTTGAAATCGTCTAAATCTCCAAGCCTTAAATAGCACTTTGAAGTGGCGCCACAGGCGCGCGTGATGTGCGTCTGCGCTGAAATTCTAATCATTTGCATATCTCACCTCCGCTAATGCATGTTGTAAATTTCATGTTATTTGCATATTTCCTTCAGGGTGTTGCATTTACAGTGGCCAGCAGTGTATTATGCTATTTGGATGATTTACTTATTCCAGCCAAAACTGGGGAAGAAATGATCCAAGAACTAATTGGAGGTTTCGAAGGATTACGTTCCGCAAATTTAACGCTAAAATTACCCAAATGCAAATTTCGAAAACAAGAAGTACTGTATTTAGGATTTATCATTAAAAATATGGGATCAAACCAGGATACAGAAAAGTAGAAGCTATATCCAAGTTTCCCCAGCCTAAAAATTTCCATGACGTTCGAAGACTCCTCGGTTTGACAAGCTTCTTTAGAAGATTTATTCCAAATTATGCCATTAAAGCAAAACACTTGACTCAACTAAAAAAAAAGAATGAAATATTTAAATGGAAAAAAGTTCAAGAGGAGCCATTCGAAACACTAAAAAGTGATCTAACGAACTAACCGATTTTGGCTCTCTACAATCCTGTAGCGAAAACTGAAGTACATACCGATGCATGTGCGGACGGTATAGCTGGCATGTTGCTTCAACTAGGAAACGATAATAAATGGCATTTAGTTTACTGTGTAAGCAAAAAGACTACAGAAACGGAAAATAAATATCACTCGAGTAAATTGGAATTAATGGCAATTGTGTGGACATTGGAACGAATTAGACAATTTTTGCTGGGTATCAGTTTCACAGTAGTGACCGACTGCCAAGCTTTAGCTTATATGAATGCTAAGAAAACAAGTAATCCTCAAATTTCTCGCTGGAGTCTTCTTATTCAAGAATTTAATTTGGAAATCCGCCATAGGCCCGGCGTTAAAATGTCTCATATTAATGCAGTCAGTAGAGCTCCAGTTTTCAATTCTTCAGATACACTAGATTACTTGATAGAAAATAAATTAGAGGTTTGTCTCACGTTAAGTATTGAAGATCAAGTTCTCATGATGCAGCATGCAGATGATACTTTGAAAGAGCTATTGCTAATTCTCAAAAAAGAAATTGAAAACAGAACAAAAGAAGAAAAGCAAAAAGTTCAAAATTACGTTTTAAAGAAAAACAGATTATTCCTTGTCATTAGTGAAGGTGTGAAAAGAGACTTTTATTTGTCTTACCAAAAAGTATGAGAAAAAGCATTGTTGTAAAATTTCATGACCTTATGGGCCATTTTGCCGTAGACAAGACAGTGTCAAAAATCAAGGAACTATATTGGTTTCCTTCTATGAAGAAATATGTTGGTCGCCACATATCAGTGTGTTTCGAATGTCTAGTCAATAAAGTTCCAAGCGGACAAGGCTTTCTTCATGCTATTCCAACAGGCCGGAGACCCCTTGCTACTGTACATCTTGATCACCTAGGACTCGTTTGCAATTAGTTGTAAAAGAAACAAAGAATTACTTGTCATTATCGATAACATGACCAGATTTGTACGACTATATCCTGTGAGAGACATATCATCTAAGAATGTTCTTAAATCAGTGACAAATTTTATTGAAGATTTCGGATTACCGAATCGTATAATATCAGATCGAGGCTCCTGTTTCACTTCACATAATTTTCAAACGTTATGCTCTGAGAATGGAATTTTGCACACATTGAACTCTACATCTCACCCACAATCAAACGGAATGGTCGAGAGAGTTCATAGAACAATATTATCCACCATGGTGACGTCAATTGAAAATACTAATCAAAAGGATTGGGACAAAAAAATTAAAGAAGTAGAAAGAAACTTGAACAACAATGTGAATAAAACTCTTGGGAAAACACCTTTTTGAAATCCTTCATGGATATGTACTAAGATTTAAAGATGGAGGTTATTCGCTGATGAAGATTGTGATGTTTGGAATGATCCAGAAGAATTACAACTTGAAGCAAAGGAAAAAATTGTAAAAGAACAAAAAAAATTAAAGTGTATTATGATAAAATGAAGTCTCGTACATTAACATTTGATAAAGGAGAAATCGTAGTGGTAAGGAGAAATCCTAAGGCAACCGGTGAATCAACAAAAACGCAACCACGTTATCGAGGACCTATGGTTGTCACAGAAATACTTCCTAGTGATACATATAGAATCTCACAATTAGAGGATAAAAATGGCCGTCTTTATGCCACTACAGCTCATGTTAATCATGGAGGTCACTACGAACCCTGCAACTCAGCTGGGGTTGAGGTGTGGACAAACGGTTTTTTGTTCTGTTCTGGAATTCCTAAACTCCCCCAACTCATTTTCGAATTTCGGTTGTCTTGTAGTAAAATCAGTTTATAGCTATCCCTTTTGTCTGATTGCTGTTCCTCACTTTTACGTCTGCTTAGTTTCAGTGAAAATTGTTCAACTTAAATTAGTGTTTTATAAATTCGTTTCGAACTTTTTCTCTCGATTACAACGTCAAAAAGAAAATCCCTTAGTGTTGTGGATAAAGTTGAATTGCTGAAGAATGTAGATAGTGGAAAGCGCAAAAAAGACATTTCTGCTAAATTTGGTATTCCCGCAAGCACAGTGTCGACTATTATAAAAAAATCGGAATGTCGTAATGAAATACTATGAAAGTATTGAATCTAACAGAAAACGTTCAAAAACATGGAGTTACGATACAGTGGACGAGGCCGTTTTGAAATGGATAAAGAGCGTTCGAGACCAAAACTTGCCGATCTCTGGTCCTATCATAAAAGAGAAGGCATCGGAGTATGCTAAACATTTTGGAAATAATCAATTTCAAGCAAGTTCTGGGTGCCTGGACAAATTTAAGAAAAGACATGGCATCCAGGAAAAGATTATTTCCGGAGAAAGTAGAAGTGTGTCTGAAGCAGTCTGTGATGACTAGAGAAGCAATGACTTAAAAAAAATTCTAAAAGATTATCAGCCTGATGATATTTTTAATGCTGATGAAATGAGACTCTTTTATAAGTTTTTTTCCAACAGAACTCTAACTTTGAAAGACGACGATTGTCATGGACGCAAGAACAGTAAGGAGAGAATAACTGCAATGGTAGGCGCTAACATGAGTGGCAAAGAAAAACTTCGACTATTGGTAGTTGGTAAAAGTAAGAACCCTAGAGCATTAAAAAATGTAACGTTTTTAGAGGTTGACTATTATTCTAATAGAAAGTCATTGATATAATTTTTGAAGAACAAATTGCGCAATGGTTAAAAGATGGTATCATACAGAAAAGTGTCTCTGATTACTGCTCACCTATCGTGTTAGTAAACAAAAAAGATGGTTCGAAACGCTTATGCATCGATTATAGACAGTTAAATGCTAAAACAATAAAGGATTGTTAATCTTTACCGATCATCCAGGATATTTGTGATCAATTAGCAACTGGTACAGTTTTTACTACTCTTGACCTCAAAAATGCTTATTTCCATATTGACATGCATGCATCTAGTTCTAAGTTCACTGCTTTTGCCACTCCTCAAGGTCTTTATGAATTTCTACATGTGCCCTTCGGATTATCTAACAGTCCTTCCATTTTTCAGCGATATATTCATTCTATTTTTCAAGATCTCATCCACAGAGGTATTGTTATAGTATACCTTGATGATATAATTATTCCCTCCAACACGGTCCATGAAGGAGTCGAAAGACTTGAACGCGTTCTTGATATAGCATCCAAATACGGATTTGACCTCAATTTGAAGAAGTGCAAGTTCCAAACCAAAATTGAATTCCTCGGTCACATTATAGAAAACGGCATCATTAAGCCCTCTGTCGAAAAGACAATTGCTGTCCAAAATTTTCCTATGCCAAAAACACCCAAGCAACTGCAAAGTTTCCTCGGTTTAACCGGTTACTTTCGTAAATTTATTCAGAATTATGCACAAATCGCAAAACCTCTCAGTGATCTCCTTCGCAAAAACACTAAGTTTCATTTCGGCCCTTCCCAAGAACATGCATTTCGCCAACTAAAACTAGCACTAATGAACGAACCTGTCCTCCATCTATTTCGTCAGGGTTCTACCCTTGAGCTACATACTGATGCCTCAAAAAGTGGGTCCGGAGCGATATTACTTCAGCTTGGTGAAGATAATGCTTTACATCCTATATGTTTTATGAGTAAAAAAACCAGTATCCAAGAAGAAAAATATTCTTCTTATGAATGAGAACTACTAGCCGTCATTAAGACGTTAACCAAGTTTCGGACTTACCTGTTAGGCTCTAGGCTCAAAATTATTACTGACTGTGCTGCGTTCAAAAAAACTATGTCTAAAAAAGAATTAATCCCTAAGTAGTATGCATATGCCGGAGCTGGCGCAGACCCATAAATACCCCCCCCATAAAAACTCCACCCACTTTTAGAAATGTAATGGCTCTATTTCGACCATTAAAATTTCCACCCACTTTTAAAAACAATGGTGCGAAAACCACCCATTAAAATTTCCACCCACTTTTAAAAACAATGGTGCGAAAACAACCCATTAAAATTTCCACCCACTTTTAAAAATAATGGCTCTCAAACCACCCACTAAAACCGTACCCACTTTTAGAAAGTGATGGCTCTATTTTATCCATATAAATTATTTTAAATAATGGTGAAAGCCTCCCCATAAAAATCGCACCCTCTTTTAGAAAGTAATAGCTCTCAACCAACCATTCAAATCGAACCCACTTTTAGAATTCAATGGTATAAAAAAATGCCATAATTGTTTCCACCCCCTTTTAAAAACAGTGGCTATCAAACCCCATAAAAACTCCGCCCACCACTAAAACCGAACCCAAGCAAAAAGTCGCTGAGCCGGAAGGGTACCCCCTTCGGCGAGCACTGAAAAATTCTACCTCTTCGATATTTTAAGCATTTAAAGAAATACATTTAGTATGTAAATAGAACTTTATAAATTATAAAATGACAACCATTCAGGAACTTCAACAACAGGTCAATCAACTGACTCAGCAGGTCAATCAGCTGACTCATCAAAGAGATCAACTCAAAAATGAATTGTCTCAGGCAAACAGAACAATTCAAAGCCATGATGCTGATAACCGCCGTAATCGACCTGAGATCGATCGCCTTCACAGGGAGAACTTAAGCTTGTCGCGACAAGCGACCAGAACCAACTGCCAACGATGCTCTATGAGATGTAATTAGATCTCCACCCATTTTAGGTTTTAAAAGCGGTTGCTTTTAAAATCAGATACCTACTTGTATATTAGAGCATCATTTTGTATCGCATAGTGACCGTGAGCCAAGGTATGGATACCATCTTCCAATATATGACGCTTGTCATCTTTTCCTGATAGGGCAATCTTATTGACTTGTATGGAATGAATCTCATGCTTTGTGCTCCTGATGAGATTCATGGTTCTGTGCTGTACTTCTTGCTTGAATAGGCAGTTCTTGTAGTCCTCGAAGGTTATCCTGTTTTTCACGACACATTTCTTTACTCCTTTGGATTTTTTCACCAAGTCTGTTTTAGTCTTACAGGCATACATCTTAGATCTTAAGCCAACGAACTCTTCCAAGATCTTCCCTGAATTTTCATCCTTCATCTTCCCCAAGACCTTTTTATTTATTCGTGGCATTCCATACCTATTATTTTCCTGATAATCAGATGTGTCAAAATAATCAATCATCCCTTTCATATCTTCATAAAAATCATCCGTTTTTATATCGTAAACAAAACTATCCGTATCCATGTATAACAATTTAATGCTTTGCCCATATTTAGGCTTCATGACGTTATAGTGAAAGTTGTACATTAAATGCTTGGATAGATCTAGTATACTCATTCCGACATATATGGGTTTATCAAAGATGACTTTAGTTTTATTCATATGTATAGCAGCTAAATTTTCTCCAAAAATGGTTCTTCCTTTAAAGTTGGGCTTGGCTATAAGTTTTTCAGCTTTCTTAGGATCACAGCAAAGCCTAATGTCGAGCCTTTTTCGAATATTCTCCATTGTTTTCCCAAATACAGAGTTATTCATGAGCTTATAAAAATCTTTTTCAAAGTCATTGGTTGCTTTGGTTCTCAATTCAGTGTTTATATCTATGTACTTCTTCAGCCAAGGTGCCTGCATAAATTGTAAAACTTTATGGACTTTTTTCAGTTTAATACCCATCTGTAAAAATTGTTTCAAAACCCTATAATGAACTACGTAACGTTCTTTGCTATGTAGGGTTGTGAGTAGTTTTGCCTGTTTTGAACCATCAGGAACTCTGTTCTCAGCTCCTAGTGGGAGGTCCGAATGGAGATCATGCAAATATGTGGGATATTCGAGGTCGCATTCTAGGATATAGCCGGTATCTGCATCGTCGGGGATTGTCGTTACATCAATAACGTTATCCCCCCACAAGAAACCATCATATGGTAAAAATTGGCTCATTGCCCAGCCGTATAGATTATTGGCATCTAGGTACATTAAATAATTAGATTCTTTACTTTTGTCATAGTCTTTCATGTATTTATTATTAGCTTTCCCGTACCTATTGCAACACTGAGAAATCCCCCCTCTGGTTCCCTTTTCTAACATAAGTATCATATCATAATCATTTAATAATTGCAATTTGATTCCAGTAGATTTTAGCATGGCGTCCCACGATAGGCCAGGAGCAGTGAAGTACCATGCTGGATCTAATTTGTAGGTCTTCAGACAGACATCCCTAAAATTTTCCATGATGTCAGCTAAGATCAGTACATCGGTCTTCACATACAAATCAGAATACTCACCTAAATTTTTAATGTTGAAACTTTTCCATACTGTTTTAGCGTGATCATAGTCCTCATGTGATATATCCGACTCAGTCATTTTATTGTAAAACTCACTTTTGTTGGGTAGGCGAGTTTCGTCACATTTATCCCACGAGTCCATATAATCATACGGGTACACGCCTTTTTTGGTAACGAGGTCTAATTTATCCTCGGAGAAGTATTTAGCTGTTTCGCTGAATTCTTTCACATTCTTGGCTAAACTATCGATGCTACTAGCCATGAACCGAAATGAATCAACAAATCTCAATTTTATTCCTGGTAACTTGACCTTTTTCCCCTCACCTGCGTCCACTATTTTTGCCCCGACTTCTTTACTAAATGAGATGTACTTTTCTTCAGTGTTTGGAATGACATCGATATCCCCATTATCACCCCCCAGTTCCTTTATAAATAAATGAGAATCGTAGCCGGACAGGTTATGAAAGAAAACCGGAATAAAGGATGGATTTTTGTACATTAAGTTACATAAATTATGTGCTGGGCCTCTATAGTTTGATTCACAATTTGATGGATCGAGTAAATGGTCGTGGTCTCTAACTTTTTCATGGTCCTGATTTTCTCCGATTGAATAAGGTGAGGGCTTATCTTTAATGTTTAACTCGCAAATATGGCATATATCAGTTATTTGGAAATGCTCCTCATCTTTAGCAGTCATCTTGATTGGTTGCTTCTTATCATAGATTTCCTTTATCGCTAATGTTTCAGTCTTTAATGTATCATAAAATACCTTAGTGGCATCAGAGCCTCTATAAACGATGGGTGGTTTATAGTCTTTATGCTTATATTTGATATAGAGGCAGAAACTCATAGGTTCATGCTTTTGGTATTTCTGCATGTAGGATTTGCCATCGTCGGGTTGACAGGTGTCTATTTTAGTCGTCAAGCTTTCAAAATCTGCGTATATTACAAAGGGTGTTCGCAATGATTTATGGTAATTTTTGAATTTTATATATTGACCATTATCGGGCATAACTATTTTGACTGCTTTATTTTTCTTACAATCCATTTCATGTTTTTGCAGATCTTCCTCAGAGTGATAAAATAAGAGGCACCTTTCACAGGGATATACTCTTTTATCATGTTTACTTAATTGAGCACTTATTAGTTTTGATATGTCTTTTATCCAGCAATAGTGGCTGTTCCCTTCTTCGTTTTTTATGTAAAGCAAATTAACATGTTTCTCAACTTTATTCTTAGTTATTCTTAAAGGGTATATGTTGGTCTTTTCATCGTATGAATATATGTTCACTGATACACTATTCATCTTTTCAAACCTTTCAAGTACTCTGTCTTCCATTTTTACAGGAAATTCAATGCCTTCGAACTTTAGCTCATTTTCATATGGTTTATATTTCGTGACTCTTTGGGCATCTTTTTCCTCTGGATGCAGTGCAGAGAGTATTGCCCACATGAAACACTTATTATCCTCATTTTTCACGTTTATGACTGCCTTTTTGGCTTTAATCTTTTTCGGCAGATCGATGTAGGATGCCCCTCTCAGCGGATTGTATTTATTGATCCTTACCTCAAGGCTTTTAATTCTTACAAGCGACCAGCCTGAGCCCTTTGTAACAAACTCATCCATTTCTGTCAATAACTTTTCAATAACCGATCTGTAATAAGCTACTAAATCAGTTGATTCTAAGATAACTCCATTTTCAGTTTTAAAGTTCTTCTCCATTTCTATCGTCGTTTCGTCCTTCCCTTTTTCATAGTCACAGAGAAAGTGGAAATTAACTTTCAGACCATGCAACCTATTCAGATGCTTTGCGATAAGGCCCCGGACTAGAGATGAAACATCATTCAAAAAGTCTTTGGGGAGCATTAGATTGTGTTCGTTTTGGATATTGTATGTTTTTAAACGAGATTTATAGGCTGTCTCAGCTTCATTGGGGGTATATAGCCTTCTCTCTTTTGATATTGAAAACAGGTCTGAATCAAACCCGAAATGACGGTTGAACAATACGCTTTCTATGTATGCTATGATGTCTGCCCTCCTTCCTAACCTGGAATAGCCTCTAATGCCATGCGTTCGACAAAATTCCCGTAGTTGGGGGAGAGTCATGTGATGTAGTCGATGCTCCACCCTTCCACACTCTGGGAGAGCGGTTGCCTTCTTTGGTTTATAGTTTAGGTGCCCTTTAGATTGTAGGTGCTTATTCATGCTAGATTCCTTATATAACTTACCACAACATCTGATCTTGAGCACTCTGTTCTTCTTTGACCTGCTAAACAAGTCATTGTGGAAACTGGAAAAGCCACTATGGTTTTGAATGAGGGCTATCAGTTCCACCTTTTTAAGTTTCGAGTATCCTCGAATATTATGTTCCCGACAGTAGTCTTGCAACTGTCGGACGGTTTTGGATTGAAATTCCATTTAGTCTTTCTATATACTTCAAACCTTTTCTTTAAATGCTTAAAATATTGAAGGGGGTTCATTTTTAAAGGTGTTAAAAGGAAGACTTACTATAATAAATATGATGAAGGAAGACACAACATATGATGAAGCGTTCGAAGTAATAAGAATGCTAGGTCTAGACATGAAAGTTGCATCAGACGGAGGAGCTCGAGAATGTGAGCATGAAGATGTGAGAAAAAATGATGATGGCTGGTATGTTTGCACAACATGTCATGAAGAGCTGAGGTATAATCCCAATAAGCCTCCTATTGATCTGCTCGATCTTTATAGAAACAAGCAGATCCAAGAGAGGCGAAAACATCGAATGAAAACTATCTGCATGGCTCACTGAGTACCACCTTCCTTTTGAAGAAGAGCTATTGGAAGACTTTTCTTCTTTTAGCCATAAATATGAAGAGATGTTCCCAGAGCGAAAAAACCTAATCAGCAAAGAATACATTCTATTTCATTTGCTCCGGAAAAGGGGTTATCAGACCCCACTTAAGTTGCCTAAAATGAAGAAAACGCTTACCCAAAATGAAGAAATCTGTAGAGTCATTTTCAATGCTTTAAATTGGGCTTACTAGGAAAGTCCAACTAGGTGTGGGTAATTGTGGTGAGGAGCTGAGGTATGACCCCAAAAAGTAGCAATGATGGCTGGTCTGAGGAAGTGAATTTTTAATAGTTTTGACAGCTATTAAAAATAAATTTAAAGAAGATCGTTTTTATGGATCCAACTGGTCTCAGGATAGCCTAACCATTTCACTAGATACTTGTCACCTTTCTTTCTGATTATTTTCTCAATCTTATACACATCGTCTTTCTTATCATACTTCACCAGTTCATTATCATAAAAGGTACCTTTCACCTCTTCATTGTTTAAGTCCTTTACTCTATAAGTGATTGGGTCGGTTTCTAACACTTCAGAAATGACGAATATTTCTTCTGTAAAAGTTGCTTGATAACCCCTTCTGAAGGTAGACTTATATATTGATATTCTTACTTTATCTCCTACCTGGTATTTGGGTTTATGTATGACCTTTTCTTTAAACAAATTGTGATACACATCACCACTGTTTTCTTCTAGACTGGCTTCAGCAGGTGTCATTCTGATACTTCTGTGGTATGAGTTGTTGTAATTCTTCACTAATTGATCCAAGACATCTACGTATCTATTTGTATTGTTAGCCGCTAAGTATTTCCTAATTTTACCGTTTAAAGTTCTGTTAAAACGCTCCACAACGGAGCATTTGATTTCGACGTTTTCAGTAGTAAACCAGTGAATATTATTCTCTTTAAACAGTTGTTGCGTCTCTTTGTTAATAAACTCGGTCCCTTTGTCTGTCTGAATTTTTTCAGGAATTCTTTCCTTAAAGATCTTTTTAAACGCCATAGTAACTTCCTCACCCGTTTTTCTGCGAACTGGTATAGCCCAACCATATTTGCTAAAAATGTCTATGACTGTTAGTAAGTAGTTGTTGCCATCATTAGAACTTGATAATGGCTTTAAAAATAGCAAGTCTGCTTGCCATTGGTCATCAATGTGTGATACGTAAGTTCTCCTCCTTTTGAATTTATGGATAAGTGGTTTATGTTTGGTATAAACATCTTGCTGGTGTAAGAACTCTTCGATGTCCTTTCTAGGAACATGCACCTTCCTCTCAAGCTCCGTGATGCCGCAATATCCAGTTTCAGGATCATAGTACACATCTCTCTGTTTAGGGGTGTTCTGAGTTACCCCGTCAACTTTAAAAAAGAACTTTTCCTTGACCCACACTTTTCACATTCACGTTTCATAACAGGCCTTCCGTTGCTTGTCACCGAAATTTCAACCTTTAGTGTGCCTGTCTTCTTTTTACAAATCAAGCAGTATGTCACAATAGAACCCAGTCCAAAAACTTTTTTGGTTTTTATGATTGGTCGGATCACAGCCCTTGCTTGTTTTTCTCCGAGTGGATAAAATCCGCTGTTTGGGTTTTCAATGGTGGCTAGATCCTTTAAAAGCTCTTCATCTGCAACATGTCTCTGTCTAGTGTCTTTTGTTTGACTGTATGTTATGTCATGCTTCTTGCATGCTTTATCTACTCTGTTAACTCCTGGATCCCCTCTAGTCAATCTTTTAGAAAGCTTTGTAAAAGGTCCACAGTACTGATAACCAGGAAGGTGCATTTCTGGTGGATTGAGCTTATCTTGCATCCAACCGACTAAATCTCCACCTTTAATCTTCTTCTTTCTATCGTGTTTGCTCATTTATTAAGAATGTAAAATTATTTTTCGTACCCGTTCAAACCTTTCTTCTTCAAATATTTTTCCATGGGGAAGTACTTCAAGTCCTTAATAAATTCTTGCTCTTTAATCAAAGCCTCCTCCTCCGAAACAGTCTTTGCTCTCAAGGAATTGAGTAAAGACTTATAAAACTTGTAGGCAAACTTGTATTCTTCTTTCCGTTCTGAGATATACAAGGATTTATCAATAATCTCTATGACACTGACCACGATGCTCAAGGATGCTAAGGGAAGCAGAGCGAAAGCAGTTAAACTCGAAGTACCAAACAAGAACTTCGCAACTGTCAGAGACAGACTGACATCACTGTAGAATTTGTAGCTCTGTCTGTATACGTACAACCATGACTCTAATTTTTGTTCCATGTTTTATTTAAAGGATCAAAACATTTCCTATACCTCATTTCGGGGTTAACTAAATCAAGCATAAAAAAATCATGAGGTTTCGTGACACACGTTTGTACATACTATTGAACTCCCCGCTGGTGAGACTACCATCGATTTCCCGCAGGATTTGTTTAACCTCTCTTGGTTGGAGTTGAAAGAAGATAAAGTAGTTACAGTTCTTGCGTATGTTGATGGGTGTTGAGTAATATGATTGAGATATATAGATGATGGACGCATTTTTCTTTCTACCTCTTATGAATAGGTCCTCTATGACTTTTTGCTTCTTTTCAGTCACGCAGTCATCGAATACAACTAGATTCTTAACGCTAGGATCAAGTTCATCCACTGTTATAAAATCGCTCAACTCTGACGTGAATAATGTTTCCTTCTTGAACTTGTGAAACATTTCTAAAAATTTTTCTTTATCAACTTTCTTAACTTTTTTAAGGTTTAGAATATCATCTTCCTCTATATCATTAAACTGCGTGTATGTTTCTTGTAGAGATGAATACTTGGGCTCAAAGATGTCTTTAGCACATACGTAGAGATTGTCAAACTTCAACCAATCGTAGATGAAGTTAAGAAGCAAGTTTGTCTTACCACACCCTGAGGGTCCGGTGATTAAGAGTCTGAAGGGATGTTTGGGTAGCAGAGGATGCTGATCAGCATATACAGACTCTTCAGGTTGCGTGTAATTCTTTATTTGAATCATATCTTTATTTAAGGTCAAAAAAACATTTACATTAAGGTAAAAAATATTTGCTTTAAGGCAAAAACATTTAAGGCAAACATTTATTTGTCAAGTAATAAAGATGAATCAATTAGAGAAGGAACGCATCGAAAAGATAAAGGGGCAAATACTAGCTCAAAAAAGATTGGGTGAGTTACAAAAAGATCTCAGAAGAAAAAACGAGCAGCAGCTTCAAGAAAAATTAGGTGTTCGAGAAACGTTAACAGAGTTTCATAAGCCTGTGACCGAACAGTTGGCTCAGCAGGAAGTATCGAGAAACGAGCAAATGAAAGCTGTTCATAAAGCTGTTCAGGATGTAATGCAGGAAATATCCATTCCATCGTTAGAATCCACAAGAATTCCTGAATTGGAATATGATTATGGAATAAAAGATTTGGAGCGCACGATTTATAATTTAAACTTAAATAAGGATCTAAACGAGTCTTTCATCAGGAAAGAGGGTTTTGAATTGCCTTCAGAATTAGTGAGCAAAAGTGAGGGCGAGCTGAATGAAATCATAAAACGTGCCAACGACAGAAATAAAGAATTCGGAACTAGAAAAGGGCCTATAAAGAAATAATGGATGAACGTTACAGAAGATAATGAAGATAGGAAAGAATATTTAAGAAAAGAGTTGGGCAAGTATGACCACAAAATTCAAATGATGAGGAACTATACAAAAGCACTCAAAACACTCAGGGATGGACATTATTATACAGGCGAGGGTATCGATATGATGGAGCTGCTTTCGCGACTGACGGATAAAAGATGTAGTGGGAATAAAAGTAAAAAGCTCTACAATAAAATCGTTACTCTGTTGGATACGCTTTTAAAAAAGGGTGAGCTAACCAATGATTTTGTAAAAAGCTACTACGCAAAGTTTTTGAGCTAGCGAAAATTTTTCTCTGCATATAATAAATGAGTAACTACGTTAAAACAAAAGTACATCTGAGTGATCATCAGATCAACAAGTTAAAGACTGCACACAAGAAAAAAGAGGAGGTCACTTTACAGATCAATACCTCCAAGGCGCCAAGTCATGATCTATATCTTACTCAAACACAGATCGAGCAACTAAAGAAGGGCAAACGCATAAAGATCAGCAAAACACAACTGGAGAAAAATGGCGGATTCTTGCCTTTTCTTATCCCCATTCTCACCACTTTGGCTACCGGTGCTCTTTCGGGGGCAGCTGGATGGTGAGCTAAAAAGATTATGGATAAAGTGAGCGGATCCGGTTGCAAGGGAAAGAAAAAAAAGGGGAAAGGCGTTCTACAAAACTGGGAATCTCGAACAAACTGATCGAGGAATGCATGAATGGTGAGAAAGGATTTCGTGGCGTCTTCACATCTGACATGCTACCCAAAAAGATGAGAAAGTTTGAAAGTGGAATTATTAATTTAGACTTGTCGACAGGGCCTGGTACTCATTGGGTGGCCTACTACAACGATCCACATAATAATTTTGTAGAATATTTTGATTCATTCGGAGACTACAAATATAACAATATTCCTTTAAAGGATGTCATTATCCCGGCAAACATATTTCGCTACCTGAGATCATCAAATAAGAAAGTTCGATACAATTCAAGCTTCCTGCAGAAACCCACATCTGACCGTTGTGGCTACCTCAGTATGGCATACATAAAAAAGAGAAATAGAGGCCACCTTCCTTGGGACATCTTGTACTCCCTAACTCAAGAACCAAGTGATCATAATGAGAAGAAAGTGCTACTTTAATGAAACATGCGTGTTATTTTAATAGGTCAAAGCCTATTAAAATAAAAAATGCTTATAATAAAATGACTCTGCTTATATTAAACTCAAAAGACTACCCAAAATCAGAAGACTTTACTGTCGAATACGCTACGCCTCTGAAGATCAAGAGGGTTGCTTTGCAATCTTTTTCCTTATGGGTTTCATGGTACAACATTTGCAAGGCCTATGAGAACAACAAGCTTTCATTCTATGATGGCAGCCTTTGGCATGATCTAACTATTCCTGATGAAAATTATACTCTGGGGGAGCTAAACGATTACATGATGACATACTTCAGGGACGAAAGTCCTCCCATACAGTTTGGCGTGATATTCGCTCGACAGAGATTTGTGATAAAACTGAAAGAACACTACAAGCTTGATTTATCGAAGAGTAAGCTTCATGAGATTTTAGGATTTGAACCAAAGGTTTACGAAGAAGTGAAACAAGAAGCCAAGTACGTGGCCAACATCTCTAGAAGCGTCGATGATATTCATATCCATTGCGATATAATAGAGGGCGCTTATTTGAACCAATTTGCATCGGAAGTTATCCATTCTTTCACGCCGGCCCAAGAGCCAGGTAGTTTGCTCTCTAAAGATTTTGACAGACCCATCTTTTTTAAGACAAAGAGTAACCACGTATACAGGATCAGGATGCGTCTGACCAATCAGGACGGTGTACCAATTAACCTCAATAATCAGAGAGTACTTTACAGGTTGTTGGTAGAGTGAAGAAAATTTTTGTACTTACAATAAATGAACAGCCATAGACTTTACGGAGCAAGCAAGAGGATACAAGGCCGAGGTTTCTTTGGGAGAAAGCTTTTGAACGTAGCTAAGAAAGAGGTTGAACAAGAGGTGCAGCAAGCTGTGAGTAGTAAATTGGAGTCAATCCTTAATAAATCCATTAAAAGAGGCGCAGGCTTAAAAGTAGTGAATGAAGCTAAATTAGAAGCTATCCTTGCAAAGAATATGAAGCGAAAATAATTTTACTGCATATAATAAAGATGAACAATATTTGGGAATTAAAACAAACGTCAGAAGACGTCATCAGAGACATAGAAAGTTTTGAGTACAGAGAAATTAAAGAAACGCACAGCACTCAAGATACGAGTGAAGATGCCACATTTAACTTTCACATACTCGACACAAACGCTAAAATTCTCTACTCCAAAGGATATATTCACCAAGAACTCAGAGTCGTAAAAGGAAACGGAGATTCTGTAGGGGAAGAGAACGTGACATTGGTGAATGGTGGAGGTTTACTCAGGAGAAGCATCATGACCGTCGGTGCATACGAGATAGATTCAGATGTGCATGACACATCCTTGATGCTTCAGGTTATGGGTTTAATTAACTTCACACCTGATTATACAACTTCGAAAGCGACCAATATGTTTTACTATATAGATACCTCTGATTCTGCCGAGAGAGGATCGTTCAAGTTTAACGGTGCCCTCACCGATGCTACAACAATAACAAATTTTTTCGCTAACTTAAGAGTGAATGATGAGCGTAACGAAGGTTTTGCCAAAAGATGGATATATACCCGAGATAGTCAGTCTGTGCACATATTTATACCACTCAAATACATTTTCGGCTTCCTCAAAGATTATGAAAAAGTCATTACAGGCTTTGACGTAAAATTTCAGTTTCAAAGAAACAGTCACAAGAATATGCTGTATACAAATGAACAAAATCCTAATTATAAAGTACAAGTCAAGAAACTTTCGCTTTGGCTACCTTATGTTAAATTCAATTCTTCTGTTGATGGTCAGTTTACAAAATTGATTCTGTCGGACCAATCCATCGACCTTAACTGGAGGCAACCGAGAGTAGTCAAATCCAACATTTTAGAAAATAGCAGCGGATCATGCAACATACCCGCCACGACTGATGAAGTGATGAGCCTTTACGTTGTGCCCCAATATGATGAAAGAAACGAAAACTTTTCTCAAAACAACATGCTGTTTGATAACTTAGACATGATTGATTGCTGGCTTATGGTCAATAACGTGAGGGTGCCAAACATCAACTATACTATGGACTTTGAGAAAAAAGATTATTCGAGACTCTACGCTGCTCTCTTAGATGCAGGACTTAACAATCTCACTTCCGAGACCGGATGTCTCATCAACTATGAAACCTTCAGAAGTCTCTATCCAATCATATGCTTCAACTTATCTTTTCACGAGCCGTACGTAAATGTTAGCAACCTGATGATTGAATTTCACTGGAGACTGAAGAGCAGCCCCCCGAATAAGAAGTATGTATTTTACTTTGTTTTGATCGAGAGAAAGAGATGCAAACTCAATATGGCAGAAAAGAAGATCACAATGTTGAATACTTTAAGGATGTGAACTTAATAGATTATTTTAGATTTTAATAGATTACGATCTATTAAAAACTTATTTATAATAATAAAGATGGCTTGGTTTCCTTTTGGAATATACTACCCTAGAAAAGCAGTGGGTCTTCGCGGTCCACCTGGAATAGGGTTTAAACTCACAAACGATGGGAATTATGATATAGAAAATAAAGTGTTGAAAAACTGTCACAACCCTATTGATGATCAGGATGTTTCAACTAAACATTTTGTCCAGAAAGAGTTAGAAAGTAATTACTTTGGTTTAAAAGACATCATTGAAGACAATAAAAGCAATTTTAATGATAGTTTCTTAAAGTTTGTGCAGGAGACAGCTGACAAGATAAAAGATCTGGATAGTGCTCTTAGAGGAGAAATTGCTGATAGTGTTTCTAAATTAGATGACAGATTCTTGAGCTATAGTGAAAGAAAGACTATCGATGTAAAAGGTAGGAGAATAGGGAATGTTGCTGACCCCACAGAAAGCAAAAACGCAGTCAATAAGAGATATTTGGAAAAATATGTAGCGGAGAACAGTTTAACGATGGACGATACAAAAAGTATCTTTAATGCTAAGAATCTATGTATTGGGGCTGTTCATGAGCCCAAAGATCCACAAGATGTTGTGACAAAAAATTATATGGAGAAGAATACCTTAATGACAAAAAATGGTATATACGATGCCAATAACTGTAAAATTTCAAATGTGACGAGTCCTACGTTAAAGACGGATGTAGCAACTAAAGAATATGTTGATAGTAGTATAACGTATGCAACCAATGCTCTATGTTACGTTAGTGTTCTAGATTACGTTACTTATAAACCTGGTACCAATTTTAACAGGGTCAATTTCACTAAATTTTCAGGGGATTTACTGACTAGTGATTCAAAATTTTCTCGAAAGGCCACTTTAAGAATATCATTGTTTCTGGATTCTAATAGTTTTATAACAGAGCATATCGACTTTAAAGCAGTGATTAAAAACACTAGTTACAGCTATAAAGCGAAAGCTTTCTCTGAGGTTTCATGGTTTATTAATGTTGAAGAAGGTTATGCACTCTCTCTATTTGTAAAGTCTAGTGTTGAATTTACCATTAAAACCTTTCTAAGATTTGAAGAAATAAAGTGGTCAACTGCACTACAGTAAAAATATTTTGCTATGTAATAAATGAGTAACATTAATTGGAATAATATTTCGAAAACGGCTTTGCCGGAAGCCACTCTTAGAACCATGCAAGATCACCTTAACTGGACGTTGGTGTTTCAGTACTCCCAGCTTTCGGAACCATTCATCGAAGAATTTGCGACAACCGTAGATGAATGGTATGCTGTTTCTAAATATCAAAAACTGTCGGAGCCTTTTATGCATGAGCATAAAGAACAATTAGACTGGATCGAACTGAGCAGGTATCAGAAAATGACTGAGAAATTTATAGAAGAACATATAGGGATGATTGATTGGAGGAATATCAGCCAGTGGCAAGCTCTTAGCGAAAGTTTTATCCTTAAGTATAGTGTAAAGTTACATATGGACTTAATATCAGCATTTCAGAAATTGTCGGAAAATACCATAAGAGAACTGAAAGATGAATTAGACTGGAAAAGTATTACAAGATACCAGACCTTCAGTGAAGAATTTATCAAGGAATTTGAGACAATGATCGATTTTTGCTATCTCTTGATCTATAAACGTCAACAATTGTCGAATACATTTTTTATTGAATATGGGACCAAGGTGATGTGCATTCTTTTGGCAGAAATGTGTTCTGGTAACCGAATAGTTTTAGGTCACGACCCTTAAGTTTTAATGGTTCTTGAACCATTAAAATTTCCATCCAGCGGACTCAAATTATTTTTATATATAAATAAAAATGCAAGCTATCATCGATAAACTCAATGCTCAACATATTAGCACTTACAAACAATTCGACACAGACATTTTAGTGGCTGATATCGTTCAACATGGTAATTATATAATAATCCGCCTACAGAATAATTGGGTGATTCGTATCCCCTCAAAATCTCTCACTAAAGAAGATATTCTGTGCTTAAATGAATATACTGATCTCAGAGTCTTTTCAAACGAAGGTTTCGTAAAATTTCGAGAATGAACCTAGTGAACATGTTTAAATTTGAGCAATAACTTTTTTAATGGTTTTAGAACCATTAAAAAATAAAGTCTCTAGTTACAAAAAGAAACTTCTGGAGTAAATTTTTGATAGAGTGTCATAACCCATTTTTCGAACTTCAATATTCTTTTCTTCATTCAGTATTTCAAACATCTTAAGAATGTACGTTCTAATTAATGAATAAATTTCAGGATACTCATCTGTTTCTTCTTCAACGGTAGTTAGTAACTTCTGACACATTCTTGCAAGGCTGCACATTTTACCAGAGCTATACAAAGCTTTAATATCACCGAATAAGTCATAAATATTTTCCATCCTCTTTTATTATATGTTTCATTTCTTTAAATCAAATAAAATATGAAGCAGTAGAAGAGAAACCGTTTTTCGACTCACTACAGTAGAAAGAAAGTGACCTCGTTTAAGTGTGTGAATAACTTCCTTGTTTGCGACCTTGACGGAGTAATCGACAGAGTTTTATCAGTGTTTCAAACGAACGGAAATATAACTAGATGGCAGCACGTAATGGATAAGAATCACACACACAGATGGATAGCAGAATCATTCTTATCGTTTGTTTAATAAGCATTTTGTTCAATATGTTTTAATCAGATTATTTGTAGCAATAGATACTTTGATGGATTTTTGCATTATACGAGGGAATTAACTTGTATGAGGCGATATTTTTGGTAATTTTCGTCTGTGGTTTGAAGGTTAAATAAAAGATATGATTATTTATCAGTGGGTACCCATGGCTTAAACGGTAGCGCGCCGGGCTTCTGACATCGAAGTCCCAGGTTCAAACCCCGACCTCTCCCGGATTGTCATTCAATACGGGTTGAAGGTTTTTGACCTATACCTAGCCAAAAAGACATGTCAGCTACTCTCGTCGTTGAACCAATAGAGTAGCAATCATCGATATATATTCATTAGTGCAGGGTGTGATCCCGACGTCATAGTCGTACAGTGTTGTCTTATGTGTTTCAATGCTGTTTGTACGCCTCAGTGGCGCCAGGCTCAGAGTGTATTTGATCTTGGATTCGACTCATCAGGTAAGGGCCCGCTTGGTGGGTCGAATTTGAGGTTGAATATACTCTGAGCCTGGTGGGAGGCATTTTGCAAAAATTTTTAATGTATATTTTCACCCAATAAAAATAAATCGATCATAATTTTGTTGATGGGGATTATTATTTTAAAGGTGCGCTCGATTCATTCTCAGTGCGGCAGAGAGGGTGCGTTGAAAAGAGGAAAAGGGGGTGCTCGCCGAAGGGGGTACCCTTCCGGCTCAGCGACTTTTTGCTTGGGTTCGGTTTTAGTGGTGGGCGGAGTTTTTATGGGGTTTGATAGCCACTGTTTTTAAAAGGGGGTGGAAACAATTATGGCATTTTTTTATACCATTGAATTCTAAAAGTGGGTTCGATTTGAATGGTTGGTTGAGAGCTATTACTTTCTAAAAGGGGGTGCGATTTTTATGGGGAGGCTTTCACCATTATTTAAAATAATTTATATGGATAAAATAGAGCCATCACTTTCTAAAAGTGGGTACGGTTTTAGTGGGTGGTTTGAGAGCCATTATTTTTAAAAGTGGGTGGAAATTTTAATGGGTTGTTTTCGCACCATTGTTTTTAAAAGTGGGTGGAAATTTTAATGGGTTGTTTTCGCACCATTGTTTTTAAAAGTGGGTGGAAATTTTAATGGGTGGTTTTCGCACCATTGTTTTTAAAAGTGGGTGGAAATTTTAATGGGCGAAATAGAGCCATTACATTTCTAAAAGTGGGTGGAGTTTTTATGGGGGGGTATTTATGGGTCTGCGCCAGCTCCGGCATATGCATACTACTTCCCTAAGATAGCAAGATGGGCATTATTTTTAGAAGATTTCGATTATGAGATAATCCATCGAGCTGGTACACAAATGCAACATGTTGATGCTCTTAGCCGGTACCCCGTGATGAACATCACGCTACAAGATGATTCTCTAACAGCCAAAATTATAAAAGCTCAAGCTACAGATGAATACATTCAAATTCTCATAACGTTATGCAACAACGCCAAAACTACTGAGTTTATTGTGAAGAATGGCGTCCTATTCAAAGTAAAGGATGACCGAGACTTACTTGTTATCACCGAAAAGATGCAAACTGAAGTTGTATAAATGTGCCATTTACCAGGACTTTTTGCAAGCACAAAAACAGAACAAATTTTGAAACAAGACTTCTACATGCCAAAAGGGAAAACGAAAATCGAAAGTGTCATTGAGAATTGTATTGAGTGTATACTGTGTAATAGAAAAAGCGGAAAAAGCGAAGGATTTTTGAAGCCAATTCCCAAACAGAACTTACCCTTAAACACGTACCACGTACATTTTATTGGACCAATGCCCTCATGTAGCAAAAAGTATCAGCACATTTTTACTGTGGTAGATGCATTTACGAACTATGTTTGGCTCTACCCCACAAAATCAACGTCAGCTAAAGATGCCATCGACAAACTGTGGTTACAACAAACAACATTTGGAAACCCGTCGAGAATTATTTCAGATAAAGGTGGTGCATTTATGTCCAACGAATTCCAGGAATTTTGTAAAGAAGAAAATGTAGACCTCATTAAAGTAACAGCCGGTATCCCAAGAGGAAACGGACAGGTGGAGAGGATGCACAGAACCCTCGTCCCGATTTTGTCTAAACTAACCATCGATGATGCAACCAAGTGGTATAAGTATGTGCCTGCCGTTCAGAAAATTATTAACAGTACCATTTCAAGATCAACAAAATTTACACCGTATGGACTTCTTACTGGAGTTAAATTAAAGAGTAAAGAAGATTTAAAGATAAAGGAAATCCTAGAAGAAAAATATATCAAAGCAACTATGGAAGATCGCGAAAACATGAGAGAAATAGCAAAAGAAAATCTATTGAAGATACAAGAAGAAAATAAGAAAAAATTTAATCGGAAAAAAAGTTAGGAAAAAATTTAATCGGATTCAAGTCGATATAAAGTTGGAGAGCTCGTTGCGATTGAAAGAACTCAATTTGGAGGTGGACTAAAGCTTCGCCCTAAAATTTTTGGACCCTACAAGATTACGAAAATAAAGTCCAACGACAGATTTGATCTCCAGAAGTTAGGCAACCACGGTGGATCGAATGTCACAACGACTGCCGCAGATCACACGAAGCCGTGGTTTGCTATCAATTAGCAATATTGGCATCTGTATATACTTTTTTTTAAAATGTTTATTATCATGTACTCATATATCTTTCAGTTTTAGCATTTTGTGTAACAATTATATGCCATCGCCGGGTTCGTCGATGTGTCAGTCCGGCCGCCTGTAGTTAATCGAGGATATACGTCATGGACAGATCAGCAGAGGATGCCGCGAGATGGCGCTCTCACCTGGCCAATGATAAAGAGGCGCAATTAACATTTGAAATCCGAACTTTTGTGCATCGCTTCCGGTGCAGTTCCGATATAATATTCGTAGTGCTTGTATGCACTTAACCTGCTGGGATATGTTCTGCCGTTGTAACTTCAAGGCACTAAGCCTTTTGTAAATATTTCTGTACATAGTTTAATTAAATGTTAGTATTTCTGTACATAGTTTAATTAAATATTAGTAATTGTTCTTCGAACGGCGAACTATCCCCCCCCCCACACACATATATATATATATATATATATATATATATATATATATATATATATATATATATATATATAAATTCCATGAAAGGAGTTACCGAATTCTATTTTTTGTATAGCTTGGAACCCCATGTTATGTGTTGTCTATAACTTCAATATTGCTTTACAGTCAATTTCTTTAAATATATTGAGTAATTTCTGCTTTTTATTTTCCTTTCCAAATCAGAGAATTGCCAGAGTTTCCCAATCTTCTAATCCTTTTCCATACCGAGCTACGTTTAGCAATTTGCTCCCTTAACACGTACGCTCTTTCCCGCGTGAAACCACGATACCGCGCGATTGAGTGCACGTGTGAAGGGGTCGGAGAGGAAGGGAAAACTGCTTTGGATCGTACTGAAAGTTTTCCCGTGCGGAATCCCGTTCGCTCCAAGCACTCTCGAAAGAACGTACATGTAAAGTTCGCTAATAGCTACGCCAATCCTTTACCATGCCAAGACTTTTCAAGAAACGATCTGATGTTATACACGTAAAAAATAAATTAACGACTTTTTTAAGCAATTAAATATTTGTCTAAAAAACAGCTATTATGCAGGCACATGTAATATTCAAAATTTAATTTTTGATGTGTAATTAATTAACGATTAAAGGTGAAATGTTAGCCTAGAATACATTTGTAACCTTGTAAAATCGTAGGATAAATAATATATTATTATCATGTTTTTATTAACCCTCTTTCTTGTTTGTTTGTTTGTTTGTGTGTGTGTGTGTGTGTGTGTGTGTGTTTGTTTGTGTTTGTTTGTACTTTACAAATCTTGCAATCGATTTTTAACTAACTTCCCGACTAGCTAGACATTTGAAACTTTTAGGATAGCTCAGAACACGATGACAATGCATTATTTTAATACTTTAAGCAGAATTAAATTAATTTTCAGCTATTTTCAGTTAATTTTGTTTTGTAGACTGATGCAGCCATCTATCGGCCGGGACAAGAACGAAAATTTAAACTCAAGTTAACTTCCAATTAACTTCATTTTCTTTGAAGTTTATGGAATAATTCATCAAAAAAATTTTATAAAAGTTTTTTTTAATACATAGAATTATCAAGTTTATATGATTCAACAGAAAATTTAAAAACATGGTATATAAAAAGTTCTTTTTATCTTGTAATTAATGAATTTTTTTATATTATATGTAAAAATAGTTTAATATGTACCGATTAATTATTACTTAAAACATAATAGATTAACAAAAAAATATTTTCGGGAAGTGTTCAACATATTATTAAAATTAGAATTATGGTGTTGAACATTTAAGCCTTTTTTTTACATTATCTGTAAAAATAGTTTAATATGTTTATATTAAATATTATTTAAAACATAATAGTTTATAAAAAATATTTTCAGAGAGTGTTCAGCATATTATTATACTCACAGAAAGTTTAAATGTAAGAAATCTTCAATTGGTTAATAAGTTATATGTTACACAATTTATATCTGAGAAACATAACTGTGACAGTTTCCGCACTTACATTAAAAAAATTAAGGAATACTTTATTTTAAGTTTAACTAATATATAACATAAAATTTTGAAGTTAATTCCTTAATGTCTCACTTTTATACACTTTCCTAGTGAATATTTTTTTAATGTATCTAAATATTCTCCATTCTAAAGTGGGAGTATATTTCTTTTTTTTTGACGGTGATGAAATCTAGATAAATTAATAGAGAATCGGAAGAAAAAACAACAGAAAAATAAATTTTTGCTAAACTCTTAATGTTCTGGCGTGTTCTGGCGTTAAAGAAAAAAAAATGCATTTACGCAATGAAAATATAAAACTTACTGTTATGCAAATGCGAGTAATTAATTCCTTAGTAAACAGGACTCATTTATTTATCACAGTTGTTTAAAAATAAATATTAAAGTAACAATGCTTACCTTAAATTTGTTTTCCCTTTTGTTACTCAATATTACTCAAAGTAGCTAATTGGAAATAAAATGCAATTGGAAATTATCGTAATATGTTATAATGGTAGCTTCTATCATGGCGTTTATTGCTTTAAAAAATCCCCCCTCAAAATGCTATTTTAATGAATTCTCAAACACAAAAGCACTTATTCAATTTCAAGAAACTAAATAGCGTTACTAATAATATCGTAATTTTAAAAGGCATTGCGAATGGCTCAAAGTCAAAAATGGGCGATATTCATTTGCTTTCCGATCGAATTATATTTTTAATGGTGCCACTGCTAAATAAGTGTTCGCATTTAAATAACAAAATTGCTTCTTCTGGAAGAATAAAGGATCTAACATATAGGCAGCTATAATATAAAATATAGAAAATACATTTATTGTTTGACTTTCAATTTGCATCTCTATCAGAACAACGTCTTTATGTCTCTTGAATGCTTTGAAATAAGTTCAAACAATCTTCGTTATTCAATTTCTGTGTTAATTATAATCAAAACTCTTTTCATTCTGTCAATAATACAATGCTTTCTGTTGACTTTATGGGAATGTAAAATAGGAAATTGGCAAGTCATTATTAAATAGCTTTTTAACTACTGTTATATTTTACTTTTAAAAGTACATAAAGAGCAATGCGCATTCTTGCATTTTTTCGCGATAGGGCTAAGAGTAGAAATAACGTATTGATATTTTAGACTGAAAGGAATAAAATCAATAGACAGGGATTCAAAATATTTATAACAGAAAGCTGTTTAGTCATTTGAAGATTTAGTATTTATTAATTCAAAAGACATTAAATTTCAATCTAAACTGATATTTTTATGAACTTGGGGAAAAGAAATAAAGTAAGTGGTGTTCTATCAGTTCAATTACTTTGAATATATTTTTGGAAAATTATTTATCTTCATGTAAAATGATTCTCAAATTTCAAGCACAAACACAAAAAAAAAAACCTTTACAGTGAAAACGTAAGGAAGCAGAAAATATCTACCGTACATCCACCAAATTGACTATCGCAATTTTCTAAAATTAAAATTTTAAACGTACACTTTTTTTTATAAACTCTCAGGTGGTGTAATTAGCACAAACATAATCCAGCCTATTTACTTCGTAACTATTTATATTTCGATTCCACAGATTGAAATAAACGTGCCCCTTAGATAATTACTTACTGCTTTAACCGGGTATTACTTGTATCTTTCCCCTGATTTACTCTTAAGACGCCAGTAATGCAAAACAAAGGCATATAACAAGGCGGTCTATTAAAAACAATGAATCACATAATTGCTATTCTGTATTTAAAAAGCTACGTTACTTACTTCAGGCTCCTGAATAACAATTTATACAAACACTTCCACCGAAAACGTGTGACGCAATCTCTGATATACCCTACATACTCTTAACAATTTACCAGCTCTGAAAAATGTAAGATAATCCTCAGAATTTTAATTTTTTCTTTTCTTTTTTCTCACGAAGAAAGACAACCCGAAAAGCCAAGCTGGGTCAGAGCTGTAAGGCACAAGGCTAATACTGCAAGTTATGTTCCTGCAGAAGCTATTTCCTTAGAACCACATATTTACATTTGGCAGATTTTTCTAAAAATATTCATGCATTTAAAATTTTCCATTTCCAGTAAATATAAATATTTTTATCACAGGGTTACTTGACTCTCTTTCGACTCTTTTGGGGGAAAAAATCAAATCATATCGGCATCAAGGAATGTCCATAAACTGTATCCCAGCCATTAAGACTACGGTCTTTCGCCACATGGTATGTTTATCTAATCAACTGTCACTCATGCATCATTAAGAAACCAAAGCCAGAACGCTGGCCGAATAAATTGATACAGAACTGGTTATGAGACCTTGACTTAATGAGCTTGAATACCCAATAATAGTTGCATACTTGTAGCATTATATAATTTAATTTAAACTGCATCTTCTGCACTATATGTTTTTTATATTGCAAAATATATCAATAACGCCTAAAACCCACATATTCAGAAGAAAATCACACTGTGCATTTATATAACAGAACATGAAAAAAGAAAAATAATAAACGCATCAGGGGTGGGAATGCCTTCTTCTCTGTTCTGACTAAGGACAATCAGAACTTATTCTTGTACTAAGATAAGGGGTCTAAACCTAGCAAAAAGGATATAAACAACCCCAAGAAAACAAAGATGTTCTTTAGGTATACAGAAATCACGCACCCCAAGTACACCATCTTGTGATTCATGAACCACTAAATACCAGCTCTTACGAGCTTTGAAGATATCACAGTCATATATATATATATATATGTGTGTGTGTGTGTACCTACCTGTATCTGTGTCAGCGCATTCATGTATAATACCTGCTCATCTCTGGAGAGAACGATAGAAGGGAGCATTGTACAACATAAAAGAAGTTTAATTTTAAATTTTCTTCATTTAAAAAATACATTTCAATTAATTATCATGCACTATATATGTTATTGGAAGATAATATTAATCTAGATATACAGCACTATTCTTCCGTTTTTTTCCTCCTTTATTTGCAAGAAAATGCTAATTTTTATTTAGTGTTGAGTTATAAACGAGATATGTACCATTTTTATCTATGTATTTGGGATCTAATGTATGGCTGCAATAGCTCCTTTCCTTAAAATGTCTATTTATAGCAAATTTACTTGGCAAGTTACAAAGTATGACTAATAGTATTTTCCACCCTTTCCTGTAAATAAATGATTCATGACATGGTAAGTAGATTTATAGGGAAAGTAAATCATAATGAAAATCTCTGAAATAAAATGAGATCATTTTTTCTGTATAGGATTTTACTATATAATAAATATGAGGAAAAATTACTTTTTGAAATGCATTCTAAAAAAAGAGAACGAATATATGAAAATGTAATCTTTTAAATATACGAGGTAAAATCCTAGCTTTCCGTAGTTATATGGGTGAATATTTTATTATTTAACCTACTCCTACTGTCAAAAATAGTATAGAAGTTTGATCGTACAATCCAGATTTGATTTATGCTTTCTACCGAAAATTTTTAAAGTCTAACAGGATATTTTATTAAAAAGGTTGTCTGGCTTATCACGAGTAAATAAACATTATGGAAATAAGAAATTGCAGACACTATGCAGTAAAACATCGTTTAACCGGACTAACTGGGACCATAGATAATCCGGATAATCCTGGTAATATGGGTAATAAGCATAACAATATCCTTAACTAATCAGACTTGCCGTTTATTATGGAAAACAATATGTTTTGTAACAAAATTACATAATATTGTTTACAAGACATTGAATATATATATATATATATATATATATATATATATATATATATATATATATATATATATATATATATATACACACAGTGATGGCAAAAGGTCCTGAACACACTCATTTGTTTTGCCTAATTTTTGTGTTTGACTTAATTTTTCGTTATGAAATTATCATACTATGTTAACTATTGTTATTGATTCTAATGTATTTTTTCATGCTGATCTGTTGGTAGAATTCATGTAAAGTAATTGGTTTCATCGATAGTTTGAAAAAACCATGATAAGACAAGCACAAGGTAACTGTAATAACGAGTGACTGTTTTTTCAAACAGTGAAATGCTCCGTTATTGCAACCACTCAGAGAGCAATAGTGCAGATGGGTTGAAAGCAGAATGTGCAGCATGTTTTAGTGTATTGAAAGCAGTTGTGTGTTGCAATTTGAATTACGTGTGTGGAAAACATTGGAATTGTTGGTAAATTTTCATTTCTTCCTGATAATAAAAGGTGCAAAATAATACTTTTGAAGGAAGCAGGTTATTCTATGCGCCGAATTGCTGCTAAATTACCATGTGGTTATTCTACTGTAGTGAGAACGTTGAAAAGATATTCTGAAACACATTCTATTGCGGATAGGGATCGATATGGACGACCGAGAAAAACAACCTGACGTGAAGACATGGTATTGCACAGGATTTCACTTTCAAACAGAAAGTTTAATTGACCACAAATTTTGAAACAACGGACTGTGACATTGAATGTGAATGTGTGCCCAATAACTTTTAGAGGAAGACTGCTGGAAACTGTTTTACAAGGCTGCAAAGCTCACCCGAAACCATTACAAACCGATTTTCAACGCAACAGGAGATTGGCGTGGGCAAGAGTTCATTCATTAAGGACTATTAAAGACTGGGAAAGGGTAATATTTAGTGATGAAAGTCAGTTTTTTATTTCCGGTAACCAAAGTAGTGCCTATGTAAGATGACGCACTCATGAGGAATTCAGCCCTGAGTGATTGAAGCCCACAATAAAGAATCCAAGGAAAGTGATGATATAGGGCTGAATGTCTTCTCGTGGTTTGAAAAACTTCACATAGTGGGTGGTACAGTAAAAGCCAAGGATTACATTGAAATACCACAAAATAAATTGCTACCAACAGCGGGAGGTCTTTTGGGGCATCATACATCGATTTTTCTGTAGAAATGGCAATAATATAGAAAAAAGATTGTCTAGAAATGGTTCGAAGAAAATACTGTGAATAGGATGAACTGACCAGAACAGTCGCCGGATCTTAATCCGATAGAGAACCTAGGGCATATCGGTTCAGGTGGCCCCATCGGTTAAGATGCAATAATTTTTGCATACGGCTGTTTCGAAGATACAAAGGAGCTTATGCAGTATTAGACAAAAAAAGACACACCAAGAAGGGGTAATGCAAATTGGACACAAATTGATATGCATACATGTTTCGACGGAAAATGCAAAATTTTAAAGTTTGGCGACCAATGAATGAACATGTGACTCTGAAGCGCATCTTAACTGCGCAACTGGCAGGATATTAAAGAGGAGAAATTTCGATTCCAGGTCATAAATTCTTTGCGAATTTCATTCCGTGTTCTCAGGTAGACAGTAACTATGCCTCGCATACAGGTGCGCGAACAATATGAGCAGATGTCAGAGCGATGCCACTATCAAACGATGTTGGCAGGAATGGGTGAACCATGACCGAACACAGCGTCAATAAGGAAGCGATCGGCCTAGGGAAACGACAGAACGTGAGGTCCGAGCAATCGTCAGAGCGGCACTCACAGCCCCAGATTCATCATTATCATTGATCGTACGTGCAACTGGTGCTTCAGTGACCACAAGGACCATTCATAGGCTGCTCAGAGAAAGGGGGCTGAGCTCACGACGCCCCTTGCACCGACTACCATTAACCTCTGTACACCGATAAGCTCGTTTACAGTGGTGTCGGGCACATTCGACCTGAAATGTCACTGACTGGAGTAGAATTGTCCCGCTTCAAACTGAGCCCCGATGACCAGCGAATACGTGTTTGGAACACCCCGGGCAGCGGTGGGATACCAACCTGACTGTGTTCCGCCATACGGGTGGACAACTAGGAGTGATAGTCTGGGGTGCCATCTCATTTCATAGCAGCACAATTCGGTGGTCATCTGCGGCACCCTTACAGCACAGCGGTACGTCGACGATATTCTATGCCCCGTTATGTTGCCCTTCATAACACGCCCTCCTGGGCCTGTATTTCAGCAACACAATGCCCGCACGAACACGGCGAGAGTTTCTACTGCTTGTCTTCGTGCTTGCCTAAAGCTACCTTGGCCAGCAAGGTCACCGGATCTCTCTCCCATTGAGCACGTTTAGTATTATGGGCAATGCCCATCAACCAGCTCGGGATTTTGACGATCTAACACACCAATTGGACTGAATTTGGCACGTTATCCCGCAGAAGGACACCCGTCACCTCTATCAACCAATGCCAAGCCGAATAACTGCTTGCATAGGGGCCAGAGGTGTACCAACGCGTTATTGACTTTTTCACTTTGTGAAGTTCTTTCCCTTCAATAAATCATCCAATTTTTCTCAGATTGTAATCATTGGTTTTTCTGTATATGTACATCACATTTGTCGATTTTTGTCCCATTCGGTTAACTCCTTGGTGCGTCGTTATATATATATATATATATATATATATATATACAGTGGTGGCAAAAAGTCCTGAACACACTCATTTTTTCGCCTAATTTTTGTGTTTGACTTAATTTTTCGTTATGAAATTATCGTACTATCTTAACTATTTTTAAAGATTTTAATGTCTTTTTTCATGCTAATTTCAAATCTGTTTATAGAATTCATGTAAAGTAAAGAGTTTCATCGATATTTTGAAATAAACCATGATAAGACAAGAACAAGGTCACTGTAATAATGAGTGACTGTTTTTTCAACTAATGAAATGCTCCGTTATTCCAACCAATCAGATACTAGTGTTAATGAAGGTTTGAAAGCAGAATGTGCAGCATGTTTTAGTGTATTGAAAGCAGTTGTGTGTTGCAATTTGAAGTGCTTCTGTGAAAAATATTGGAATTATGGGTAAATTTTCATTTCTGCCTGATGATAAATGGAAAGAAAATAATATTTTTGAAGGAAGAAGGTTATCCTATGCACCGAATTGCTGCTAAAGTACCATGTGGTCTTTAGGCTGTTGTAAGAACGTTGAAAAGATATTCTGAAACAAATTCTATTGCGTACAGGGAGCGATCTGGACGACCGATTAAAACAAATTTAAGTGATGACAGGGTATTGCACAGGATTTCACTTTCAAACACAAAGATCAATTCACCAAAAATTTTGAAACAATGGAGTTTAATATCGAATGTGAATATGTGACCAAGAACTGTGACAGGAAGACTGCTGGAAATGGGATAACAAGGCTGCAAACTCACTCAAAACTACCGACTGTCCGATTTTCAACGCAAGAGGAGCTTTGCGTGGGCAAGGGATCATTCGTTATGGGCTATTAAAGACTGGGATAAGGTAGTATTTAGAGATGACAGTCAGTTTTGTATTTCTGATAACCAAAGTAGTGCCTATGTAAGACGACGTACTCATGAGGAATTCAGCCCTCAGTGTCTGAAGCCCACAGTAAAGTATCTGAGGAAAGTCATGATATTGGGGCTGTATGTCTTCTCGTGGTGTTGGAAGACTTCACATCGTGAGCAGAATAGTGAAAGCCAGGGATTACATTGGAAAACTTCAAAATAAATTGCTACCAACAGCAGGAGATCTTTTTGGGGACCAGTCATGAATTTTTTAGGACGATAATGCTCCATGTCGCCGTGCAAAGGTAATCCAGAAATGGTTCGAAGACCATACAGTGAATAGGATGAACTGGCCAGGACAGTCTCCGGATCTTAATCTAATAGAGAACCTATGGCATAAAATTGGTTATGATATTTCAAAGAAAAAACCTTCAAACAAATGTGCATTAATTGAAGCTTTAATATTTTCCTTCAACCATGTTGTCATGAAAGAACTTCTTGTGAAATTGGTGTATTCCATTCCCAAAAGATGCAATTAAAGCAAACGTCTGGCCCATAAAATATTGATGTTCAAACATGTAACCAAAAAATTTTAAAAATTCATAATAAATGTACCGTATTTTTAAGTTTTTGGTGTTATTCTACTACGGATATTATGTTATTCTATATTGTGTTATTGTGTACATACTACACATGATTGTGTTCAGGCAGCTGTACTACAAACAATACTTGCGGCATTAAAAAACTAGTAACAGATTTGAAATCAGCATGAAAAAATACATTAGAATCAATAACAATAGTTAAGATAGTACGATAATTTCATAGCGAACAATTTAGTCAAACACAAAATTTAGGCAAAAAAATGAATGTGTTAAGGACTTTTTGCCACCACTGTATATATATATATATATATATATATATATATATATATATATATATATATATATATATATATATATATATATATACAGTGGAATCTCGATCGATCGTTTTCCCGCATTTATCGTTCTGTTCAGTCGGTCCCTTGAAAGACGAGAGTTACTTGATACATCGAGATTCCACTGCATATATCTATCTAAATATATATAAAAGAGCTCGTCTTCTTGTTTGACCGCTATAGAATCATAGACTGTTTCACCCACCGGGACCAAATTCGGTAATTTAATGTTTAGGACCCGAGAAACTCAAAGCAGCAAAAAAACGAAATTTGGGTCTCAATTAGTTTTTTAATCAATTTTTTAATGATTTTTTGTGCCCCTAAGAGTTGCACGTACCCCCTGTGGATACAGACATTTCCACACAACCAGCTGCGTTAAGATGGTTGGTATGGGGGTGGCGGGAGATAAAATTCCATTGCGTGGTAGGAAGAGGGTTGGGAATGACCTTTGGCTTTGGCTCCCCAGATAAACCCAACTTTCCTGGCTCTGCTTTGTGAAATCTGCAGATGATTTTGATTACACATATCGTTTTGATGCTCATATGACGTCACATTCGTTTTCATGTGGAAAGTGATGCACACGATTTTTTGACGTGCTTAAAAAGTATAAAGGAATAAATGCACCTGGATGTTTATCTTTAATTAAAATAAAGGAGAAAAACTAATAATGCCACCAAAGAAATATGCTTCGTTTGGAAAGTCTTCTGATGCGCAAAGAAAACAAGCGCAAAGAGCAGTCGAAACAGACGAAGAACGCAATCGAAGCCTTCAAGGTATTGTTGAAAGACAAGCTGCGCGAAGATCAGTCGAAACAGAAGAAGAACTCAATCGAAGGCTTCAAGGTATTGCTGAAAGACAAGCTTTGCGAAGGCAATAAGAAAACGAAGTGCAAGGTAATCTACTACTTCAAGCTGATAGAACAAGACATGCTGTAGATATCGTGCAATGAATGCTAACCAGTGGAGTTTATGTGCTGCCGAATTTCACTATAATCCAGAATGTAATTATACATCTGCTAATGAAGTAAGCATTGGATCAATGTCGAAAATATGTGACAGCTGTGGTGCTAAAAAGTGGTCTAGAGAATCACCAGGAATGTGTTGCAGTAATGGAAAAGTACAATTGCCTGCAATTCCAGAACCAAACAAGCCTTTGAGAACATTACTCACATTTAATACATCTGATTCAAAACATTTCTCACAAAACATACAAGCTTAAGGAAAATGGGTTTCATAGGGAATCCCACCTTACTTTGATTAAATAAAGGAGATAAAGTATCTTGCACTTTACCTCTTAGGTGATGTGGAAAAAAGGGCGTTTTAAGGGAAAAATAAACAATAAAGGCAAATGCAAATTATAAAATTTATTTCTAATTAAACAGTGGATTAAGCAAATCTAAGTAAATCAAATGAAACAGTATCTAACAAATATAATTAAACAGTAAACTTATTCAATCCACAACATGGTGTTATTAATTCTCAATAAAATCAGACGAAGGTCCGCAGGCTCAAATCATATACAAACAATAAGTTTCTTTCTTTCAAATTTTTTGTATACAATTTCAGTAGAAGTGCGCTAAGCGCATTCTGTCCGGCCAGATGAACATGAAGAGCGGGGGTGCAGATACACACACACACACACACACACACACACACACACATATATATATATATATATATATATATATATATATATATATATATATATATATATATATATATACATATATATACATATATATATATACACATATAAACATACATATATATATATATATATATATATATATATATATATATACATACATACATACATACATATATATATATATACACTCATGGACAAAAAAATTAGCGCACCAAGGAGGAGTCGTCAAAATGAAACGAAATTTTACATACGTAATGACTACTTTGATATAAGTAAATGATAAGAAAATCAAAGAAAAAGGATAATTTATTTCAGAGAAAAAGGCAAAAGAACGGAGGAGTTAATACTACTATGGACCCCATCTAGCGCGAATGCACGATGCGGTACAATCGGGCATTGAGTCATACAAGTTCTGTATGATGTCTTGAGACATTTCGTTCCATATTTGCTGTAACCTTGCCTCTAGTTCGTTCAAACACGTGGGATGCCCAACTCGTGGTCCCAAATGATCCCAGATATGCTCGACTGGAGACAAATCTAGGGATCGGGCAGGCCAAGGAAGGGTAGTAACAGTGCGGAGACAGTCTTGTGACACCCTTGCCGTATGAGGCCGAGCATTGTCTTGTTGAAAAATGGCTCCTGGGAGCCGTTGCATGAGTAGCAACACATGTGGTTGCAGGATTTCATGAACATACCGCTGGGCTGTCATGGTGCCACGGAACAATACTAGGGGTGACCGTGTATTGTAGGCAATGGCACCCCATACCATCACACCAGCTGTGGGAGCGATGTGTCGCTGTACAGCAAAGGCAGGATTGAAGCGTTCATCACGGGCTCTCCACACACGAACACGATTGTCATCACTGCCGAGATTGAATCTGGATTCGTTGCTAAAGACGACCTGGTTCCATTCCGCTGCAGTCCAGTTTCCTCGTGCGCGGCAAAACTCCAAACGGAGGCGTCGATGGGTGGGCGTCAAGGGCAGAACACGTAATGGGCGCCGCGATACCAACTGTCCTTCAGCCAGGCGCCTTCTTATGGTTCGAGAAGACACAGAGGCCCCTAGTGAAGGTGCTACCTGTGCCTGGATGGCGGCCGATGAAGCAGTTGGCTGTACGCGTGCATTTCTTACGATGTGGCGGTCTTCTCGACGACTGGTCTATCGAGGGCGTCCTGATCCTGGTCTTCGTGTACATGACATCTCTCGGGTCCACTGGTCCCAACACCTCCTCACAACACAATCAGAGCGGCCTAATTGACGAGCTACTCGCCTAGCTGACCACCCAGCTTCCATCATCCCAACGATTCTCCCCCTCTCAAACTGCGACAACTGCTTATATTGTCTTCGAACACGGCGTAACGGCATGTCTATCTCAGCTCTTCCTTTGTAAATGATTCAGCACACTCAAACAATCTTTGGTTACCTGTTTTATACTCCACAGAGTACGATGTTCAACGCCCTCTACCGGCTATACGTAATGCGCAATCACGCTGCATTTCTAATCATTTGCATATCTCCCCGACATGTACCTTCATTGCAAGTTTCGTTACGATCCCGCAATTATTTCTTGGTGCGCTAATTTTTTTGTTCATGAGTGTATATATACATATATATACATACATACATATATATATATATATATATATATATATATATATATATACGTATATATATATATATATATATATATATATATATATATATATATATATATATATATATATATATATATATATATATATATATATATACTGTACATTGAATCAAACTAAAAAGCGAATATCTGGCGTACTTATAGTTACGGTCTTGCTATTATAGTTAACAATTATCTAATGTGAACATTAAATTAAAAAAGGCTACAAATCTGACCCGAATTATCCGGAGATCAGGAGATCCAGGTAAAAGAGGTTTTACTATATTGCTAGACCAGCATGCATATGAAATATTTAAAATAAAGTATTTATATTGTTTGCCAATGAGAGGTGGTTCTGAATGAAGTTATGTCTTCGTGAGAATCGTATCTAAATAAAATAAAATTTTACTTGGCAAGCAGGTCTTCTTTATTGAACCACTCTTGTCTTGTTGTATCACGGTTAACATTCTATGAAATTAACATAATGCTTAATTTCCCATGCAGCAAGCAATTTTATCCAATACTTAAATAAGGAGAGAAGGATACTTTAGAGGCTAAAAAGTACCTTACATACGTATTCTGCTAGCGGAGAGCAAAACTAATAAAGTAAGGGTGGAAATCAAACATTTCCCAGGGTTTTAGAAGGGATACGGCAAGCAAATTTTGATCATCTAGCCATGTTTAAAACATTTGATTAAAATATAAATAGCAACCATTTATTTAATTCATAAATAATACTTGATAGGTTGTTTTCTAATGCATGGGAAGACATTCTCCCTTTACACTCGAGAATCGTTGGTTGCTTTCAATGGGGGCACCGAAAAGGTGAAACAAAATCACCCCCTGTTGCTACCTCCATTTCGAAAGCTCATCCCGAGGTGCGACATCATGAGGAATCGTACCTTCTCCCAACCTCTGGTTTCATACAAGGAACTTCCGATCTACGGATTTAATGTGTCCGTATATGGCCTACAGAAGGTATTTAATAGCGTATGTTGGATTCGAAGCACCCTCTGTGTGAAGCCCAACGCTCTACCACGAGGCTTCCTTGGGCCCAAAAATAATGAAATTTCTGCAGATAACACTTTAGATATGTTCCAACTAGTTTAACTGAAATAGTGCTAATATTCTGTAGACAGTGATCAAAGTAACTGCGCATTTATTACAATAGACTGTGTTATTCTTCAAAAACTTAAATCTCCTGTATGGTGGCGCTGTATTCGCATTGCGTTTCATAAAAAAGCGACGGGTTTGATCTTCTAGCGACTTTGGAACGATGAACACCCATTGCGCCTCTTCACCCATGGTGTTATTATTAATTTTAAATAAAAATGCTATCTACGTGGAAAAGTCTTTAGTCTTAGAGTTAATTTGTTGTATAAAACACAACTACTGTTAACAGACTCCATTAAGGCTTATATATGTGCTTTATCTGTAATATTTGTATGAAAGTATACATTGAAACTTTGGCGCCAGAATCGATCTATAGAGTTTATTAACAGAAAATCCTTTCTACGCAGAAAAAACTTATATCCCCACAATAACTTTTTTTGTGGTTGTGTAACTTCTTAGCGGTACCTGATGGAGATTCGGCCAGAGTTTGACAGGTTTTTCTAGAATGACAGATGACTTTCACCTTAGTCTGAAATATTTTCATTCAGTGTAATGGCATATATATTTTTTTCTGCCAATACATTAGCTAAAAATGTTGCAATAGTTGTAAACAAAGTATATATATTATACGGGGAAAATATTTTTTTTATCTGATAGTTTCCCTTGTAGCTAAATTGCTTATACCTAATTTTTCAGAAATTAACAAAACATACCAGATGTTTACGAGGCTTTCATGATTTAAAATTAAAATATTTTAGATATAAAATATTTTTATGGTAAATTAGTCCGGTGTTTCACTTGTGGGAATAATTTCTGTAATATATCGATATCTATGTCTCTCAATTTATCAATAAATCTCTCTCTCTCTCTCGCTCTTTATATATATATATATATATATATATATATATATATATATATATATATATATATATATATATATATATACAATATTTATGAAATGAAAAAAATAGTAATATTTAGTGATAATACTAAAATGAACTAAATAAGCAGTATAATTGTAATAGTTATCATTTAAAATGGTTTGAAGGAACAGTGAAAGTCGTTTTATACTTAACACAAAAACGGAAAATTTCCTTTCGACATTTTAAATGCTACATATACAAAGCAACATACGAAAAACTCCGCATAAAATAACTACTCTAATTTTTCATAATCACACACACACACACACACACACACATATATATATATATATGTTTTTTTTTAGGAGTGGAAAAATAATATTTAAATGTTAATTTGGCTTCTTTCTTGAGAAATATGGCTAACAAAATAGTTTTTAAATGTGAGATTTTTCTCTAAAAGTGTAATATTGGGGTTAAATATACATTAATTTGAGGAAATTAGGAATTTTCTTCAAACTTTTGATTAATACTAAGTTATTGTGATTATCAAAATGGAGGAAGCCAAAAGGGTAAAATGTGTGAAAAATTTGTATGACAGCGGTACGAAGCATTATTGTTGAACAATGAAAGCTTCAGAAATTTTTATTTCAGAATGTCATAATAATTTTCCTTAGTTTTTCATAACACCAAAATTGAGAAATTTACTAATAAAGAGGAAAACCAATCTAACTTACATTTTCCTACAGTGCATTGTTCAAAATGTGTAAAATATATATTTTATGAAATATTTTTACATGAATATGAATATATGTGTTCATAGAATTCAAACGGGATTGTAAATAATACATGTTAAATACATAAATTTTGGAGCCGAATCGAATTACCCATAATATAACGAATTCTTTAATTTCTGAGGAATATGCGTACTTAAACAAACAGAATAATGACTGTGACATTTAATTACTCCATTTTACTACTTTTTAAAAACGGAATACTTGTGTATTTTCAAGAATGCTTTGTGTACAAATGTGTACGGTAACTAAATTTAAAAATATATCCATGTACACAATTAGAGATAAAAAGGCAAAACAAAGAAAATATATTTCTTGTTTTTATCGATATAAAAGGCCGATAATAATAAAGGTTATTTGCCTGCTCTCATTAATAATAAAACTCAACACTCTAAAATTTGCAGGTATTAAATTAACACCACTTTTGAATATATTTAAAAACTTTTCGCAACATATAAAATAAACAACGCTAAAAAAATTTCAATAATTTACTTAGTGCAAGGTTTTTTTTTAATGTATGAAGATCATTGACTTTTCGTAAAACGTTGCAACGAGTTCTGTATTATTAGCAAAGAGCAAATAGTTTGGATTGAAAGCTGAATTTCTTTTTAAACTAAGCATTTTTTTTCTCCCTACAAAACATATTTGTTGCACCGTTCAGAAAAAAAAATTCAAAGCAAGTAAAACACCCAGAGAGTAATTTACGTAGAGAAAATGAGTTGTTTTCGTCTTCAGAGACCTGCTTATCACTCATTTAGTAAATGATTCGTGCAGTTTTTAGGGTATCTAAAGAGCAATTAAAGAGTTCTAGATATTTAAAGAGATATGAGTAATGTTCTTAAAAGATAAACTTATTCTTTTAAAAATAATTTCTTTGAATAATGTTTCGCCTTAATGCAAGTTTTCTTAGTTTTCAAAAAAAAAGTTTTAATTTGCTGAGTTCAGATTCATAAATAATAAGCTTAAAAAATTAAAACAAGACAAAACAAAAACAAATATGAACGAAAAATTAATAATTTCTTTTCATAAGCCTGTTTGAATAGTGTCTGTTGTATAGCGTCATAAGTTACGTAATGTTTATCTGAAAATCCCTTTTGATCTTCAGATGTATTTAATTGGATATACATTCTAGTCTCAGAAGATTATCAGTAAATGTGCTTATCTAATCATGCTTGATAATATGAATTTAATACGTAATATGACTATTTACTCTTATATAGTTGAATTAATCTGAATGTAGAGTACTATAGTGTAGTTTATAGCTAATATAGAGTTAAATTACTTAAATAATTTTAAATTGGATGGTTTTATTTATAATAAATTAAATTTAAATTACGTCAAAAAAGTTAATAGTCTGGGATAAATTAAAAAATGGTTTTACTCAAGACACATAAGGTAAATGAAGTACCATACAGAATCCCAGTTGCACGAAATCAAGTAAATTTATAATTAACTAGTACATGAAATAAAATGAAATATTATTACTCCAATTAAGTTTCAATCTACAACGTCAATTAAAATTTACACCTAATTAAATATAATTAAACTGAAAAATTAATAGAATTTTTCAGTCATTTTAAAAAGATCAGACCTCTAGAATGAAACAAACGTCCTATTTCTAGATATTATTAAAAGCTACAAATCGATAAAACATATCGTTATCGTTAGCGTTGCAATCTACCCTAAAGATTTCAGATTTATTTAGATACCCTAAAGATTTCAGATATAAAGCTCATATATGTAATAGTAGATATATTGTTAAAATATTCTTCCTTTTATGGAGTTATCATCGGATAGTGTAAATTAACTATGATAAGCTCTTAAGAGACAGTTGTTAGCAAGTTTATCTTTTACAGCCTACGGAATGACAACCTTTGATTACTACTTTACATAGCTGACAAGAGGATCTAAATATTTACTTAACCCTTAAGTATTTGATTGTTGTTTCATTTTTATTGCGATGCTATCTAATATATTGCATAAACGAATGATGTTTTTGATTTAACGTTACCGTTTTCAATGATTTAAAAAAAATAAAAATATGCTAAACCCTAGATTTCAATGCGTGAGGTAGTAATGATGGAGGAACTAGTATATATTTAAATCATGAGACATTAATAGGAAACTCCTTAAATCATTACCGCATTTATACATATATACCGACACATATATACATAGAGAGGAGAAGGTCCAAATATAGGCTAGGGTTTAAATACGGGCTAGGTGTTAAATTATACACAAGAAGGTTCTGCCATCTGGCAGCGAGGTCATCAAACAATCAAATTTTGCTAAAGAAGAATATATTAAACAGGTAATACATATTTACCGTTTGCGTATAAATCAGTCGCCATTCTTTTTGAAAATCACATATTTTCAGACTTAAAAACTTTATCAGGTTAGTGTATTCGAATTTCTGTACATTTGAATCCTTAACTAGTACATGTTCTGATGTTACCATGTTAATGATATGATAGTAAGCTACGTTTTGAGATAATTAATCAAGGGATATCTTTAACTGATAATGGCAGCCTTTCAGTAAAAGTTGAAGATATTATTGGTCTAAAAATGGGCTAGCGCATATATATATATATATATATATATATATATATATATATATATATATATATATATATATTTATTGACGTGTTGACTAGATAGAAAATTTTATTTTATTCAAGCAAATTTAAAGTAACCTAGTCAAAAGGAATGCATAAAATATAACCGCAAATCTTATTTGAAAGAAAAAACAATTTCTGTTCTTCAGTTGCATGTGACCCTAAAAGCTTTTAACTATTTGAAATAATGCTTCATATTCATTTTTTTTAAAATTTGCTACTTTTCGTTTGTGTCCATTACTCTACTTAGCTGAAAGCGTGTAGTGGAGAAAAATAATGAAAATTCAAAACAAAAAAATATATTTTTGCTGAAAAAACAAAAACAAAAAACATTTGTTTCCTAAAAGGCGAAAAAATTAAGCGCAGAAAATACAGAGGAACATTTTATCTATCATTTAGCAAATGAATCATGATAGTTTGTATAGCGCAAAATTTTAAACCTTAACGATCAGAAGACCATTTACGATCTTATGTTTTGATGGGACATTAGCTTTTCTTTCTAGGGATCAAAGTGTTTTATTTTAAGGTTTCTGTATGAAATTTTTTATGAAAGTTAATATTTTGAACATTTCTAAAACGATAAAAAATTCAGATTGAAAAATCTGTACGAAATGCCTTATTATACTACTTAAATTTTCATGAATAATGTAAATTTTCTAAATTTCTGTAGCCTTTGTACAGTTATACATTTATACCGACATTTCAGCAGAGACGAATTTCTTGAGATATATTTTTAAAAACACAATTGTAAAAGAGTCACAATACGTTTTATGTGTATAAATGATATAAAAAACGTCGATTTATGAGTCATTGTACATTCATGTCCAAAAATTAAGAATAATTCAGAATCAAACGGAAATCGAACTTATAGAGAATTAGCTACTTCTACTCAGACTTGGGTGTATATAATTTGAAGTGGCACTCTAAATGAATTGGATACAAACACAGTTTATACAGGAAACAATGTTTATTTTAAATGTTTGCACATATAGATTTTGCTTTTCAACTATGAGCATACGTACTACTTGTACGGATATATAAATACAGCTTTCAAGAACAATATATTTTTCAATACTCACGAACAGTAAGTCAACCAGCAGTACTGCCACCTAAACTTTGGGCCCCCTAAGCACAAGCGCCGGTTAACACCTGGAGCTGCTTACCTCGCAGCTCCCTCTCGCTTGCATAACAACTCTTAACTCGCTTATCTATCAACCTCTAGCTGCTTGGTATTTGTACCAAGCGCGTATGCCGAAATTAGCGTATCTCAAGCAGCTTCTTTAATTTATTCACTTAAAAGTTCGATTCTTGTGAATCGAATCTTATGTATACCTTACAAACTCTAAAGTAAAAATTTCACCTGTAGAATTATCACACATCTTCAAGAATAATATGCAAATTACAGGAAGCCACCAGATGACGGCGATAGTACGTCACATTGACGAGAGTGTAAGAGAGGGGTATATAAGAAATGGTGGCAAAGAAGTAAAATTGCTCACAAGCGTCGCTCAGTGCCATAACCGAATAGTTATGTCACAGAGGACGCATGTGGATGTTTTTTACGTGGAAGAATTATCGGCCATCTGGAATGTAGGCGTACTCAGATGGAAGTATCCGAGGAACTTGGAATTGCCCAAAGTGTTATCTCTAGGCTTTGGTAACGATTCCAAGATGATGGAAATGTCAGTAGACGTTACAATACAGGTCGCCTCCGAGTTACAACGCCGAAGGAAACCGGTATTTGGCAGTAACTGCCAAAAGAAGCAGACGGAGCACAGCATCCGACCTGTCTCGTCAGCTATATGCAGCCAAGGGTACCACAGTTTCAAGGCAATCCGTGTACAGACGTTTGGGAAATATTGGCCTTTATGCTCGCAGGCCTGTAAGATGTGTTCCGCTCACGGCAACTCACTGTCGGCAGCCATTAGCCTGGAGTAGAGAACATGCAATGTGAACATCGTCACAGTGAGCTTGTGTGATGTTTTCCAACGAGTCCAGGTTTAGCTTGCAGTCTGATTCACGTCGGACTTTCATATGGAGAACGCCAAATATCCGTTACCACCAAGACAACATCATTGAACGACACCGTTACGGTAGTGCAGGATTGCTCGTTTGGGGTGGAATTTATTCTGGGCTCCAGAACAGATCTGCATGTTCAAATCAGAACCATGAACGGCCACATTTATCGGGACATCATTATGGAAGAGCATGTACGTTTATTTAGGGATGCCATAGGCGCAAAAGTTGTGTTTATGGATGACAACGCCCATCCTCACCGAGCAAACATCGTAAACGAATGCCTTCAATCTGAGGATATCACCCGTATGGATTAACTAGTATTCTCACCTCACTTGAATCCGATAGAGGATGTGTGGGACATGCTTGGCCGACGAGTTGCAGCCCGTCAACCACCTCCGACATGTGTACCGGAACATGGAAGAGCATTGCTGGCCTAGGGGAGTAATCGTCCACAAGATAAGATCGATAATTTGATACTCAGCATCCCTAGGTGTTGTACGGACCGTATTTCATCGCATGGGAGACATACAATATATTTACCATCATACCAACCATGTAATATTGAGTTTTTGTAAAGGATATATTTTTTACAATTTCTCCAGGGATCAAAAATCTTAGTTTTTATGAATGGTATCATACATACACCATCTTTTTTGTTCTTTATCTTATGTTTAATAAATTGACTTTATGAATAATTCCCGTTTGTTTTGATTCTGAACCTTTATTTGCCGGACCTGGCATTATCTTGAATTTATGGACATGAGTGTATTTTAAAAAAATACTTGAAATAAAAAAAACATGAATGATTTGCAAAGTCTTTCAGGTCATCCTGAATGTATTTCCATTAGAAATACCATCAGGAGTGTTGAAATATTTATTTTTGTAAGTCTAACTATTATAATTAGGACTTTATATGACTAGAAAAATATTACGTTCTGACTTTGATATCAAAACAATTTTTAATAAAATATGATTTCTTAAGCAACAGATGAGAAGACCTGAGTTTTGATGTTTTAATGCTACATTTTTCTTATCACGTGAATACTTATTAGGTATCACTATACGGTGCATTTATCAACTGTATGTCTATGTCTAGTTTGTCAAGTTTGTAGCATATTTTGCTGTTAAATTTCTCAAAATAGAATTTCTCATCAGACCTTAATAACAAGTATGTCATCTAGTCAGTATATACTAAATAAGAGTCCATACATGTTCTATTGGATTCAGGCCTGGGGACTTCGCAGGCGAATCCATACGAGTGATATCCCTACTTTCCAACAATTTATCCACAGCACACGGCCGATGAGGTCTGGTATTAACGTCCATTAAAAGGCACTAAGAACTAATGGCATCCAAGTAAAGACGTACGGGAAAATGATCACCTCACTGAAGTAGTTGCTTCCAGTTACTGACCCACGTTCAAAAATAACGATCTCAGTAAGACCATGCAGAATGATGCCTACTCAGACCATCACACCTGAACGTCCATACCGATCTCATTTGGTAATGTTTTCTGGATTATAACATGCTTCCACCTCTTTTCAGATTAGCTGCCGTCCATAATCATTGGTTAGATTGAAGCGACTCTCATCAGTGAAGAGCACCGTGCGTCATTGCTGGACAGTCATATCTTTGTGGTATTTACACCACTTTAGATGGTGTCTATGATGTGCAGGCGTTAGCGGGATCCAACGATCTGGCCGTCGGATGAATAGACCACCTTTATATAAACGTCTGGCCACAGTGAACCGCGACACTTTGCATTATGTGGCCAACTGCAGATGCTTTGCGATATTGCCTACCGTTTGCCATCAATCTCTTTTGGCTTGTAGTACGATTTACTGGTCAGTTTTTCGTGCCGTTTCCTTTGTGCCATCACCAGCGATCTATCAAACAGCAGTCCCTGTTGTTTTGAAGGTTCTCCACGCAATGCCCTGAAAAAATGCTGTGGGCGATACCGAACTTTTCGGCTACACTATTCACCCTGCCCTTCTTCAAGCTTACCAATTATTCTACTACGTGCAAAGTCATTTAATTGTATTCTACTAGACATTTGTATCACCTGTACCATAATTACAATTCACTTTAACTTTTTACAACGACGAGCACATCTTTCTGTTCGCTAAATTTTCTCATAAAAACTCATTTTATCAAGTTAAGCCCTGTCACGTGACGTGTAAAGTGACTATCTAGAAACTACAAATGCGTCATATTTATACTAATCAGGCATCCTTATGTAAAATACCACTAACTTTTGCGTTTCCTTTTTCGGGTTTAAATCAACGGAATACGTTCGGTCCTTAAGTTTTGTTCACCAGTGTACATACAGAAGCAATTCAACATAAATTCGTATTTATAATTTTATTTAATACAATTTTGTAAGGAATTTATTTTAAATAAAAAACATATGTACACATACCCGAAAAAATTCCTTTTTAACAAAAAATTTCTTGTGGACATAGTTCAGCAATTGTTGCTAATAATGCATCAAACACGTTATAACATCTGGTGTGATGCCTGAACATGAATTCTGCTAGATAGAAGTCCAGCTTCCTCCAGTTCTTCAGATTTGTAACCATTCTAGCAGATCACCGATCCTCCACTCACGAGCTCTTGGATGTTAACCATGAGGGTTCTTGCATTTATATTGGGCACTAGAACCGAATAGCACTCGTTGTTGTCACGGCAAATGCCGCGTAAAATCAGCTGTTGCGGTAGTGATCTCCCTGCATAGCTCTTTCATTTTATGAAGAGAGATTCATCAATATACACTATTTTATCTGGTCCTCCTTTTTTATCGGTTGAATGTATTGTCAGAAATTCGGAGCAAATTTACCTCATATAATTATAATTATTCCAATCGATGACTGCTGTTTCACACATGTTTGGTTGCTTGTCGCATCATCGGATTGAAGTGAGTTCCTTGCTCCAACAATACATAAACTGCAACGCGCGAGAAAGGATATTCTTGATCCACTTAATCAATTGTCCACACGAAGAACTTTCTTCTATTTTCAACTGCTGACATCGCATCTCCAAATGATTTCTTTTGAAACATACAGTTGCATTTTATGACCATTTCCGCAATATCTTTCAAGGGGTAAAATGCATCTTTCTTTTAAAAAACAGCTATAGCACCCTTTTTTCTTCAATTGCAGATTGAAAGTAGTAAGCATATTAAATTTTTAGCAACAAAAAAAACCGATATGTTTTAAAAGAGAAACATTTCATCATCTGAATAAACGTAAATCACGAGCACACGTTCAGATCTCTAACCGTTCGCCAGATCGGAAACGCGCCAATTCTCCTTTCTCACCAAGTCCGTTATGAAAAGGAAGTATTAGCATTTCACTGTCAACATAAAAACGTTGTTGAACGGAGGGAAATAGTCTTAAATAATATTTGATCTGATTTAATTATATTTAATATAATCTCATAAATCATATTAAACTCTCCAAAGGCTACCCTAAAAGAAATTATCGTAAATAATTAAAGAGAAAAGTTAACACATTTTGTCAAAAATAATTTTTAAAAAATATTATGCTTAATTTTTATTAAGTTTGAAAACTAACATATTTGAAAATAATAATTTTGTTTTGTTTATTTTTTGCCATTTTTAAAATAATGATAGAAAGTTACATAACAGCATAATAATAAAAATTAATTTGAATATAGGTGGCAAAATACTTAATATATATAATCTATCAGCTGAATATCCGTGCTTCGCTACGGAGTACATTTTAGGATAATTTCAATGAAAAAATGATGAAATTGCTTTTTAGAGGACTTCCTTATAAACAGTATTTCTTATTTCTTCATTGGGCGGAACTCATATTACAAGGCTCGTCCGCGAACTTACGCGTAAACAAGCTATGTAAAACTGACCGTGGTAGAAACAATTTTCTCTTAAATATACGTCAGCGAGATTTAAAGTTTGGCCTTGAGACTTATTTATCGTCATGGCGAATCATACTTTGAGAGGAAATTGCAGTCTCTTAAAGCAAATGGGGGGGGGGGGTCATTGGGTATTGGAGGAATGCGTGGCACGAACACTTTTAGCGGCACACACATGCGTGGCACACACTTTACACGGTAACTCCTTGAGCACACCCGGATAAAATAATGGTTTCAATTAAATTTTTATGCAGGGCTTTTACTAGTGCCATTACACAATTTCGGGGGTTTAAAATTTTGAAGGAGCATTACGGGTGTACCGTTCCGCAAAGAGAGCTTATGATATGGAATACCTGGTGGTTTAAGGGAATTTAAAAACACTACCGGATAGTTAAAGGCATCATCTGAATTGCAGATATTGTCTATCGAATTGTAGACCATTTCTTCCTTCTCAAAGGACTTTAGCAAAATGTTATTAATGAACGCAGCTTGACCATTTTTTGAAGACAAAATGGCCCTTTCACAAAACCATGGCGAAAGGTCCACCTTTGGAGACAAAATGGCCTTTTTCGCAAGCCCATTCTATTGGCTTAATCTGTATTTGAGCAATGCCTGAATAAATGTGATCTATCATTTCCTATTCTTAAAAACTTCCCTCTCAGTCTGATGGTCCCTTTCAGTCTGGTGGCGAAATCTTTCTTCTTATTCTGGTGGTTAAATTTTATCTTTTACCGTATTTTAAATTTTTTTATTAATTTATTTGGTTGTTATGCGCGTAACGCAAAATCAGTTTAAAGTATCACAGGAAGAAAAGATATCTGGTGATAAGCATTTAATAAATTAAATTTAAAAAATTAATCTTTAAAAATTCATCAAAAATCAGAAAATGAAGGTAAAGATTAAAAAAATATTTCATTTTAAAGGAATTTTTATTGTCTTTCTTGTTATATAAATTTTATAACCCTCGGATTATTAATTCAAATGCAAACTTAAAAAAATATTACAAAAATAGATTAAAAATTTAATTTAACAAATCTAATAAGAATTTTTCAAAAATCTATCTTAGTGCACCCCTACACTATAAGAAGAATCGCCATACAAAAGTTCAGCCCTTAAAGTCCTGCGGTTTGGCTTGTGAGTTATCTGTCAGTTAGTGGTTTATATATATATATATATATATATATATATATATATATATATATATATATATATATATATATATATATATATATATATATATATATATATATATATATATATATATATATATATATATATGTATAGACTACCCGTAGTCAAAGATACATCTTCCTTCTCCCTACGCTAACATTTTTCCAATCATGGAAAATTTATATATTTACATAAGTTTTAGAAAAATAAGAAAATTATTACACCCACATGACATAAAAAATTATTTTATGAATAGTTATGTTTAACAATGCTACCTACGTCTGTTCAGAATTTCATTTTATTTGAGGGAATATTCATTATTACTTTTGAGAAAAGATGTCCGATGAAACGCTGCACTGAAAGGCATATTACACTTCTTAAGATTACTATCCATAAATAAATATAGTTTCAGGCTGAAAGACATCATATTCATTACGGAAAAAAAGATTATTTTAACAAGGAAAGATAGTTGTACAACGTTTGCTGATATAATTCCTACCATAAGAGAGCGAAGAGTAGGGATAGGGAATTACGTTTTTACGCAAACCACTATATTTACCCTTCATCATATCTCTCAGAGAAGGAATCGGTGGTTACTGCATCACTGATATCAATAACACATGGAAGCTCTCAGACAGGAGGATTATCTCGTACAGAAGGTGTTTTTATTTCGCAAAAGGAGATATTACGCCGATAAAATGAACATTCAGTGACGTATTAATTTGTGAAAAAATGTTTATCAGTTCCCAAATATATAACTATATAGAGACTTTTGCTTCGGTTTTTCTTTTCCATGGAACTGACGTTTCTTTATTATATTTTCAAAGCTGCATTTTATTCGTTAGCATATATTTGAAATATTGACATTCATATGTTTCTTGTTCTGTATTAAAGATGTTTTATATGGCGACAGAATTGGATAATAACATTCATCCATTGGCTTTCGACTTCTAGCACTGGATCATTGCTTCCATTTTTAAAGGTGCCTCTCCTTCATTATGTTTTTTTATAGATGTTTCAAAGAGATATTACAGAAATAGAAAAATATTATGAATGTCATAAATTGGCTCCAAAATTTTACATTCCGATCATGGTTTTGATTTTTAAAAGGTATCTGTACTTTGTGATCTTACGTTTCTTTTCATAAATATCATTTTATATTTAACTTGCGAAAGACACGGAAAAGATTATTCCATATATTATTTGATGTCTTCTATATTTGGAGTTTTCGTAATCTTTCTAATTTTCACAAATGTATGTTCTTTGTTATCTTACGTTTATTGCGACGTTGCGTAAAAACTAGTCCAGAACTAGAACAGCTTACTATTATGTCTCATTTGTCTGTTAGAATGAATAAAATTCTCATTTGGACTTTAGCTCATTGTTTCTAGGATGCACTTCCTTTATTACAATATATTCTTTTTATGATGTATTGTGACGGTTTTTTCGAAAATATTGCAGAGGGTAATTTCATATCTCTTTTTTGCTTTCAAATGAAGTATGCCGATTATTTTCATTTTTAATGGCATAAGTCCTTTGTTATCAGACGTGTTTCTTGTAAAGTGTGACAAATGTTATTCGCAAAACAGAAAAGAAAATGAACGTATCTTTTATTAGCTCCCCTTCTCCGTCATTTTAAAAACTTTTCAAATGTCATTTGTTGTATTATTTTTCATATGGCTGTGTTTGGAAATCAATCCGTACAAATTACAGGCAACATAAACAAGCAAGGGACAAGGAACAATGAAACAAAGAACAAGTAACAATAAAACAGATAACAAAAACAAGAAAATATATACAATGCTTATCAGTGAATAGAGATGGTCACTTGTGGGTGTAAAAAGTTCATAGAGAGTTGTTTCGAGTCGTTTCGAGTCTTCGTCCCATTATAGTTTGGAAAAGTCACAACTTTTTAGGGACTCTGGGTCGAGTCCTCGGCAAGATAGTAGACGTTCTGCATTCATATTGCCTGCTTTACAGATCTGGCATTCACTTATGCCGATTCGGTTTAAATGTTCTGCCAAGCAATCGTGTCCGGTGATATAGTCTAAGGTTTGCCACTGATTTGGTATAATATTTTTATTATGATATTGTATTAATGCTAGGAAAAATTCCAAAATGGTTATTTTCTTGTCATCTCTGGTGACTTCCCTCCTTTGAGATCTGGTAGTTGTTTCAAATTTCAGATTTGCGTATCTCTTGTTATTATTTGCACTGAAATGCCAGAATAACTGGAACAGACGATCACTTTCGCAAAACGTAGCAACACTCACTTTCTGATAAATGTTTTCGATAGCAGCTTCTATAAAGCGATAGACATTTGTAGATGAATAGAAAACTAATTGAGCGGTGAACATGGCAGGCGATCATGATTTGGGAGGAATTGGTATAATGGTAGTTGGTGCTTGTTCGATGGGGCATGGAATTTTGGAGATACAGGAAAAGTTTAGATTTTCAACATCGACCATTTCAAGGTTGTGCTTCGAATAGAAGAATACCCGTAAAACATCTAACCTACTGCAATTGCGTGGCTGGACACTGGATGATTATGACCGTCAGCGTCGGTCATAATGATATCAAGCGAAAGGATTTGGCGTAAATAACTTCGCAGTTCCATTCTAGGGCATCTACTAACATCAGGGAGAGGACTGTACTACGTTCATTGCATGATACCAGCTTTAATAGCCGATGGAAAACGATGCATTAGACATATATCCAATATTTTCTGGCACTTCACTCTATTTTTCTTGGAATGTGAAGGTTTAAAGAGAAAAATCATAGGTTAATTTTATTTGCACTTCTTTTAGGATTTTTGTTTTAAGTTTTCTGTATTAACCATTTTTCGCAGTCGTGTATGCTTCTTATGTTAAATTATAAAGGCTTCTCTAAAAAAGTAAAGGATTATTTCATGTTTTCTTTTGCCTCTTATTTTTTGTACTACGGGTCTTTTTTTAAAGTTTCAAAAGATCAAGTCCTTTGTTAGCATATGTGGTTATAATATAAATGTTGACAGTGAAAAAGCTTATATACATGTATTTCATTGACTCCATTTTTTTTCGTTTTGGTCATTGTTTTGATTTTTAAAGATCAGATTGGTTTGTAATTATGTACGATCTAGTGTTGTAATCAGATTTAAGAAAGATACAAAAAAAAAAATGCTATTTTTATGCTTTCGTTGCATAATATATTCTTAGTCCTTGGTCATTTTACTTCCGGAGCAGATCGTCAGCTTTAAAATGCTTAACCAATCACATAGCTCAACGCAGTGTCATCCAAAGAGTTGAAGTTGACTCAAATTTAAATCTGACGCTCCGCTCCTCTACGGAATCAGTGTGAATAGTATCATAGACCTCTGGTCAGTGTTTTGCCTTTCATTGTATTGTGACCTTTTTATTTTTCATATATGTTTTGTGATATACATATATTCCTTGAATTACGACCGAGATAGGGAACGAGACATTGGTCGTAAGTTGATTTGCTCGTATGTTGAGTTTCAAACAACTTTTTTTATTTGCACATACATATATTTTTTTTATTTTCATATATACATACGCAATTTGCAATACATTGAACTTTATTTAGAAGGCATAAAATATTCTTCGCCATCGCTCCTTATTATGTTAGTACAATCCAAGGGTTCAGAATTTGCGACAGAAGATACGTTTCAAGTTTTTTTTAACAAAGTTATCCAAGTAATAGTCATGTAATATATATAGGTATGTACTGTACATTCAAGGAACAATATTTTTGAGACAAAGTTGAAAATAAGAGAAAAATAAATATAAATTTATGTTGTAAGTACGAGTGGTCGTAAATCAAGTGGTCGTAAGTCCAGGAATGCCTGAATAATAAAGCTTATTATGCAGGTATTAGGGAAAAAAGGATATATCCTTGTTTCCCATAGATCTGCCATTGTTGAAGTTCTTATTATTGTTTTGATTTTTTTCAATGGTGTATATCTTCTTTCATCGTGCATTTAAATTCTCTATAACTCCTATAATTTATAATTGAAAAGACTTTACAAAGGGGGAGACTAATTTGCTGGCGTATGTCTATACGCACTGCCGTAACTAGCCATTCATTTGCCCTAGTCAAAAATTTGAATTCGGGCCCCTTAACCTTTTCTTACGGGGGTGGGATAGCATGTATCCCAAGAATACGGGACCAATAATATATATATATATATATATATATATATATATATATATATATATATATATATATATATATATATATATATATAACACCCTTAATGTCCGTTCTAAAGATGGAATTGGAAAAATAGGCCCCGTAAGCTAAAGGTTAATTAATTAGGTTTGGGAAAATAATAAAACGGTTACAGCATTTTGGGACCCCCTTCATGTGGGCCCTGAGCGGGTGCCCCTGTTCCCCTAGCTAGTTAATGCACTGTCTATATGTATAGTTTCGTGGAAATGACATCCCAAATCGCGGGTATAAATTAATTCAGAAAAAAGCAGAAATGTAACTGAATACTATAAAAGAATTAAAAAAGGAATAAACAATATAAAAATGATTTCACAGCGTTTATATTATAGAACTATTTTATTTTTATTCTTCACAAAAGTAAAATAGTTCTATAATATATAATTAACGAAGTACATTAATTATATTTCATGAAGTATATCCCTTAGGACACATTACCATAATAAGAAGAAATTTGTTTTATAGCATTTAAATAGTTTCTTATGCGTGACTATTTAAAATGATAAAATACTTTTTTAAATATTTATTCTATTCTGCTTGATGTCAAACAAATGTCACTGCATCGAAGTTACATCGTTCATCATATATTGTTCGTTTTAAAAAAACTACCTATGACAAGAAATTATAAAAAAAAGGATATGTTCAATTCATTCTAAAAATGAAATTACTGTTTATCACAACTAATTAACAATTATTGTCATCTTGGTGAGAGGGTTTGCGTAATTTGTGTGATCTCAAGTACCTTGTAAAATCTGTTCAATATATGATTTTGAGTTATTAATTATATTTAATTTAATTCTTCCGATGGAAATGCTAACTAAGCCCAAATTGGGAATTCACTTTGGTGAAATATCCTGGTGGTTATAGTTAATCCTGAATACATTTGCAATAATAATAATCTTTAAATTCATACAAAAGAGATCATTACTTTATGGGTTTGTATATAAGTATAAGCATGTATAATTTAATATGCAATATATTTTACCAGCTGGAGAAAATTCACCATTTGCTTTGAAAATCGTCGGATTGTATAAGAATATTACACATCTAAGTGAAATTAATAATCAATCATTTGCATAAGCATTCTATTATTAGTCTATGATATTTCAGTTTAATATACAAATTAAAATGCATAATTTATGAAGCTTAAAGTTGAAGAACTCATTAATTCCATTATTTAAAAATGTACATATCATTAATTACCATTATGCTAATGCACCTATATATTTAAAGTGGCAACTATAGTAAATTATGAAATCCTAACACTAGTTTTGAGTGAGATTCTTGAAGATATATATATATATATATATATATATATATATATATATATATATATATATATATATATATATATATTAAAATTATGTGGATTCATAGAATTGTTGATTTATTTACATTCATAATATTCCCATGCATTTCTAAGCACACTTGATAACATTTCAACAATAATCTTGAAATAAAGAAAAATAAAAAATACACTTTGAGATAAAATTAAATTATCTTCGCATTAAGTGAGATTTCTTTTTTCTACAACGGCCACATTGGAAGCATCATGATCCGAGAGCAAATATTTGATTTCCTGCATCATCAGCGCATTATTAGAGCAGAAAAATTATTCATGAAGTACAAATAATGTCAACACGGTTGGCTAACAAAGGAACATGCAAGACTTTTTCTCGAAGAAAATCTGAAAAAAAATTAAGTATCTTAATACAACACTTCATTATTTATCTGTTGTTTCTTTATTTAAAATTTCTGACTATCCAATTTTTATGCCATGCTAAATTATCCATACTTTTTTAGATGTCTTTGCCCAACTCTAATTTAATTACTTTTGATGACTTGAAAATGAAATTATCTTGCATTTATTAAGAGTTAGGGTTGTATGTTACTCAGAATATTTTCAATAATATAAATCGACTTCTTCATCTAGAAAAAGTCATCAAATCTTCATCAATATATGCTTTTGAAATCCAATTTTAAATAATAATCCCGTCTCTTTAGTATGTTTCTGTTGTTGTTTGAAACATACTAAAGATACGGGAACCAATTCCCCTCAAGATATGCTTTTGAAATACAATTGTAATTAATAATCCCGTCTCTTTAGTATGTTTCTGTTGTTGTTTGAAACATACTAAAGAGACGGGAACCAATCCTCCTCAAGATATGCTTTTGAAATTGAATTTTAAATAATAATCCCGTCTCTTTAGTATGTTTCTGTTGTTGTTTGAAACATACTAAAGATACGGGAACCAATTTCCCTCAAGATATGCTTTTGAAATACAATTTTAAATAATAATCCCGTCTCTTTAGTATGTTTCTGTTGTTGTTTGAAACATACTAAAGAGATGGGAACCAATCCTTGTCAAGATATGCTTTTGAAATCCAATTTTAAATAATAATCCCGTCTCTTTAGTATGTTTCTGTTGTTGTTTATGCCCTTGGACCCTCAGCTAACAAAGTCCTCATTCCGGTCTATATATGAAGAGAGAGAGGACAATATATAGAAATAAATACACAAACAACGTAGATAAATGTTATGGTGTAAGAGGTAAGACGTTTCTATCTTACTATTTACGTAAGCTACATATTATTTATTATACAAGGGGCATTGAATTTCTAAGTACTGCTTTATTTTTCTCTCGAGAAGGGGGCTGATACAAATGTTGTATGTTTTTGAAAAAATGGTGGCGTATGTTACAGTAATGATGGAAAAAAGAGAACACCATCCAGTTCATAGAATACCCGTAGCGCCAATTTCCGGTAGACACATTTTGGACACTAATAATAAACCGAGGTAGCTACGACCATGCATCAGCCGAACGGTTCTTCCATGAGTGATTTTCCAGTGGTGAGATTGTACCCCTAAAGATGCGCCTACTGTGACCATGCAATATTGGCATAGACGTTGTAAAAAAAGTGTGCTTTTAGCGGGAGACTATGTGGAGATGTCCTAGCAGTTTCAGCTTTTTTTCCTTGTGTTTGTGCTTTCTGGGTAAAAGCAAGAGACCTTAGGGTTTGAATGCACCTATAATAATCCGTCAAAAAACACTTCGTCATTTTTAAGTAAAAATTGCTTGTAATATTTATTATGACGTTAACAATTCATCTTATGCAGGTGGATATAGGTATCTTAAAAATTTTATTTTAATGGCTTCAAAAATAGCTTAATTTTATAATAAAATTCAAAAGTTCAAAATAGATAAGAATCGATTTATTTATTTTAGAAGAAATTCATGTTATCAGACTGTATCTCGCTTAAAGGTTATTAATGTTTATAATTAGGTACGAAACGTTCCCTGGAAAAAAGAGAAAGCATTTAAACACTTGATGAAATATTATAATTAACTTTTGTCAGACTTATCAGTCAAAAAACGTTTCCTTTATGTTTCAAGAATAAGGATTAATTAAGAGTATTTTTTTTCGTGGGACACTTTTTTCTTCTATTATTTATTTGCTTTGATTTTTCGAAGGTGATTTTAATCTAAGTAATTGGCTATTATATTTTTTGCACAAATGTAAAAAAAAAATAGTGTAAAAAATTCAAACTATTTTTTTAAATAATTTATTTTTACATTATACTTAACGAAGTTTATTTTCCCAATTAATACGTTACCACAAACACACTTCTGTGTAATTTGCTACATAAGGAAACAACCTGATACATCGTTATGCATATGCTAATGGCATTTTTTTAACTCTTTCAAAGCATTCATTATTTCTAAATAGAGTAGTTCTCAAAAATTCAAACGTTTTACGAGTTACTATAATCATAAAGAGTGCTTTAGGATATTCAGTCGATGGTAGGAAAGCACGAAATATAGAATAATCGCTATTGTATTATTTTTACACGAGGAGTGCCTTATATATGAGTATGTATGTTTGTATGTATGTGCGTATGTATGTATCTTAACTCTCTAACGTCATTTAAAAACATACTATGTTAAGTAGAATTATGAACCAATCAGGCTGTAACTTCAAAGCAATATCTCGACTTATAAAAGGTGTGTTCCTATGGTTATTTTTAAGGACTTTCTACTACATATCCAGTTTTGAAAAAAAATGATTATTTTTAGATTACGAATAGATTTATTTTATTTTCTACTTATTAACTTTATTCTACTTTTTAACTAATCCTTCATTTAATATGCATACGACGACTCCTCATGAACTTCATAAAAAGATGTCTTCTGATCCAAACCACATGATATTACTACGTAAATGAGTAAATGCTACGCATGCGCACATTGCTATTATTTCGACATATAATCTGCAGAGGAGTATATATTTATTGTAAGTAACCAACTCAATGTATTAATTTCTGCAATGCATAAAATAAACGATAAATAAATGACGATCGCACCCTTCAACGGATTTAGTACCTGGGTAACTAACTCTTTTATAATGGGCACCTCAGCATTGCTTAATCCAGTAGGTCGCTGGACAACAAAAATTTCAACCAAATAATCTTCTATACATATAAAACAGTTCCGTAACTGACTGACTCACTGACTGACTCATTAACTGACTGACATACAACGCACAAACCAAACCGCTGGACCTAAAGTTCTGAAATTTTGCATGGCGATTCTTCTTATAGTGTAAGGGTGCACTAAAAAAGATTTTTGAAAAATTCTTCTTAGATTTTTTAAAATTAAATTTTTAAGTTGTCTTTGTAACTTTTTAAAGTTTGAATTTAAAATAATAATTTGAGGGTTATAAAATTTATATCACAAGAAAGATCATGAAAATTGCTTTAAAATGAAATATTTTTCGAATCTTTATCTCCCTTTTCTGATTTTTGGTGAATTTTTAAAGATTAATTTTTAGAATTTAATTCATTAAATGCTGATCACGTGATTTCTTTTTCTGGTACTTTAAATAAATGCATCGTCACGTGCATAACAACTAAATAGAAAAAAAAATATTTTTCTTTTCTTGATAATGCGGCAGATTGGACATTATCAAAAAAATATTTAAATACAGTAAAAGATATGTTCCTCAAATTGTACTATATTAACTGTACTATATTCTTTTGTCTGTCCTATTAGATTAAATTTAAATATTTTCTCCTACATTATTTTGTCTATAAAAATATTCGTTACGATTTTTTTATAAATATATTTTTTCGTTTTTTTACATCAATTGCATGCATTGATCATTGAATTATAAATATATTTATACATATTTTTGCATTAATTGCATACATATACCGTTGTATTTAATTTGAATGTACTCCGTAGCGAAGTGCGAGTTTTCAGCTAGTTACACCATATACTTATTATGTGTAATAAAAGTCAATACACCCTTCTTCCCCCCTTAAAAAAGATAATTTTCAAAAACAAATAAATAAATATTCCATGAATTTTTGCGTAAAAATTTAAATAGTACCTAGATGATAAAATTTTTTTATCGAGATAGAATTGCTGATTTAAGAGATATTCTCTCATGGCAAGATCACAATTTCCAGAGCAGACGCTAACCTTTGATATAGGTTTACCTCTTATTATTGGCTTTTATAGTAACATTTACAGGCATTTCACTTAAAATTTCCTTCCGAAAATTCATGTAGTTCCCATAAATTATTTCCTTTTGTTAAAAATAGACTGAAATATCAACATATTGAAACAAATACCCATTTAATTTTTTAAGTCATTGTTTCTTTATTCATGACGAAAATACTCGGGTTAGCAAAAATTTTATGAATTTTAAAAGAAAGGATTCTTAGTTTAAATCAAGACAAAAACGAAAGGGGGTGGAATAAAGCTGTTGTTAAAATCATTCACGGATTTTTTTCCTTTATCCTTTGGTAAATGAATCATGGCAGTTACGAAAACTTTGACGATTAGGCCACCGTTTAGAGTCTTATTGTTTTTATAAAGTCATTATCTGAATTTTTTCCAAGATTTTTTAAGTTGAGTGTTTTATAGCTGAGCTGTTTAATGCTTTTTAACTTCGTTCGAAGTCAAAAAAAGAATTCAATGAATTTTTGATTTACGCTGGTTCAAGAAATTCTATTTTACTTCATTTTTTTTCTTTTTTTTTATTTTGTTAGAAAAAGTTTCAGGGTTTAGGAAAAAATATATATTTGGCATCTACGTTTTACACAAAGAAGTAATAATGTATTTTTCGGCAAACGAGATATATATGAGAACCAAGTCTCCATTTAATACTCGTAAGATGAAAGAAAGAGAAAATAATCCAAAAAGAATAGTTAGAGGGTATTATTAATAAAAGAGAATTTTTCAAATTTTTTTTTGTGTATTATATCAAACTTTGCTTAAAACCTTTCTATAAATAAAATGTGTTGTTACATAAGACGCTGCAGAACAAATTTACTGTCCTACATGAAATGGTACAATTTAGTTTGAAAGTTTTATTTTTTAGGTTTATGAACTTTAAAAATATTGCATTTAAGTATAATACATAACTTGAAGCCCATCATAGGGTAAAATGAGAGTGAAACATGGTCAAAGCATATTTTAAAAAGTTTATTATTGATTTGAAATCTCAAAAGGTAAAATGAATTTAATTAGAAACTGATGTGTAGAACTCTCTGTCATACCAGGAAAAATGTTTTTAATGAATTTACTACAAAAATTAATAGCCTTAAAATTAATTTTAAAAAATTGTGTCATAAAAAAATATATCACTTATATGGTATAGCGCTGAGCGACCCTTTTTTTGAAATATATCACTTATATACCATATAAGTGATATATTTCAAAAAAATATATCACTTATATGGTATAGCGTGCAAATATAAATACCTCAATAAAATACATTTTCAAAATTTAAATTCAATTTATATTCAAAAGTCACTAACAATGAAATATTACGCAATGACGTTTGGCAGAGTTGGACTCTTGTTCAATGACAATTTGTTGTGAAATACACTCAAGAGCCAAAACATTATGACAACCCCTACATTTTGCAATGAATTCGCCTGCATGACGTGGAAGGCACGTGATCAGGTGGAAGTGGTATTTAACTGCTGCTGGAGAGTCTGAAGAATCATTCTTTCACTTACTTCTGTGTGTGATGGGCAGATTGTAATGGCTCGTAGGCTCGGAACAAGAATTTCCGAAACTGCACGACTCGTGGGTTGTTCGCGACCTACAGTTGTTAGTACTTATGCAAAGTGGATGAATGACGGTCAAACCAGCAGTAGACGACATGGTGTTGGACGTCCACACGCTATCAAAGAAAAAGGTCGTCGGAGACTGCCTCGCATGGTGAAGCAAAACCGGATCCAGACAGTGGCTCAGCTGACAGCCCAATACAATGCAGGGCCAAGTAGAATAGTATCGCATCACACTGTTCAGCGGACACAGTTTGATATGGGGCTACGCAGCAAACGTCCCACTCGTGTGCCTTTGCTGACCAAGTGTCATCGTCAACTGCGCCTGCGCTGGGCCCGGGAACATCGCGACTTGTCCATGGATCAGTGGGAGAGAGTAGCCTGGTCAGATGAATCACGGTTTGTCATTCATCACGCCGATGGCCGGGTCAGGATACGCCGTCTTCCAGGCGAACTGTTGCTCCCTCAATGTACAGTAGGTTATACACAGGTCGGTGGTGGCAGTATTATGCTTTGGGGGACGTTCTCTTGGGCGTCTCTGGGACCCGTGGTTGTGGTAGAGCAGACCATGAATGCTACAGGGTATCTGAACATCATTGCGGACCAGTTGCACCCTTACATGGCCTCTGTTTTTCCAGCTGGAAATGGAATGTTCCAACAGGACAACGCCCCGTGTCACAAGGCTAAAATTGTGTTGGAGTGGTTCCAGGAACATGATGCTGAATTCGAGTTAATGTCCTGGCCGCCTGACTCACCGGATCTCAATCCGATAGAACACATTTGGGATGTCATGGGACGGTAGCTCAGAGTTCACCCATTCGCAATATCTCGGATTTGCATGACCGTTGCTTAAACATCTGGTACAATTTGTCTCCGGCCATCTACCAAGGACTTGTGGCATCCATGCGAAGGTGGGTTGAAGCTGTGTTGCGCGCCAAAGGTGGGCCAACTCGTTACTGACAGGTGGTCATAATGTTTTGGCTCTTGAGTTTATATTTCACATATTAGTTCGGAAGCAAAATTTACTGGGCAGACATCGATGCATGAGAATTTAAAATCTTTTCCATATTTCATTGTAAGATGTTTTTAAATAACACATCTGATTTGTATCTTTATTCAAACTACTGTAAGATTCGAAACTTAAATTTAAACTTAAACGTTTCAGATTTACATTATTTCTGAGCTTTGTATATATTTTTTAATTTTTATCTTTTTTTATCAAACATCTATTATTCGGTTTCTAGAGTCATCTAAAAGTGCATTTACTATGTTTTCTTACTGGATTGAATGATTTGATGATTTAGTTTTATTAAAATATTTTGACAATTATTTCAGAAAAAGATCTTCAGTGTCTTAGAGTCGTCAATGCATGATTCCCCTTGGGTGGTGGTGGTGGGGGGGTCGAAGGACTAGAGTGGTCGTCCGTTGGGCTTCGGAAGGAGGGTGATCAGTTTGAACCCCGACGAGCGCCTTTAAATACCTTCGTATGACGGATAGAGGGACTTTAAATCCGAAAACCGGAAGACCGTCGACCGGAAAGTCCGTCAATGATGTCAGTGGCTGTGGAGAAGGTATGAACCCTCCACGTATCACTCCTATGGATACCCAGTAAATTTATGTCGACTCTAGGGGGCTGTGTTGATTCACCTATACGATGCCCCCATTGAGAGCAACCAACGTTTATCGAGGATGCTTTTTATCTGGCGAATGTCGAAAGTCGATTTCCCATTCATGTTTTTAAAGAAGGAAGTTTTCTTGAGAAATCTGTCCTCCTTACGTCTTTTTTTTCTTTTTTTTCCAATACAGGGCACTTGTACATTAGGCATTCGCAAATAATCCATGTGAATCGTTGGTTGTTTTCAATGGGGACAACATAATGTGAACCAACCTAACCCCTTGTGGCACTTCAAATTTTACCGAGGACCTCGCATGGGCGACATCTGAGGGGAACGTACCTGCTCTCTCTCCTCTTTGATATCGTTGAAGGACTTTACAGTCTACAGATTTAACGTGCCCATATTCAGTCTACAAACAAATGTATTTAGTAGCGTCGTCAGGATTGGAACTAAGCACCCCTCCCAGTTTCAAGCCCAATGTGTCCCCATTAGGCTACCTTGGGCCCCTTACGTCTTCATTATCATTAACTTCAATGCATCCCATTTCTTAATATTATGAACGTTATTGTATTTTACGTCTTACCGACTAATACATAGGATGGAACTTTAATAGTGGAAACTATGTATGTACAAAGGATACAAAGGACATGCAAGTGTCATCTTGGGGTGAACTTTTCATAGCCCTTCAAAGGAATACCCAGCGTTGTCTTGCACCAGTTCGTAGCTTTCTGGAAGCTTCAGGATGCCGTTAGCAACGCCTGTTCTGATGATACTTCGAATGGAGCGGTCTACAGCCTGAAGAATCTTTGGAACGGTATAGAAGCGAATGCCACGAAGCAGTTCCTTTATCTTGGAGAGGATATCACAGTAACAGGGACTTAAGTTCGGGGAATATGATGGTAGAGCACTCCCCAGCCCCAGCGAACATACACATTCGCAACAATTTGCACGGTATGCGCACCAGCATTGTCATGCAAGATGATGGGGGGTTTCTGCAGAAAGTGTCGCTGTTACTTCCTCAACTTTCGTAATATATTGTGTTCCAGGCACGAACAACAGCACTGCGCAATGACGGTATTACCTGAGGGTACCGCATGTACTAAGACAACACTTTGACAGACGTAGACGAGAATCACCATAGGTATTGCGTTTGCATGAGTCTGACGAACAAGTGATTTCCGTGGAGACCCGTAGTGACACCATACATCCGATTGCTGTTTTATTTTTGGCTCTTACGACCTCGCCCATGTCTCATCCAGTGTAATGATGCCTCGTAAGAAGGCATCTCCCCTGGCAGTTTCGATTTTCTACCACGTTCTCTGCTTCTGCTTCGAAAGCATCCTTCCACGATACGATACAACGAATTATTTCGTACGATAGACCGACAACTAAAACATGGCTATGTTCGTCCTGTCACTGCGCGGGCGAATGACGTTTGCAGGGAAAGCGAATTCATTCTGAGGTAAGGCAGGTATGTGACGTACTTGTGGTGTAATCTACTTTCCTGGGTTCCGCTGCGTGGCGTCTCTACAACAGTGTTGCCACTATTATAGTTCCATCCCTTGTAGTTATACTTCAGTTACATGTATTAATATTACAAGGATTGACAATTTTATGACTTTTCTAATTGTCTCAACATGTTTATATGATAATTTTAGTTTTCCCATAGTTACTAAACCCAAAATATATTTTGTCAATGATAATAAAACAGCCGTTATGTAACAGCAACAAAATTGTAAAGTAACTTTTCTATGAAAAAACTCGAAATAGACATCACGAGAAAACTCTTAAACACGATTTCCTCGAATATCCTCAAAATATTATAACTCCTACTATAAGAAAATATCTAAAGCATCGTTCAATATCTTTTGACAGTTGAATATTCTCCACTTAATCCTTAAGATGTTTAGAGCACTTTATTAAAATGCTGGAACTGACCAGAATAAATTTCCTCACCATTAATAATATAGTGACTGCGATGCATGGGATATATTGTATCGCGTAACTAGAATAATTTTGTCATATGGCAAAAAAGAAAGAAAGAAATCTACGTCTAGTATGTGAATAAATTTAATGTGCTAGAACTGCATACTCAGTCATAACAAGAATAGAACGATTTTGTTATTCGCTGGTATCTTATATTTGCATGCATTCGAGAACCTTTTGACACACACAAAGAAAGTTAGCAGTATATGTGCTTCTTATCAGAATTACATAATGCTTGATCAATATGCTAAACAACTAACAATCTATTAATCTTGGGATTTTTTTGTACACCTCAAAATTCTTTAGTTATAGGAACTATGATATTAAATGAATACATTTCTTCAAATATTTTATGAATATTTTTAACTAAAAAAGGGATGAAATATGAAAGTAGATTACAGAATGCAGTAAGAATGTAGATGAATATTTTATCGCACAGGAACTGTTTCCTTTTGTTACAACAAATTTTCAGTATAGATGCCCCATATACAACAAAAGAATCCATACATATTAGACAAAGCACTGAAGGCTATACAACATATTTAAATGAAAATTCTTATATAAATTTGAAATGTTAGGGGAAACAGAAAATTCAGTCTCTAGAATGGAATTTTGTATTGTACTATTGTAAATATTTCCTCCTATTATTTTCTTCGAAGAATGTTTAAATGCAAACTCTGAATGCTTCACGGCAGTTTACTTATACATGCAATGGAAGAAAAGTATTTATAAAGAACATTTCATTTTGATTATGTAAACCATTTAAAGATTCCGAAATCATTCAAATATTTCTGGCAAATCACTGAATATTCTCCATTTTATAAAATGCAAGGGGATTAATTTTCAATAATATGTAAACTGCTTCGACGCAACACATTTTCAGGTAGACGACGCTTTAAGATAAAAGTTATAAAATGCTTTGCAAGGACTATTTTTAAATATTTTTCTACCACTTTAGTAGGAGTGTATTCTATAGAAACTACAAAAAATGATATAAATCTCAAGTTTGAATTATTGTTGAAAAGCAAAAATACATAGCTCTAGCGCACGGATATCCTTAGGCGAATGTTTTTCTCTTGCTATGAGCTTCACAACAAGGCATCGCCGATGATTACGCTAGAGGTGGAGGAATCCCTAATTTGGAATTTCTGTAAATTTTTACTGATGGCAGTCAAACTGCACTCAACCAGCGTACTTCGGAAAGAACTATCATATATAATGAACTGTGGTGCTAAATTTATGGTGCAAGAAGATCACAAAATTCATAGAGCAGGTCAAAGAGGAGGAGTTAATAGGATAATATACATATCCAGTATAGAGGTGGTCTTGGACCCAGACGTTTCTTGACTTTCATGAAGGCTTGAACCTAGACCATTTCCCTCCAGCATACTCATCTTTTATGTCTATATGAGGAACCCATAACAACGCCGAAACCTAGGTCCAAGAATACCTGAAAGCTGGACATGTATATCTTTGTTTTCAGCTTTGCATCTTCAGCATGTTTCGTTTCGCTCTTGTTATGGGTTCCTCATCAAGGCATAACCAATGAGTAGTACCCTGGATGGAAAGGGCTTAGGTTCAATGATTGGTCCAAACATGTGAAAGGTCTACATCCAAGGCTACCTGTAAGCTGGATATGTAAAATTTTGCTTTCAGCTCCGTCTCTTTGACGTGCTTTATACAATTTTGTCATCATTAGGTGAAAATCTATAATAAGTTAGTAGAAAGTGTAGAATGGAAAGGTAAAATGATGCGGAGTATTTTATGTTGGATGGATTTTACACTGAAGTTGAAATAAAAAATTAGAGTGTATGTAGTACTGTACTTTTACAGATTAAAAAACATACAAGTGTTGTCTTTCGTCAGTTGCTCTGTTGCTTATATATACCTTCTCTCGTGAAAAAAATAAGCATGCATATCATTTATCATGTAATATCTCTAATCCAGGGGCCTAACAAATGCGTACTATGACACCAAATCTCAACCTCCCACGCCTGCAAATTTCAAGCTTATTGAAGTTTTGAATTAATGATTTGAAATCATTTGAAGTAACAAAGTAAATGTACATTTTTAAAACAGAAATTATATTAGATTGTTTTACGTAGTAAGAATTGTGTTTTCTCTCCGATTTATTCAGTATATGTTATGCGAATTACACGCTTTTTTATAAGTATGATTCAAGTACGAATACTATTAAGCATTCACCGAAAATTCCATCATTTAATTCAAAGAACTTAGTGTAATATTTTTTTATATACAACTAACCTTTAATAAAAACAGAGGCTATGTTTTATTTACAAAAGCATATTGAAATTTCATTCAATTCTAACACCATATTAAAGTTAATTAATTATTTGCATATTCTTTTAGTTTTTTAAAGATTTTATGTAGGCATATATTAAGTATATTGTTTTTGTTTTTCTTTGTCAACCTATTTATTTGAATTTCATAAAAGCAGGAAATTCTCGATAAACTATTTCACCAGGAAATTGTATATGTAATACTTAAATACAGAAATTCAAAACTCCTGTACATTTGAAAGTGTTTTAATCTGAAGCTGATAGTGATTAGTCACAGACTGACAACGTTGCATCGATTCCCTATGCATCAATAGATATTGTTGCAGCTAAGCTTGCGAGACACCAGGGGGCCATACGTTATTGACAGATACTTGGAGCGTTTTGATTTATGAACAAAACCAAATGATTTATACGAAACAGATCCCTGTCAAAACACCACATTTGTCTGTCAAAGGTTATTACTTACTAGTGAAATTGAAAATCTTTCAATCTCGGCAGGACTGACATGATTGAATACGATACCATCTTGTCAGAATTTCTCTGAAAATCAATGAATGCTTTTCAACTAAACTTTGGATGTTTAGGATAATAAAACTTATTTGAATAGAAACAAAATGAATATCCTAGAGATTCCATTCTCGAAGTACTTTTTATGTATTTAGGTTTATATCTTTTTATATCTTTATAAGGGAAATGAAATGGATTGCTTCTTGTCAGAACTCTAAAAGAGCTAAAATATAAAAAAATAATAATGTGTTCTTTGAACGAGCTCTATAGTTAAGGATGATGTAAAATTTAAATTTATGTAACAGAATATTCAAAGTTTAAAAGTTTCCTACTGCCCAAGCGACTTCAGTACAAAGGTTGAATTTACCGTAAAGCATTTACCGTAAAGATAAGAATATACTCATGTAGAATGGCTGGAGAAGGGAGCCTGCTAACTTTAACCGAAAAGGAAGAGGACATTGACAAGTTAATAGCTGAGTTTCAGGATGTTGACAAATTGAACGAAAACTATAAGACTGATAAGAGTAAGAAGAGAGATCCTCAAATAATATTATTTGGTGATACTGGAAATTATGACAAAGAAAATATGAAGAGGAAGTTGATAACTCAAAATGAGGAGCTCAAGGACACGGAAATTAGAATAGTTACTAAATACAAAGGAAAATTTGCGGAAAACTGGATTTTGAGTATGAAAGGTGATGTGTACAGAAAGACAGAAAAACAAGGGAAACTCAAATTAGACAGGCAAAGATATAACTAGAAGGGTATTTCAAGTCAGTAATTTGCTTTAAGTGATGGAGATATGAACATGTGGTGAAGTTCTGCAGACAAAAGAAGATGTGTAAGATCTGTGCAGACGAAGAACATGCGCCTAAAGAATGTCAAGATCCACCAACTTGTGTAAATTGCTTCTGGTATTGTTAGACTAGGAGAATAAAAGGAAATTATAATCATTTGTCCTCGGAACTGTGTGACCAGTGTATCAAGAGGAGGTGATTTCATTGAAAAACATAACTATGGCCTTGTTATATAACACCACGCGGTAGCGTGGCCGGCATGGTGTCTGGCGCTCTTACGGTTCTTTGTGTCTTCCTCTGTTCCCGAAGTCGTCGTCTGCTTGCTTTTAGCTGTGGCGTTCTAAACATATACGTTTGCCTCCTATTTGTGGTACCAGTCATCGGCTTTGGACTGCAGTGGGCAGTGGTTGGCAGTTGTATTTAAGTTGTGTAAATTGTACATTTGGTATTTTGATGACTAATTTTTGTATAACCATTTTTGATTTGGCAGTGTAGACTTACATTTTGTAGTACTTTTGGCTTTGGTTTACTTAGGGAACCAAGTTCACGTCTACATACGAGTCTTATAGGTTGCTATTAGGTAGCTTTAGTGCTGATTCCCAGAAATTTATTATATGCATTGTATTATTTTTTGTTTGTAGACTGCAAGATCATTTTTATGGCTTTTGTTCAGATTTATATAAATTTGTTATATGATTTGTTAATATTTAAGCTATGAGAATGTCAAGACATCTTTATGAAAATGTTTTTACATTTTTTTATGCTTTTTGTAAATATTATATCACTAGATAGTACCCGTCAAAACTTGACGGTAATTAACTAAACAGTTCCAATAAAAAAAGGGATTCATAACCTTGTTAAAATATTAGAAATTTTTACAGAATATCATCTATTTTGCTATCCAATGTGTTGCAATTTAGAACATTTAAATTTACTTGAATGTTTGCAGTCTGATTTGTTAATTTTAAATTGTTAAACTAAAGTTGAATTAAATTAAATTGTTAAATAAAATAAGAAATCGAAATAGAATACAAATCATTATAAAAGTACTATTAAAAGTAATATAAAAATACAATAATAAACAGAAATTAAAAACACTATCATCGTAATATAATGCTTTACAAAAAATCCCACGAAAGCCACATGTGACCATATGAAAGACACGTGTGTTGGCAATTTACAAACACTGAATTAAACACTTTTAAAAATTTAAGAAAATTTTGCGGTTATGTTAGGTATTCGATTTGAAAAGCCCGCTACCGTACAGACAGTTTTGAACATATCACTACGCATGTGTTGAGTTTGCAACTTTCCGAAAATACTAAATTTGACATTATTGTAATATCGTGTTAAAATATATATATATATATATATATATATATATATATATATATTATATATATATATATGTATATAGTGGCTCCCAAAAGTGTTCGTACACTTACGAATTTCAATGAAATAGGGGTCTATCCATTAATTAAAATGAATATTTCAGAATGGGAATTTAATAATAAGATCTATAATCTATTCTTAACCTTCGTGCTGTGTTAGGGTCCATTTTGACCCAAAAGCTATTTAATTTTACAATAAAATTAAAAATAAAATGGATATTAGGTTGTCGCTTTATGAATGTGATCATTTTGCTATTAGATGAAATATAATCATTTTTTTGTTTTGATTGCAACATAATCCTATTTGTCAAAAAAAAGTTGACGTACACTTTATTCGGATCCACTTGGATCCCTATGCTAAAATGCATATATTATTTCTAAAAATTAGCAGAATTATCTTATTTATAGTATGTAGAGTATATATACAAATGAATAATATATGGATCCGAACACAGTGTGTGTATATGTTCGAAATTAACACAGCACGAAGGTTAATTAAACTACATGAAATGTTTTGAAAACATAGTAAAACTTTATTTTTAAGAAACCAGTAATCAAAAAGTAACAAAAACTTTATCTCACAAAAGTCATCGTACACTGAAATATTTTCGGATAAATTCATAATTAAAATTATCGTATGGCGCTTTATATTTATTTTTGAATTGTGGTGGCATTTAAAATATCATTTGGCTTTAAATTTTGCTTGCCTGCTCCGTAATATTCTACTTATTATTTAAAAATGGCTCGTAGTCGTAAAGAAACAACAAACAGCATTCGATAATTGCCCAACAAACACAAAGGCATCGGGCCGGGGTCGGAAGGTTAAGGCCAGCCGATTTCACCACTGCCGGGCAGGCGCATTAGGTCAGTATCGTTTCCGTCACGACTGCGTCCTCTCGCCCGCGACTACCCCGTCGACTGCCGGTCCGCTTCCGGTAGGATTCGAGCCATCGTTCATCCGACTGCGAACCGTTAGGCAGCCGCGATTAAGCCATCAATGCGGACAGATAGCCGGAGCGTATCCGGAGGTTGACGGGCCGGTTACGGGAGCAATAATTGGTGTCGACATACCGTCATCTACCCATCTCGTAAACAGCAATGTGCCGTAGGTCCGGGCATCATGCCAGCATTCTACCAGAATCGGACCGCCGGCAGTTTTTCAAAGTTTTGCGTAGGACCCTTTCGTTTATATGCTTATTTTTATTATTTATTTCATTGACGATTAACCTCTGATATCAACCCTTTCACTTTTATTATTATTATTATTATTTTTGCCTTCATATTTCTAGTATTCTTTCCAGTTTTGCCTTATGTATTTTTAGGTATTACCAAATACTGATCTTTGTTATTACCTAAAAATTTGCAAATGAATCACAAGTTTACTTGTTAGAACAAAACCTCATTTTGTATTAAGATACATTTACCCAAATTTGAAAGTTAAGATAACATTAATACCAACCATTAAAGCTAAATCATCTTTCCATTCGATCTAAGGTTCCAGTTTGTTTTTTTTAAATTTAGAATGAGATTATAGTATGTAAAACAGTACTACTTTAATAATTAACCCAAAAAATTTGTACTTCCCCAGTATAAAATTTATTAACATAATTTGATACATTTATCTTTCAAACCTGAGTAATGTGTAGTGTGTATGATGAAACCCATCTTTGTGAGCTTGTGAAAACTTGCTCAGAAGAATTTATTTAAATAATTTTTTGGTGTAGAGTTAATAAATGCTCTACAGATAAGAAAATTATTTTTTGCATAGTTTTGTGAATTAAAGAGTAGTTCATTAAATTCTTATAAGTCATTTTTAAAAAATATTTTCTTTTATATTATATTGGATTTTCAATATCCAACACTTGATAGTACTATTTTTGAGAAATAGTACTATGATAGTAATATCTTCTATTGTAATTTTGAGAAATAATTACAGACACACATGTTTTTTAAATACAGAAAAGAGCTGGTTTAAAGTAAAAATAGTTTATTTAGAAAGTACATAGCACATTTACACAATTTTGTTCTATATTTTCTACAAAACAGGATCCTTTCGCTGTACCTCTGGCTCCATCTTTACAGCTTCTAGGGAAAAAAAAGAAAGAGAAAATCAGTTCATAAATTTATGTGAAAGGAAAATGACTCCCATCCCCTGATATAATTTATGAATCAAAAGAATTTATTTAAATTATTTTTTGATGTAGAGTTAGTAAATGCTCTGCAGATAAGAAAATTATTTTTTGCATAGTTTTGTACATTAAAGGGTAATTTATTGTTGTAAAAATAGTTGATTGTTGAAAGTAGTTGAAAAAATTCATTGTTGATAAAGTAGAATTAAATAAATCCAATTAGGTAATATAAATTCTGAGACAGGGGTTTAAAAAAACTTGATATAAAACAGCACCCAACACATGAGTGCAGTTTTAAATCTGTTGTCATTTTATTGATAACTACTTCCAAGAAGTAAATTCCTACCACATTTTTTTTGTAAAACCAATTACATAGTGTGAAAACTACATCATGTAAAAATATTTACTTGATTAAATAAATATACTAATAGAAAATAGTTATAAAATATTTGTAAAGAGTATTCCCCTTTTCACTAAATTTCTCTCTGTACAGTAGAAAATCCAACCATGTCGATTAATTTGTTATTATAGATATAAATAAAATAGGGTAGATTTTCCTTGATAAGAGTACAATAATAAGTTTTTAATCTTGAGCATAATTTCAGCTCAACATTGAAAGCTGAATCAGAGACTTGTCTAGAATGACACCAAAATTTCCTCTTCACTATTGACAATAATGCTGTTGAAAGTAGAGAAACACAAGAATAAAGATTGAATGCTAAGTAAAACATTAGCATACAAAATCTTAAATTTCTAAATTTGATTACAACATGCCATAGAGAGCATTAATACAGATTCTGGGTCAGATTTAGAAATTTAAGATTTTATATAGTATTCAATCTTCATTCTTGTGTTTCTTTACTTTCAATGTGAGAGTGATTCTCGATAGTGAAGAGATAATTTTGTTGTCATTCTAAACAAGTCTCTCAGTCAGCTTTCAATTATTGTACTCTATCAAGGCATTCTAATCCATTTTATTTATATCTGTAATAACTAATCATTTAATTGACAGGATTGAATGTCGTACTGTACTCAGAAATTTAGTGAAAAGGGTGAATACTCTTTAAGTAATCTATTACTATAATAATGAATAAAGTAAACATTTATTATATGATGTAGCTTTCACAGTAATTGGTTTTACAAAAATTGTGGTAGAAAGTAATTTGGGATACTAACTTCTGCATAGTATTTTAATAGAGCATATCTTTTGTTACTTAATTGTCAAATTATGGTGGAGATCTGTGTATAAAATATTTTTTATTTGCGAGCAGCTGTTATTAGGGATAACCACAGTAAAAAAATATTCAAAATATACTATTTAGATTCAGTAATTACTAAACAATTGTTATGATATATTGTTTGATTAGTCTAGGTTAATTTGAAAAATGAGGTGGGTAATACTGACTAGCTGTCAATGTTGAGTGAAATGGCATAGATTATATTATAAAGCGTGAAGAAACACTTAGACTTTTTGAACCAAGCTTCTAACCCAAATTTAAGTTTTTAAAAAAATATTTTGCTAATGAGAGTATTTTCACAGATCTTAACAATGGAATAGAAAACCCGTATAGTCAACAAATTCATGGATAAACGATTCAGTTCTAAAAGCAAAAAGCCTGGTTTCTGTATACTGTTGTAACATGATTATTATAAAAGTATACAGAAACCAGGCCTTTTGCTTTTAGGGCTGCATCTTTTATCCATGACTTAGTTGACCATACAGGTGTTATGTTCGATTCTTTAGATCCATGAAAATATTTTCAATTTTAAAAGTTTTATTAAATTTTTTTTAAATTTCTGGTTAGAAGTTCGGTTTGAAAAGTTAAATGTATTTTATTGCACTTTGTAAAATAATCTATGCCACTGCACTCAACTAGAGAATAAAATTAAGTTTTAGCAGTAAACTTACTTGAAGTAACATTACATTAACCAAAAGGTATTAAATACATGACTTTTTTAAATACCTCATTGAATCTTGTGTATTACCAGCAGCAATATTAGACACTGTCCAATATTGAAAAGATTATAGCCATTAATAGCCTTTTTGAAATAAATAAAAATAAATATATAATAACACAAGGCAAGCTGTTAAATTATAATCAGAAAAATTTCTCCTCACATGAATTTTCAAATCAGATTGAGTGAAAATTACACATAATGGAATATGCACTGAGCATATAATTTAATACCAAAAATTGCCTGGTGATTAAAAGTTGAGAAGTAATCAGACTTTCAATGTGCTGAATATGTTTAGCACAATATTTAAATAAGACTTTAATATACATGAACTAGATTACTACCTCACAAAACTTCCAAGAAACAATTTCAACTTTCCATATAATTTGGCTTTCCATAAAACTCCAACTGATGTTTAGAATCAGTTGAGTTATTTTTCAGGCACAACTTTATCAACATATTTAATTATGAAACTTTGAGAAAGTAAAGACAATTTACAATGCATTTCCCCCCATTTTTTAAACAGCTAAACAAGATGCTCAGTGGAATTTTAAAAAATTTAGTACAATCAAATATTTTACAAGGCAAAAAAAAAATTCTAAGCATAATGCAACAATTTAAAGAACAACATAAAACAGATGCTGTCTATGATTTTTTTCATTAACCCAAAGCTCATGCTTAACTTGAAGAGTTCAGAATCAATGGGGAGAAAAAAAAGTACTAATCAGAATTTTTGAAAAAATTCCAGTTTACATACCATATACGAGATGAGGTACTAGTTCCCAGACATATACTTAACTAAAGTTTAGATTTAATGAGTTTCTAACTCTTAATTTTAGGATAGTAAAACATAGTTATGTCTTAACTGGCTAATGTGTGCATGTGCATGTAAGAAACCACATAATAGATATATTTAGGATAAAATACTAAAGATATTTTTTTACTGCCTTCATCTCTAATAACACAGATAAAAGTGATTTCAAACACGATACAAATTATAAAATTAAGGGGCTAGGGTTTGAAGTCTAAGCTTCGATTCATTTTCGAAAACCTGTGTCAACGAGATGTTGTATTGTGACCCAGACAATTGGCGAAACTTTCCAAACCTATTTTCAATAATGTCGGTTTGAATTTTTCCTGTTAAGAAATATGCCATCCCCAATTCATTGCAACAATATGTTCACATTTCAAGTACAGCATGTGTAGTGTGAGAAAGTGTGGTATATGTTTTAGTTAAAAAGCCAGAAGTATATTTAAGAGAATTCCAAGTATCAAGCCAAACTAAGAATTTTTGTAGGTACATAACCTTTTCATTGGATGCATTAGATGACAAAGGCTCACAATACACATCTCGTTTATGACCCCCTTTTAACTTACTTTACACATTCATTATCTTCCACCATTTAATAATGATTGCAATATATTCAGATGTTTCTAAACAAAAAGGTTCATCAGTATGTGTAGAAAGCACTTTCAACCCTTCAACAAAATGGTCATTGAAAATTTTAAGGCATAGTTTTACATTTTGTCTCTCCATAGAAGATGGAGTTTTTAAAAGTTAATCCAAACACATATTATGTTTAAATATGTGTTTGGATATAATTATCCAAACACATATTATGATAACACTATCTGTCCATCCTCTAAAGAATGGATACTTTTAATGGTTCTAAAAGAGGCAGTTTTAGTTATGATCATTAAAATCAATAAAATGATACACTGACCATAAATCTTCTGATTCAGCCAATTATTTCTGACACACTTCAGAATGTGTACAGGATCAAAAATATAAAATAATGGTCTATTAGGATTTGAAGGATGATTATATAATATACTTAAACAAGGGGGGTAGCAAAATAGGATATTGTTTAATAATAAAGTCAGTTGTTCAGTCAAGAAGTCAATTATTGTATTTTGATGATGAGAAATTTTATGTCTTAGAACATCAAGCAATTCAATTACCACATTTAATACATTTTCACCATCACTCATTACTGTTTTCATTTAATCCAAATTCTTTATATAAGTATTAAGACTTAAAATGGAATAAACATGTTTAACAGAGAGAAAAATTTATGGCATGCATAAAATTAAATTTTACCAAAATTTAAAATTACTTAGCCCATTAATTAATGATCTAATACATCCAAAAGCAATTTCCTTTTTACTACTTCTGTAATGAATTATCAACGAACCTCTAACAACTTATCAGGAAATTCTAAAAATATTTTTAAAATTTTAATGTTAACCATTAAGAATAAATAAAGCTTGGCACTTCACATTTTCATAATATAAATATCATTTTTCTGTTATTATAAAAGACTCTGTAAACCAGGCGTTTTGCTTTTTGGAACTGTATCTTGTATCCGTGAATTCATTGATTATACAGGAGTTCTATTCCATTATTAAGAAAGGGTTATTTCATTCACTTATCAAACACACATTTTGATATAATAAACCACAACTCACAATGAATGTGACGTTAAACAAAAACTTACACGAGTTATGAGATCCAAGTGGTATTTGTCTTTCAAGCCCGAAGTTAGATTCCAGTTTCAAAATTCTGTAAAGAAACCAATATTTTCTTATAATGCCATAATAAAAATTTAATGGTTTATCAAACCAAGAAGTATTGAAAAGTACGAGTTCTTTATAAACTTGCTTATCACTAATATAAAAAGGGGAAAATAAACTAATTTTACCCTTTATATATATACTTTAAGCCAATAAGTTCACATTTATTTTGCACAGCATGACAACAAAATAATTTCCAAAAGACCTTTAGAGATGAACAGCTTATAGATAGTTATTGAGAACATTCTCAGATTTATAAAAACTCTTATCGTACAATATCTATTACAATAAAGCAATTTTTTGTATGTACACATTCTGATAACCTACAAATCTATATACTTATAAATATATAATTTAAAAACATGGAATGCAAATTAATAATTTAAGAAACAATTTATGTATCTAAATAGTCTATTTTGGAATAATTTTCACCGCCCTCATCTCTAATAACACTGATAAAAGTGATCTCAAACAAGATACAAATTAGAAAATTAAATGCACGTGGCATCTATATTGACACAAATTTAAAACTCTAAAACGATCTAAATTTCCAAAATTTTGAAATAAATCTGAAATATAAACCTGTAGTTCGAAGACCATATTTGAATGAATTCAGGAATACAATGGAGTTCATATACCTACAAAAATTAATAATTCTTGAAAATATATATACACTCAATTGCAAGAATATATACACTCAGTTGCAAAAAGTATGCACCATTATGTTATTCCTAAAGAGTGAAATTGTTTTATTTTATATCTTCAGAGAGAGTAGAAATATAATCTAAATATCAAAGCCAGTTCAAAATATTGATTAATAGCAATTGAAATTCAAAATGTTCCTTAAATAAGCTTTTTATTTAATGAGATATCAAAATAAAAAAATGCCCCAATATTTGCTATTGTTTCAATATTTACTTGACATGTGGATACTGATTAAACAATATTTTGATCTGGTTTTGAAATTTTGAATATATCTTTACTCTCGATAGACATAAAATAAAGGAATTTCACCCAGTAGGAAAAACATATACATATATAGCAATTGAGTGTACACATAGAACATTATTAATAGAATTTAAAAAAATTATATTTTAAGGCTATTAAGATTATACATGAAAAATACCTATTAGTGTTTAGTATTTAAATTAAAATATATAATTATACTAAATACATTCTTTTAAATTATGAACACAAAAATTTTAAGAATATTTGTTCTTAATTTCTTTATAATGTATAAAATGCACAGTATTTTATAAAGATTACTCAAAACACAATTTGATAAGGAATTCAATAGATCCTTTTGTATGATTTACAAGTTCATTTTTAGAATCTTTTATAATGTGGAATGTTTTTGAATCCATCTTTTAACATTTAGACACGGATAATTTGTTGCCTATTGATACCTGCAATAAGAACATTGTCCATTTTCCTATTAAATATATTTTACAATTTTTCACCATTGAATACTATGCAGGAATACTATGCATTGAATACTATGCATGAATTTACTATGGAGGAATCATGTGTAACTGATTTATCAATCCAGTAGTAAAAAAATGTTTAATTTGGATTAACATAATAAAAAAATTTTCATTATAATTTTCTTTCAAATTTCTTTAAAGAAGTAAAATGGAAAATATTATACTGGAAATGAAAATACATTTTTATTTTTCACCTATGTAGATTTGGAATTGATATTTGTGTCATGTATTTTATACTTTCTAAAGGATATAAAAATCTAAATAGTGCGTACAAATTACAATTTTAAATATTAATTTAATTAGCAAATATTTATATAAATAAATATAAAAGTTCAACTTACCCTGAAAATTTTCTCTGGGTATATTATATCCACTTTTGTCCTTAAACACGTGCAATCTAAAATTTTAAGGTTACGAATATAGTGCCAGTCACGCCAATCATACGAGAGGGAGCTTTGAGCTGCGTATTATCTGTTGCCCATTGGTCGAGGGAGCTGCCATTCAAACTATACGACACGCCTTTCTTCTCCGAAAAAAAAACAATGGCGCTGAGCGATCAGTTTGAATTCAAAGTTAGTTAAAACCATGAAGCTACAGTACTCTGTAATTTCATGGTTAAAACATAGGGGTGTTCCGCAAAAAAATAATCAAACGATTAGAAAATTATGTGAAAAGATTAGGAATGACACTTAATGAAGACAGAGTAAGTTTTTAAGTGAATTGAAGAGAAATTACAAAGATATTACAATTATTAGGTCAACTTAGAAAATACTTATGAAGTGATAACATATTTTGGTAGCTGAGAAATTTCTTTTCTGTTTTCATAAGCTTCTGGGGAGCTAAAAACACAGACGACGACTTCCTCCCCCTCTTTTTTAAGTGAAGAGTAAGTTTTTAAGTGAATTGAAGAGAAATTACAAAGATATTACAATTATTAGGTCAACTTAGAAAATACTTATGAAGTGAAAAAAGTTAGAAATCATCATGACAGGATCTCTGGTTCCTTCTCCGAAGTTTTAGGGAATTTTTAATTTTTAACGTAAATTTCAAGCTAAAACTTTACTACATTATTTATATTAATCATAGTAATTTAATAAATTAAACTCTAGGAAGTTCTAAATAATTAACTAATTCATGACTTAAATTTTAAAATACAATCTTTTAAAATTTGTCTTAATTCCTACACAATCAATTTCAAATTTTCTATGTCTCATCTTTTTTTCCCTTTTTTTATTATTTATCATACTTGTTGAATTAATCTCAAAATGAATAGAGTGCCCCGTAATTTTCTTACCGAGCCTATAGCTCTCTCAGGTACTTCATGAGCTTAGACGGTCAATTGTCTATATCACAACACAGCCATAGTGTATAGCATCGCGTTTAAAAATCGAAATCAAACCCGTTTGAAATAAATGCTTGAAAATTAAGCAATTGCAAATATGTTTACGACCAACACTTAACATTACTGCAATTGGATGTGATGGAACTGCGGTGAACACTGGATTGAATAATGGCGTGATTCCTTTATTTACATTACATTAATGTTTTTCTAAATATGTGTGATTTGTTTATTTTAACTGTTAATTTAAAATTCCTTTTCTTTCATTCAAATGTGTATTATAAGAATATGTTACTGTAAAATTAATACGATGAAATTCGAGAAAAAATTCTACAAAATCAGTTGTTTTATAATGGCATCTAACAATTAGAAATACTTAGAATATGTAAGTTTCCTGAAAAATATATTTTGAATATTTTATCTACAAAAATATATATTATTATTTTAATATACTATAAAAGAAATTTTAAAAAATACAAATTTTATCACTATTTCCTCTCTTATAAATAAAGAGTGGTGCAACAAGGACCCATTTATAAGTAGATATTTAATTTCTACAGTAATATATAAAAATAAACAATGAAACTAATTTTTATCTGTTTTTATAAGCTTCTAGGGAGTTAAAAACATACACACAGAATACAATCTTTACATACGAGGAAAATTATGTGAATTTTCACATAATACAATTATACAATTTCACAAAATACTTCTCACATAATACAATTTTTACATACAAGGAAAATTATGGGAATTTTCCGCGTAAAAGAAGTTTCACAACAATGAAATAAATATTTTTGAAAAGTCTGTTTAATTTAATCTTCGCCTTCCCTTTCAAATCCAGAATTCTGATGCAGATTTCTGCTACTTCTGGTTACGAATCGGAGCACCAATTCCGGGACGTTAGAGGAAAAGCGGTTTCCGGTCGATTACCATCCAACCGTCACCGGCCCTCAAAAGGGTACACAATACGGGATCCCCCGTCGGAGATTCGTAAGTCACCCGGCAACGGTACGGATCATTTCCCCCGAGCCTATCGTTCTGCCGGCGCCTCCAGCACCGGCCCGTCAAGTTGCCGTCAGTCTTGTGTTTGTTGGGTGATTATTTTTCATCACAGTAGTGGTAATTCAGTTAGGAATATTGCTAAATTACTTAAGTTTTCCCATTCTACTGTGCAGTATGTGATAAAAAGCTTTAAAGAAGAAAATTGGATCAAAAACAAGGTAAGAAAAGGCCGTCCGGCAAAGTTAACAAAACGTGATCAGAGATTTATAATTAGAAAATTTGTGAAAAATTCACGTTTGAGTGCTGTAAAAGTTTCTGCAGAATTCAATGAAACATTTTCTATTTCAATTTCACCAGAAATTTTTTGACGAGTTCTCAGAACAGCTGGATTACATGGGCGTTCTGCCCATAGAAAGTTTTTTGTGAGTGAGAAAAACAGAAAGTTTAGGCTTCCCTTCGCACTATTAATGATAAATAAGCCCCAAACATATTGGAATAATGTCTTATTTGCCGATGAACATTTTTCGTGCTGATGGGCGTATAATTGTATGGAGAAGAAAAAAATGTGGAACTTAATCCCAATAACTTAGTAGGAACAGTTAAGCATGCCGGTGAAAGTATCCTTGTGTGTGTGGGGGGGGGTGCATGTCAGCATCAGGACTAGGAAATTTGGTACTTATTGATGGCATAATGAATCATGCTGTTTTTATAAATATTTTAAGAGACAATTTAAAATTATCAGCTCAAAATTTGGGTATTGGAAACAACTTTGTTTTTTATCAAGATAATGATCATAAGCACACGGCTCTCAACGTTCGCATCTGGTGTCTCTATAATTGTCCACAAGTTTTGAAAACACCACCTCAATCGCCAGATTTAAACCCAGTAGAACTTATTTGAAGAGAACTGGAGGTTCGAATACGAAAACACGACATTCACACGAAAAGCGAACTAAAAACAATTATGATGGACGAATGGATGAACATTGATGCAAAAATTACAAAAGAACTGAAGCAATCTATTCCCAGACGTTTAAAAGCTGTTGTGGATGCTAAAGGATATCCTACTAAATATTAATTTAACGAAAAATTAGAATATTTACTAACATGTAGAGATTTTTTACAAGTGTCCGATGACTTTTGTGAGATAAAGTTTTCGTTACTTTTGGATTTTTGGTTTCTTAAAAATAAAGTTTTACTATGTTTTCAAAATATTTCATGTAGTTTTGTTAAGAATAGATTATAGATCTTATTATTAAATGCCCATTCTGAAATATTCATTTCAATCAATGGATAGACCCCTATTTCATTGAAAATCGTAAGTGTACGAACACTTTTGGGAGCCACTGTGTGTATATATATATATATATATTAAAAAATAATATAATGAAAAACTGTTTTACTGTGAAGAAGATTCTCTGATTCATTTTTTCTTAAATTAACGACGATGAATGAATCCCGGTGAATGAATGACTCACTCGTGTTTACGTTTACAAGTTCCTAGTATATAAATTGATTACTTGTTATTAACCCGCCAGGACGCTCGCAGACAACACTGACGCGAGGGCGCGCGTCGGGTCGAATAGGCCCGGTCAATCAATTTTGGGCTTTTTATCATTAAAAAAGGATTTTAATTAGTTTTTAAACATTATGAATGAAAATGAATAGAAATAATAAAATTTTAGACAAGAATTTCAGAAAAAAATAATTGACTTTGTAGACAATTAAATTACCTTAAAACAATGTATGCACGCATGGGATGGAACAAACAAGGAAGACAAAGCATTGGCCTTAAACATACATTTATTTGATAACGCACAAATTTCAATTAAATTGTAGTAGCTACAAGTACAATAATCTCTCTCATATTAACATTTTTAAATATGAGAACTCAGAAGCAGAGGCAAACTACATTGTCAAAGATGATTTTTAGAGACTATGGGGAGGCACTTACTGTAGCTTAAGTATGCAGCGATGATGGTGGCTTCGACGACAGGGACCCAGAATCATGTCATGTATAGGAACATCTTAGCGGGATCTTGGCACTTCTCCAAGACTCTGAGGCAGACGAGAGTCTTTCTCATCTAACTTTCAGGAACCAAGTCTGAGATCGATCTGCTTCTTCTCCTATTCCTTTCGTACTTGGCGGGGCTGTTGACCGTTTACAGGGGGCCATTTTCGCCCGCCCCTCATTTTCATTGGCCAGTGGTCTGTTTTTCTGTCAGTAGTTCCTGCCCCAATTGGTTCCTTATTAAACAGCCTCTGTCGCCTCTGTCCATAGTCTACGAAGTACCTCCCCACCACAATTTTATTTTGCAAAACATCTTTGACCCTTATGATCTGAAGTTTTTACTGTGGGCCATAAAATAACGACCATCCATCTTTTACTATTTATAGACTTTAGATCGCTATCACTGGCCACCCCGACAGCTATTCTTCTATTATTTCCAGATTTACAAGCCTCTATTTACCCCTGCCTTTGCAGCCTTTTTAATAGATTCGTTATTGACTACACACCGTGGGAATTATATCATTCCACTTCTACAGTCTTCCCATTTATTAGCATAATTTACATACAGTAAAAGCATGTCCGTTGCAGACATTTTTTTCACATTTGGCACATATGGTTTTTGATTTTCTATCTTTGATTTCAGCCAGAGTAGTTTTTTTAGCATCGCGATCTCTTTGAAAATTACTGGCTATACTACCAGCGTAGATACTCGTGCAATTTACAACGTTGCGCAAAATTGTATCATCAACTAAAATCTGCCAATAATCTAGTGGAGAAGACAGATTTTTGGCTATACGCACATTTCCTGGAAGCTTGGTGATAATATTGCCAGATTGGGCTCTTACATTTTGTCGAAATTTTTTCTTATTCCATTTTGTGAGCCCATCTTTACGAATGAAATATTCTTAGGGGGAATCGTCTTCATCACTGGAATCAGTTTCTTCTTCAGATGACGATTTATGGACATTATGTTGTTCATTGTCAACTATTTCTTCACATTCTTCAGCTAAAGACTTTTCATCCGTTAAAACTTCGGCCAATATAGCCCGTAAGCGCTTTGTCTCTTCCTCGAAACTCAAATATAGCGACATGACAGTAAATAAATCCTCTATGGTGTTGCGACAAAACTATAACACCAGCACGTGCGCCGAGCCTTAGAGCCCCGAGGAACCAGTTCTCGACCGGAAGAGGGATAAAAAATATTTGAAATTCCAGAATCTGAAAGAATGGGACTTAAGGGGCAGCTACACCAGGAATTGCTCATTTCTGAAAAACAGGGGTGTTTTTGTGGTCATTCCATTTTGCGGTTGGGCCATAGCTGCCCGACGCGCGTTCTCGCGGGTTAATTTAATTGAAACACTATGATAACGCGAAATGTAGCAGAAAATTTAGAAATATTCAACTAAACACTTTTAAAAATTTAAGAGAATTTTGCGGTTATGATAGGTATTCGCTTTGAAAAGCACGCTACCGTACAGACAGTTTTGAACATATCACTACGCATGCGTCGTGTTTGCAACTTTCCAAAAATACTAAATATGACATTTTTGAAATATATGGTTAAAATATTTATATATATATATATATATATATATATATATATATATATATATATATATATATATATATATATATATATATATATATATATATTTAAAAAATAATATAATAAAAAACTGTTTGACTGTGAAAAAAATTCTCTGATTCAATGTTTCCTAAATTAACGACGATGAAAGAATCACGGTGAAAGAACGACTCACTCGTTTTTACATTTTCAAGTTCTGAGTATATAAAATGAATACTTGTTATTAATTTAATTGAAACACTATGATAACACGAAAGGTGGCAGAAAAGAGATAATTCTCTAATGAATATGAAAATCACAACGGAAATTTTTTACAATGAAAGGATATTTTAACGGTTTTAAACGGTGGCGAGCTGTTTTGTAATTATCATAACCGTTTATTTTAGCCGTCTAAAAATCGAAATAAAGTTGATTTGTGTCCATATTACGTTTCTAATAAATTATTTGGTTGCTTCTAATAAATTATTTGGGTTTAGATAGCAAATAATCTTTTTGAACTTTACTTTTAACTTGTTAAGCCTAACTAATAAAACAAAACGGATGCCATAGGCTGATATATTTATGAAGCGGTCTCTCCGGAAGCGTTCATGACAGATACATACACAGAACACGGGAACTATTAGGGGAATAATGTAACTGTAGTGTGTTAGTATATATTCTTTCGTAAATGTGGTAAGTAATTTCACGTGTTTTATATTGCATCATAGTGATGATTCATTGTTTGTTGATAGCTTTGTATATTTTTGCAATTGTTAACTGTAGAACTTATATACCTTGTTTGTGTAGCAAGAGCTCCACACATCGAACTGTAAGATATTTTTTTAGCGGGAGTTCTGCGTTTTAATTCAATTAAATTTACGTTTATAACGGTGGGCGTCATTATATCGACGTATTGTGACTGCGCTGTAGGGCATTTGAAAAAAAGGGAATTTTGAGAGCTCGCGGGTTCATGGTGGACCTCGCTAGGTGACGAGCGAATTGCTGCCATGCGACTGTCCATTCAGCTTGCAGTGCTAAATACCTACGGGAAGGACAGTGCAATATTTTGAATTACCCTAAAACAGGGAATTTTAACCTTTTTATGTCTTTCCAGACCTCTTCCTCTGGATGATCTCCTTGCTTTATGCACCGCCCCCCCCCCCCTTCGAGCTCTAAAATATGTAAGGAAAGCTATTAAAATACGCACTATGCATGTATTTTGTTAACCATCCTCTCCCATACATACACACTCTCCCTCGAGTATCACTCATGCCTCCGCGGAGGGGCGGGGGAGAGGTATTGAACAGGTTGAGAACCACTGCTCTAAAGTGTCTCAAAGTATAAAAAATGTAATGCCTAATAAACTAACATTTTAAAATAAACCATAGAAGATGTTCGGATAAGGGAGATAAAATTACCAAAAACATATTTAGGAAAACAGCAGTTTTAGAAAAAATTTTGCGATTTTTTTAAAAGAAAAATGCATTTCTAAAGACAATATTCAATTAAAATTAAAAGGTTTTAAAACCATTCTCATCAGAAATAAACATCCTATGTTTTAGGACAATTAGTAAGTTTACCTTCTTTTAAAATATCAATGATATGGAACGTGTTAATATTCTATTAAAATACCAACGATATAGAACGCGTCTTTAAAATAAAGGCTCTACTATAAATGTTTTTAAACGACGACAAACATTTGAGGATTTATTTAGTTTTTAATAAACAGGCTTAGTGGTACTAAAGAAATATTTTAACGTTAAAGAATAGCTGCAGCCCAATCTTTTGTGTATCCGAGCTTTTATAATGAAGGAGATTAACTTACATAATGAAAAATTGAAAAAAATAATTCTTTCATTACTTTATATATTATTGTATCATAATAGTGCTAACTTTGATAAATTTATTTTATACTGAAATTTAATGTATAGTGTTATTAATAATACATAAAAAAATCTAACTCATAAATTATAGGATTAAACAACAAATCATTGGAAAAAATGGACTTATTTTTAAAAAAAGAGTTGCGAAATGTAAAAGCGTATGACCGCTTTTATACCCTTATAGGTAGCAGAAGACTGCTTTCTAAAAAATTAGTGACATAAGAAGTCCAACAGCAGTTTTCAAGCCCAGTCTTCTTGTTGTACCTAACATATATCGGATATTGCAACAGCAAGAATTAGTTAAATTTCACTTGCATAAAACACCTAGGAAACCAATTGAAACAGTGACATAAGGAGTGTGCCATCTCAAGACCATCAATGTCTCAAGGACATAAAAAAATATAGTTGGTGCTGAAATTATGGCAAATGTAAATTCTTTACCACTTTCAACGTCAGGTTTCACTGTAAATTGGATAGTGATTGTATTAATTAAATTTAGTGATGTAACAATATAGGAGTAATTGATGCTATTCATGAATTCGTAAGCATCGTTAATGCCATTGTGCGTTAGAATATGGGCTCAGGAAGGCTGACGTTATGCGGGATACTATGCGGTCTCTGATTATAACAGGGCATATTGTATCATAACATGTCGCCAAAGGAAAATTGAAACTTCCAAGAATCTTTATAACCTAGGGGTTTCTGTGTTATTATAATCTTTGAGGAAAAGTGATTCAATCTTTACAACCCAAAGATATGTGAAATTTATGTAATTGGTGAATAGAATTTGTAATTGAATTATTATTGTTTCTATAATGTAATATGTTTATTGTTTCATATAGTTGTATAGGAAATGATATTTCATTGAGCTGGGATTAAAATTGTACTGTCAGATGATGGATGTATAAAATGGTGGAACCTCAGCTCAATGGGTTTAATGTGGTTTACCGAAACTGGTTGTTTTCTTTTTGTATTTTGGTGGTTTGGTCATTTGGGTCTGACTGTAACCTCCTGGAAATGGTCTTCGGACAGGTAACATCTGTCTGGAGGAGATCTTTTTCCACGCATGGCGTCGCAGCGATCTGTTATCAGCTTTCCGCATGCCCTCGGGCGGGGAAACTTACAACCCTTTTGACTTACAACCGAAGTCTAACAAACGAAGTTGGTACTTGAAGAATCCGTACCATTCGAAACCAAATAGTATCACAAAGGAACTAAGCAGAAGAAATGTAGTTTCTCTTTTACTTTACAAAAAGTCCTCGGAGGACCAGAATAGAGGAATAGAGATCGTTTATTACATTAGCAGCGTATAGAAATATGTTATTTTAACACTCAAATCAGGAATAGTAATTCAGATGAAATAGTACTTTAAGTTCTGATTATAAAATTATTCCCTTTTACATTTTCTAAACGATAACAAAATTTTACGTATTATTGAATGTCGGCAATGGAAGGCTGAGATGCGACAGAGTCTTCCCAATCTATGGACTTTTAGTTATATCCTTTGGTGAAACTTGATTTTTTTTCATGATGAGATCAAGAAAGTAGGAGAAAATGCAATATCCAGTTATTTTCAACAAAAAGTTTGAGGTCGAGAAAACACTAAAATTTCCCATTTATCAGTGGCTCACATAGAAATGTATGTTAGTCAGTTACTTGTAGCAACCAGATTTAAAAAAAAATTAGGAAAAATAAGTTCTTATTAAGAAAATTTATTAAATTTTGATTCCTTAAAAGGTTTTACTTTAAAGAAGTACAGTAGTTCTTATAAGATAGGAATTTTTACATACCTTAACCTCATATGTATCAATACATGCATTATTTAGATCTCTTCAGAGAAACTCTGCATAGGATATTGGATCCTCAGGAATATTCTTGTTCTTCAAGGAAATTGCATTTTATTCTTTTGACATGTGACAAGATGGAGAACGTTAGAAGAGGCGCACAGTAAATGTAGACTTCTTTAACCTTTTTGCATCTCTCTGCAGGGATATTTATTTATAGTATACTTAGAGTTTCTTATTATACATATATTATCAAGACTATAATTCAGATTTTGCAAGGATTGTATTTCGTATTCTCGCATTACATTCTGCAATCTCCCTCCTGTAAATAAGATAGTAATTTTGTTTAACTTTTTTATTGCCTTTAATAAATCACCATTGCCCATAGAAATCAGAGATAATTCAATATATTCAACTATCTTCTTTAATTTATTTTAAAATGTAAAATCACTGTTTTTATACATATTTCTGTTTCGATGTTTCAGTTCAATGATGAAAATTAGAAGTTTTTTTTTGTGTGTATATTCCAGCTTTGTTTTATGCGTAGTCATCCAAAACATGAATAAATAACGAAGAATACCAGAAAAGTTTGCATTCAGTACTCAGGAGAAAAAAAAATGCTAATTCTTAAAAACATACACTTATTTGTAGATATCCTTCATCCAAGTTGTATGTAATTAAGGTCTTTTCAACTTAATTATGTTGTTGCATTGTTTTGGTATAAAGTTTATGTTCTAATTTTCGCAATTTCAAAACTCTCTGTATGTTATAACGCATATGTAAAGTAAAATAAATATAATATTATAACATTGTATTGTGTTATGTTGTTAAATATTACAAAATTTGTATTGAAAGCGTTTATTATCTGCATAAACCTTTCAGACACGAACAGAAAAAGAAATAATCTAGTATGCATTGTATATTACGTTCTATTCATATTTTTTTCTCGCATTACATTCTGAAACGTTAATTTCAGACATTATACTAACACCAGATAATGTCCTATGACTTGTATTGTAAGAATTGTTACATAACAAATATAATATTTTAAATCTGAAAGAAGGAGGAATAAACTTACTCAACAATGAATGAAAAACAAAATAGTTTCTACCTTATCTAAAGATGATTTATTTTCTTTTTCAGCATAAGGATTCCATGGTAGAGATTAAAATGTACTTAAATTCTTGTATTAAAGAGCACTTTGGCAAGTTCTGCTTAAACTTTTTCTTTACATATTTTTAATGTCTGTAGTTAGGCTCAAGTTTTCTACTCAGAAACAAATCATGATTTGATAAATATAGAAATATTTAGAGCATAGCATAGTGAAAGAAAAATGTGTTGCTACTTTTGTATAGTTAGATTAATATCTAAAATCTGCTGTAATCGTATGCGTATGTTTAAAATTAGGATTTAACAAGAACTTTCATGCACGCACATTTTAGAATACATCGGATATTTTCAAGACATTATGAAATCCCAAACGTAATCCCAAACATAAAGTCATTGTATGAACTTGGCGTTTGTTGTTAAGGCGACTGTGTGCCTAATGGATCCGCGCACCTCAATGTTTACCTATGGAGAAAATTTGTCTACTATATACAGCTACATAAGTGCTGATAATCAATTCAACAAAAATGGTATTTTCTGATAGCCTGAACGTTTCTGCATCTTGCATCAGGATTCTTTTTATAAATGTTGAACACCAAAGGAATTTATGAGCGTTTAAAACAAACTATACAAGATTATTTCCCCGAATAATTTAAATTTTAAATTATTATTTGTCTTTAAAAAAACGAAAAATGCCCCAATGTGTAAAATTTTTTACTCTATTACGGAATACATTTTTAAAAAAATCTTTAAATGACAGTCGGCAATCCTTGGTCAGTTTCTCCATAGGTTAACATTAAGGTGAGTGAATCCAATACGGTTAGTACACAACAGCCTTAACTCAGATGGCGTTACTGGTATGCAACAAAAATAAATGTTTCTTGTCCCTCACTAAGACGTTTCTTGTCCCTCACTAATATTGTGACTACAATGTGTTGTCCCACAATCACAATATTTTCAACAAGCCTAAGGGGAAGTTAATTAATAAATACATCATTGGTTTTTAAATGTAAATTGTGTTGCCATTATAATATTGCAATGAAGTATCATATTTTGGTTACATGATTGTTTAAAAGTGAATTGATTGCTTAGTTGTAATTGCGATGTGACAATTGTGGCGAGCGTTCTGTTAATGGAAGTTACAAAGTTTCAATTCTTTAAAATAGCTCAAAAGGAAGCTCTATTACAATTAAAACAACAAAAGCTCTATAAAGTTGGGTCCTAAATTTTATAAAATAGATATTATTAATCCTAAATTTATTTTCCAAGATCCGAAAAATCTGTTTTAAGAATGCGAACTTCTCTAACGAAAACAGTAAGGATATCTCGACATATTTCGATAAAGTAATAAAGACTTTAAGGATTGTAAGAACAATACATGGCTTCCTTATGCAGCTAGGATAGTCTAGTTATCAGGACACTTACTTCAAAGTTAATGTCCTAGGACTCATTCAGATATCCTTACAGCGACGCTAGAAGGTAGAAAAATCGCTGTTGACAACTTGGTAACATAAGTTACCACATTGATGGACCACACTTTGCACACGCATTAATAGATTTAACGGTAAAAATCGTCGGAAAAATTGAATACGTGTGACATACTCCCTGTTTCATGTTTGTAAAAAGGATATATTTATGACTTGTCTACAACATAATTTACACAAAAGAATGAATTTCGTACTATATTTTTTTACTGTAACGTACTGATCGCTGACGAATGAGGATGTGCGTACTTGTCAGAAATACTGGTATAGCTCAATTTTCTTCCATTTTTCCTTTTTCTTTTTGGAGTAACAACATTTAGTTTTACTATGAGGTCAAGAATTATTCAATTGTTCATTTAGAAAATTAGTGTTACGATGTTGCACATGGTAATCTTTATCATGCTCATAGTTTCTAGCTTAAGCTCCATTCTTAGGGGCTGTAGTCTTTCACCCTTGAATTTAAACAAGTTTCTTTTTTTGATCGTGCGTGTTCTGTGTGTGCTAAAGATGTTATGTTCTTTTTAGTTTAATTCCCTGAATTTATGACATCTTTAATTTTTAGTACTTAGCTTACACTGTTACAGTTCTTACATTTTGCGTGCTGCTGTTTTACCCCTTTGGGATATGAAAGATTTTCAAGGCTCGTCTCCATATGCAGTGCTCCTTTTGATTCCTTTCTCGAGCAGTCTAGTTTAAATAAAGTATTTTATAATTTGGATTTTTAACAATGAAAATGTGTTTAATCATTAAATAGAACTAAAAATCTTTTACATAAGTGACACTGAAACCAGTTTTCAATCTACACTCATACATACTTTTTCTTTTAATAACGACGAAGTATGAGAGGTGGGATCGACCACTCTCCTAAATATTCCCCACCGCCCTGTTCTCACCAATGAAATACCATTCCCTGCCAGTGGTCAGACATACTTTCCCCGCTGATAGAGAGAATAACATGATCCATATCTTGATTGAAATTCATTTTATTCCTGTTGAGCACTTTTCAAACGACTCCATCTCTAATACCACATTTGTATATAAATAAATAAATAAATAAATAAATAAATAAATAAATATATATATATATATATATATATATATATATATATATATATATATATATATATATATATATATTTTAAGGGGATTTAGTGACTCAGAGTAAAAAATAGCAGCAGAGTAGTAGCAAAACATTTAATAGGACTAAGAAACATTTTCACAGAACATAACACAGAAGCGTCTTACAGCGAACAACTTTAGATGACGTCATAATTAACATGTGTGCGCATGCATGCATAAAGTAGAGAAAATGAACGTTGTTTTCCAACAATTACCCCTCACAACGTGCATTTTCTATGAGAACACGTTTTATGCATATTTCACTCAGTAAAGAAAACTTATGAAATATATATAGACTTAAACTACAAAACTTATTATACTTGTGAATTCAAAACTTATATAATAATGTAAACAAATTAAACATTACAATGTAAATACAAATAGCTAATACTTAAATGCAATAAAAACACATCATTACATAAACAAATTATTTTACTGAAAAATTATACTGAATGATATTAAAGATTTAAAACACTTAATTAAATTACAACACATTTTATGCTTGTCTTCATTTAATGCCTTCGTTAAAATATCAGCAGGCATGTTTTCTGATGCTATATATTTAACATCAATCTCTCCATTATTCAAGACATCTCGCACGAAATGATGGCGTATATCAATGTGTTCGGTGCTAGAGTGATATACAGGGTTTCGCGTCAGTTTTTCCATCTTGTTCCCTCTTGTTTCACTAGTTCCATCTTGTTTATATTTCGTTTTTAATACCCATTTACAACCAATAATTTTTTTATGTTTTGATTTTTCTAGTAATTCCCATGCATTTTCATTTACTAGTGAATTATATTCACTTTTCATAGCTTCTAACCATTCCTCTTTCAATGGATCCGAGATCGCTTCACATATAGATGGGTTGTTATCCGTAGACGAAACATGCAAAATTGTTTGGGCTTTTTCTTCATCTTTCCCGTGATACTGTTTACGAGGCCTTCCTCTTTGACCATCCCGTAATATTTTGGGTCGACCTGGCGTCTGACAGCTGCAGGTGGGTCGGAAATTTGTGTTTCCCCCTCATCAGAAAATATTTCTCGCGCGGGCGAGGGTGGATCATGCGTAAATTTCTCTTTTTCATTTTGATTTGAACTGGGAGAATCTTCAAATGCAAAAATTAGCTCTATTTCTTTGCTGTTTGGTAGATTGCTTTCGAACTCATCGATAAAACGGACATCGCGGCTTATAACAATTTTTCTAGAATTTTTATTTCATAGGCGATAAGTTTTAGACTGATGGCAATATCCTACTGTTATGAAGGGTACCAGAGATACCCCCTTGCGTTGTGTAAAATTAGGGAGGTGAACACCAAAGGGAACTATGCGTTTATAAATAAAATAACATTTATTATACACTATTTTACAAAAGAGGTGAGTTTTACATATTATATATAAGATCTTGATTAGACATATAACAGAATTAGGGCATACTTTATCCGCTTCCTGTGGCAGAACCATTACGGGTCGATTGAAATAAAGTTCTATTTCTCGTAATATCTCAAAAGGCATGAGCACTATTTAAAGGGGAAGAAATGACCAACCTGGAGAGCTTTGATGAAACAGTAGGGCCAGACTTGGAGTTGCTGAGGCACTTCTATCGGAGATGACTTTAGGTGTCGGGCTAAAATTCATGGGGCCCTTCATTGGAGGAGGCAGCATAATCGGCGCTGGCGGTTGAACACGGACATCTCGTGGTCATCTCCATTTTACGGGGGCGTCTTTTCTTCCCAGGCTTTCTTCACAGCTCGCTACCTCAAATCGCTCTCTCTGACCCTCTCCTCCGATCGTCGTTTTTCTCCCACACACTCGGGGTTCATTTTCCCCCCCATTTGGATTATGACTCCTCCCCAGGTCAGTTATTCATGTAAATTTATTGCCTCTTCGAGTTTTTTATTCGAGGGCAGGATGCTCCGACATAACCACGGTTGACCCACGTGGTACTCTTATTTCTAAGAAAATTGGATGTCCGTTGAATTTCCTGGAATTTCTTTCTCCCGTCCTGAGGAATTCAGGAGGTGCGATGTTTCTTGGAAAATGGGTGCAGTTCCCCCTTTTTCCAATATGGCCGTTTTATGCCCCGTAATCGTGTTGGAAAAACAAAATGTCTATGACGATGGAAGGAGTTCAAAATGTCCAAATTGCTTATCTTTCACAACACCTACAAATATATGTTCAGCCGATGTAGGATCAAACTTGCCTTTTGATCTCTTATTCAATACAAAACATTTTTGTCCGAATACTATAAGATGAGAGTCAGTTGGCTTGATGCCAAGAAATAATTGAAAAGGAGTTTTGTTTTCAGTTAAACTTCTGGAGGGACACCTGTTTCGAATATAAGCAGCGCAATTAATCGCTTCTGCCCAAAATGTTTACGGCAAATTGGATTGTAGTAATAAACATCTGGCCATTTCAGCTAAAGTCCTGTTCATTCGCTCTGCTCGGTCATTTTGTTGTGGTGTCATGGTACTTGATTTTTCTCAAGTACGAGATTTTTCTCAATTAAATTCTTCCCCTAGGTATTCTAGACCATTGTCTGTTCTCAGCGCTTTTATTTTCTTATCCAAACGATTTTCTACGACAGCTTTGAACTTTATAAACGCGTTTTTGACTTCGTCTTTAGTTTTTAAAAAACTAACTTCGACATAACGCGATTTGTCATCAATAAAAGTTACAAAATACCTTGAACCAGCATGAGATGGTACAGGCATAGGGCCGCATAAATCAGAGTGAATAA
>OU015492.1:152342132-152497132 GCA_907164885.2 Dolomedes plantarius
GTTAAATAATAGAAAAATGAACATAAACAGCTCGAGAGGGACGTCTTCCCATCTCGGAGTACAGTGATCGTCTGATAAAGCGTGGAATACATGATTTCGCGTACGCACTGACATCACACAGACAGTAGCGCCGCGTAACGTTTGGAGATGGAGATGGGATTGAATTTCCCTTATATATATATATATATATATATATATATATATATATATATATATATATATATATATATATATATATATATATATATATTCACTTTTACGAAAGAGGAGTAATGATTCTAAATGAACTTATGTTTTTCCGATATGTAGATGATATTCTCATATGTTTTAATGAAAACTTAAATGCAATAGATATTAATTTTTACCCTAAAAATCTTAAATTGGTGGAGACTGATAAATATAACGATGGAAATTTGGTATTTTTAGACTTGAGTTTAAATGTTAATCGAATTCTAATATCATACAGTCTATATGATAAACGCGATTTTTACAACTTTAAAACTGTTAGGATTATGAATTGGAATAATGCTCTACATTTAAATATTAAACGCAATATAGTTACTAACCAGTTAATACGTTGTCAACGTTTACATTCAAACAAAAAAAAACAATGGACGTCAGTATAATTAAATTCATAACTATAGCTATTGACCAGGGTTTTCCTGTGAATTTCCTCGTATCAATTCTAACCCAGTTTTTTAATTTAGACAATAAGTTGGCAACACTAAAAATTTCCCTAATACGGCGATATTTATCCCTACTATGTCTATAAAAGTGAGTGTGCATGAGTTTCGTGTCCCATTGCGTGGTGGGAGCTAAGTATTTTGTATCTTAATGCGTATATGTTAGTGAGTAATTATTTAGTAAATTAGTATTATTGTATTTCTGTATCTTAGTATTAAGACATCTGGTTTAACTTATCTATTTCATCTAAAATATTTTTCCTCTTCATAATTGTTTATTACTGTCTTGGTGTTATAGCCGACCTCGGGGAGTGTTGCCAGGCATAAAACATGTTTAACCGGGGTTGGGGGGTCACAACCCCCCCCCCCCACCAGTCATCAACTATACCACCTCCAATTCCGTTTTTTGCTTATTTGTATATGTCTATCTTATTTCAGGTTTTAGGAGTATTAAATGGTCGCATCTGCCCTTTTAGTCATCTTAATTTTAAATATCTATCTATCTATATATATATATATATATATATATATATATATATATATATATATATATATATATATATATATATATATATAAATACATATATATATATATATATATATATATACAGATATATATATATATACATATACATATATAAATATAAATATAAATATATATATATATATATATATATATATATATATATATATAAATATATATATATATATATATATATATATATATATATATATATATATATATATATATATCCTTTGTTTTATAACCTTTAATTTTTTTCTTCAGAGATATTTTAAAGATATTGGGCATCTTCATGTGAATGTGAACTTTAAGTGCAAAGCGATAAGTACTGGATACTTCTTCCAGTACTTATCGATTTTCGACTACATATTTCTTGACAAAGAATGCAGGTTATCCACATTCCGGGATGATGAATAGTTTCTTTATCTGCTTACGAAAGGACACTCTTTATCCTTCTCACGCTACAGGATTGACGATCCAAGTGACGAAATATCGCGCCGATAACAATATTTCTACGCTAATATATAGGGCTGTTGTAGGAAAAAGAGCAGAAAAAACTGCTATAAAAATGTGCCCTTGTATACAAAGAGATGGGTTTTTTTTTCTAACGTTTCTCTAAAGGAGGCAAATAAATACTTAAGTTAATTATAACTGTCAGCATCACATGCAGGCCATTTTTGTTTTATATTCCCTTAAATTCATAAGTATGAAATCACGTTTTGGGATATTAAATGGTTCTTTGGCATGATTTCTAATTTTTTTAAATATATTTTTCCGGTAAAAAGTTATTATTTTATGAAAAGACAAACTGAAATTACCTGTTTTATTTTTTGAAAAATCGGAAACATTTTAAGAGCTGTGTTGGCATTCAACGTGATGATAAAAGGAAACGTAATAATTCTAACCTATGTGTCTTGGCACTGGCTAATATTCTGTGGTGAAAAATTAAAGTTGATCGTTTACCTAGACTGTGAATGAATAATATATCAACACACTATGGAAACGTTTGTAAAATATGGAATCTTTTGGGATGGCACATTTGACTTTTACAGCACCAAAATGTCTACTAAAACTTTGCATGGAACATTCATGACGCCAGATGCCCATTTCGTATTAGTGACTGTATTATATAACAATACTGAGATCAGGCCAAAGACGATTTTTTGGGGTGGAATCTCTTTGCTACTGCGAAAAACCATTCTCTCTTGTGACATTCTCTCTACTCAAATTCATAGCTCGTAATTTGAATAAGTCATCTCTCTATTTTGCATTATCTTACCAGCTACCGTTTACTCAGAGTAAACGGTAACTCTGTCTCTTTGTAAGTTTTGTTTCTGTTTCCACAGAGATTTGATACCACAAAGATCTTTTCTCACAAAGATCTTATAATGGAATGAAAAAGCGTTTGGAAAGTAAAATTAAAAAAATTCTGTTGAAAATTTTTTATTAATATGTTAAAAAAATTATTATTACAAAAATAATTTTATGTTGCAAAAATTTTCTTTCCAAAGATCAAAAAAAATGTGTGATGGTATTTGGTTTCAATGCCACAAGCTGAAATCAGAGTAAATAACCTAAAAGCACCAAATACTTAGATGTGAATAATATTTTCAAACGATATGTCATCAAAGAGTTGTTGTTATGTCTGAAATTGCATTTGACCTCATTTGAATCCCAAATATATGATTATTTCAAAGATAGTCAATTTACTACTATTATCACTCTTTTTTCTTGATGTTTGCAAATGGAATGAATCTTCTGCAGTATCCTTTAGCAACATGATTTGTCTACGTTTTAGTTCGAATTATGTTTAGTTTAATTTAGATTTAAATATCCCGAGCCAATTACGAGACATTTTCAGTTTTATTCCTGCCTCGGTCATACATGCACGTTTGAATCTAGAAAGAATCCAAAACTGTATAATAGGAACATAGGAGCCTGGGAATTGTAACTCAATGTGGATTAGGAGATTCAAATTATTTTCTCAAAACATTCTTTCTCTATACTAACTCATATAATTCTTTCTTGAGTTTCGAACTCATGTGTCTTTCTGAAGAATCAGGGAATTTTACGAATTTCCATAAACTGTGGAGAATAAGAGACCTTTTTACTTTCTACGATATTTAAATATTTTTGGACGATAGAAAAAAATTTCCGATGGCCTAAAGTCATTAAAATTTCAAGACTCAGAATGATTAAATTTGTAAACGAAGTCTAAGAGTAAAATTGCAAACTTATTTGAATAATACTATAGTGAAATTTCTACTCTACCTGAATTCTGTTTGAGCAATTTCATTGTAATGTACTTACCATATGTGTCAAGTGCTATTGTATATTCTATGTCATACCTTCCATAAATCATTGTCTTATAGCGAAATAGACTTTGATGATCGAATTCTAGGAGAAATTATTGCACTCTATAGAGCCGATGAATTTATTGCTTTCTAGCATTATCTAGATTTTATGTCTACCAATGTACTGACGAAAAGTCAATTATAACGAACATACGATTATAGTTACAATTTATTGTGTTTCATTTGTCGTTCATTTGTGTTTCATTTGTCGTTTCATTACGTTCTCTATACGTAAAACTTTCTATGCAAATTGAACCTGTCGGGGATGATTCATGTCGTTCCCAAACCTTATCCAGTTCTAGGGATTCAGACTAGACGGCAGTGGACATAAAATAATTACTATCTATAGGAATTATTTTTTTAGAAATAAAGACTACCTTCAGGAATCTTTATATAATTTGCATTGACCGTCTGCCGAGATCTGTAATCGTACACGGTGTTCCATCAGTCCTAAGATGTACTGACAATATAAAAAATTTCCGTTCTGAATCAACTGTTACATGTTTACCCCCATCTCCGCCCGAACCGTTTTCAAGTTAACTATAAAATATATTCAACTTACAGATTTGTTTCGATTAATTAGAAGCTTTTATTCAATCTTTTTTCCCAATGCTCTGGTACCATTTTTTCAATTTGAATTTTATTCCCAATATACACTTTTATCACATATAAAAGTCCATTCAATTACGTCACATCTGAGGGTATATTATCGAGTTTAATGTGGACGAAAAATTATACCTGGTGTTCTCATCTTTAGGTGGATACTCTAACGATAAAAGAAACAAAGCCATGAGGGAAAATTGGGTACATTCCCGCCCAGACGTAGTGTAGAAACAAGGATTTGATATTGATCAACATATTTGTCAGCCATTTGTTTTACTTTTCGTGACGAAGCTTACAAAATATCGCAAAAAATAGATCCATCTTGTAAAATGTGTGCTTAAATAGATGCAAGTTTATTAAGCAACCGATGTGATTTATTATATCACAGTGTTTGACGTTGCCTTAAATGTAAAATAAGTGCTAATATTTAGCGAAAATTTCGTAGTGGTTTAAATTAGTTAACGAGTCATTAAACAAAAAGTTCCTTACGCACTTCGGGGCTGATTATATTTAAAACAGTCAATTATAGTGTAAGGCAGATACTCATTTTCACATCCTAGCATTATTTACAGCACTCCTATATTTTTCTTAAATCTTACCGATGAGCCCAAGATCCCTGTATATAATAATTGTGCGGAGTCATGTATAATCAAAGCATTAAATTTATTTTACTCCGAATAAATATGCACTTCATTTAAATATATTGAAATAATGCTTATCACTATCCACTAAGTAATGCGTGCCGGATTAAAATGTATTACATCGGATGTTACAGCACATCGAAATTCTAGGATTTTACGAACCATACAGTACTTAACGATAATTTATAATAAAGTCAGGTTCCATGTATCAGTGAATATATAATGTGCATCACCTTATGCTTAACATTTCTTCCATTTCTTCCTTAAAAATGCATTGCTATTAGTGGAAATTTCAACAACTCGAGGATTTTAGTTACATCAATGAAATTTATCTGGAGTGGTTACATGTGATACAATGTATGAATGAATTCAATTACCTACCTTTGGAAGCATTTTAATTACATCAATGAAGCTTACATGGAGTGGTTACACGTTATACAATGTATAAATGAATTAAATTACGTACCTTTGAAAGTAAAAGTGAGTATTTTGTGGATCCACCACATTTAACAATTCACACTGCTTGCACATGGCGCGGTATTGAGCAATAAAGATTATGGATCGCACCTATGAAATGTCGTTCCACACAGATTTGTGGAATAAAAACTGTTCATATTTTTCAAGATTCCAGCGTTGTGGTAGCGTAGCTCTTTCCTAGAGCACCAAAGTTCTTAGAGTAGAACTTCATTTGAGATCAGGTAATGGATTTAACAACTGCGACTCTCCTGGGGGAGTTGTATCCGAGTTAGTGACTGTATAGCACTATTTTCGACGTCTGTTATCCACACTTCCACGTGGTCCGGTTGGTAACTGGGCTATGTCCAGGCTAAGCGGCACGGGGATCGGTGACATAGTCTAACTCAATGTGGAATTCGTTCTAATTGGTTACGATCATCATGAATAAACTTTGGACTTACCTTATACTGGTGCGAGTGGGACTAATCGCATTGATATGCGTTTTCAGCTAAACTTTGCCGCACTGCAGGGTCGGCGTAATGTTTTGGGGGTTTTAACAATTCAAACCGCTTGCACATGGCATGTAATTGAGCAATAAAGATTATAGATGGCGACCAAGAAATGTTATTCAACGCAGATTCAGTAACATTCACAGTTTTTCAATTGTGACGAAGGGGGATGACAAATGTACCAGTTTTGAGCAATTATATCCCCCGTGTACTATAATAGGAGACACATAAGGTGACTGAGCAAGAAGAGGTACTGCTCGGTGACAGCCATACGCCTGCCTTCCCTTTCCGATGTTGTAATATGTGCTCCAGATCTCTGATTAAAATGTGTAAAATTGTCTTGTCTCTACTGTTTCCAAGTGCACAAAATTGCTCTACCGTTCTGCCCGACACGTGGACCAGTATCACGCTACGAAAACCTAACTTAACTCTACCCGAGAATTCGTCCTCTTACAAACTCTGACAACTGTTCAAAATATCTCGTCTTACGACGAGGCATGTTTACATACTACGAGAACATTGCAAAATGAATTCACCGAAATAGTACTTGGGATAAGTTTTTTGAGGTATTCTGTTATATTATCCGAGTTACATTTTCTTCTGTATTGTGCGTATCGCAGTTTGACAAGAAACTGATATTGTAAACATTAGCATTTGCCGGTATAAAATATCCTACGTCTGCAAAATTGCGTGTCAATTCCACAACACTTTTTTGGTGCAGCAATTTCAATGAACAGCAGAGTGTACGATGTATGTAGTAAAAACAAAGCAGATCACAGCATTGTTTATGTCATATTAAAAAATAGCAGCACTATTGTTAATTATAAATCTTATAACACATTTATTTCCGTTAAGTTAAAAGAACGATAATTTGCAGCCAATCAATAATACTCGTGTATTTTGACTGAATGAGGGACCATATTAAAAAAGAGAAAGCTAAACAAAGGAAATGTCATACATAAAATTTACAATCAAGGTGGATAATTTTATTTTATTTCAATATTTTTTTCTTTATTAGCATTTCTTTATTTATCTAAGCATTCATGTATTTGCCTATGCTTTCTTTACCCTATAAAAATTGAGTCTTTTCGAATAGAAATGGTATTCATTGCCCACACAATCAGGCACAAAGAAATAAACACAAGCATCTCTCTCTCTGTCTCCTATATATGTATATATATATGTACATATATATATATATGTATATATATATATATATATATATATATATATATATATATATATATATATATATATATATATATACATACATATATATATATATATATATATATATATATATATATATATATATATATGTGTGTGTGTGTGTGTGTGTGTTTGTTTGTTTGTGTGTGTGTTATGTGTGTGTGTGCGTCAGACCTAAAAACTAATTTACTAACCCAACTAACGTAAATAAAACACATTATTAGGAAAACTAAAATATTTAAGGGATTCAGAAGAAAAGTTTGCCCAGTAAATGGCAGCACTATACGAGCTCGATAAACGAATGATCTTTCGAGGCAGCTCGCAACGGGTGCATGACTCACTGTCATGAGAATATGAAATCACAGCTGACAAATTCTATGACGAATAATCACCCTCTTCTGTATGAAAACCTCTAACACGAGATTTTCATTGTAGAGCACACGAATGGGCTAGCTAGAAGAGAAAGGACGTGTTTTCACAGTTAAGAGGGTTGAAGGTTTGAGGACAATGGAACATTTTCGGTGCTGGAACTGAGATGATACAAATTTAAAAAATAAAATACTTTTCTTAAAAGTTAACGTGTGTTTACTCGTGCCATGATTAAAGAAAACTGCACCATAAGGATTTATAACATGAAGAAGAGCAGAACGCTCGACACACACACAAACAAACAAACACACACACACACACACATACATATGTATGTGTATATATATATATATATATATATATATATATATATTGATTGTTTTTTTTTACTTTTTTAATTGTCTATAAATATTTTAAGCAGTATGGACTAAAGTGAAAAATATTTAATTTTATATCATTTAGCATTATATTCAGAATGAAAAATTATTTTCTTTTATCTGCATCTATTTTATCGCTTTTAAATACGTTCTCTTTCATTATAATAGAATTTATAAATTCATTGACCTTTTCAAACCGTTCTCCTACGCTTTCAACCCTAAAAAGAATAAAAAAAATTGAAAAACTAAATCAATATAAGGAAAAGAGTCCTGCAACAAATCAGCTTTTGTTTTTTAATCTACTGAAGTTTTTCTCCTGTTTAGTTTCAAGTTAATGGCTATATATATATATATATATATATATATATATATATATATATATATATATATATATATATATATATATATATATATATATATATATATATATATATATATATATATACAGGAGATCGTTTAATTTTCTTTCTTTGATTTTGCTTTTTCTTTTATTACCCTTCTTTTTCTCTTATTGTTTCTCTCTATTTCTTTAGGTGGAATTAAAACAAACTTTGCTGAGATTTTGAAGCCACAAAAAATAAATAAAATATTTAAATTAATGCATCAAACGGGATTTTAAACACTTTAGATAAAAGATCACATATTAAAAAAAACCAGCAGATCATACTCTCTGTACACTTAAACTAAAAATTGTTTTCTTAATAAAAGTCAAAAGCAATCGCCAAGCGGAAAAGTCGACTATTTAGCTCAAAATAATTATCAAAAATCGGAGAAAATTTTGTAATATTCGAATATTTTTCTTTGTTTTTATGCACTCTTATAATATTTTAACTAGAGAAGCATGTATGACAAAAAATTGTATTCTATTTATTTTTTATTACAGTCTCAAATTTTTTTTCGAAAATATTTTGTCTCAAATTTTTTTTAATACTACATGGAGAAAAAATTACTGAACTACTTTTTGAATGTTAACATAATTTTCTGTATTGTATTATAGATTGTTTTATTTTTTTCGATGTCTTTGGTTTTATATCCACGAGGAATATTTTAAAGGTTTATATATATATATATATATATATATATATATATATATATATATATATATATATATATATACAGGGTGTCGATAATTAAACTTCCCTACGTTAAAGTTGTCTACATTCGAAACTATTGTTCAGAAAGTTTTGAAATTTTGTGTAGGACATATTGAAGGGATGGGAATTTGGTTGAGAGAATAAAAAAATACTTCCATATTTCACCACCAGAGGGCATTTTTGATGAATTATAAATTAACGACTGGTTCTTTACTTAAGATTTCACCATCTTTTTATCCATAGGTTACCCTAACACAACAACTCATACTCATTAAATTTTACAATTTTTAAAGTGATTGCAAAGTGGATCGGAAACTTGTTCGATAAGTAATTTTCGGAGAAAAGATTTAAAGGAACGAAAAAAAGCAAATACACTTCTTGAATACACGTACAGAAAAAAAAGAATTGTCAGTACAATTTCCACATAAGTTTGTAAGGTCTACCTAATGATCGATTAACAATAATCGATCATTGTATTTTCATGAATCCGAAGACACTACAAAAAACGCTAAATTCAGCATAAACCATTACTATAAATACCGCGTAGCCAGATTGCGGAAGAGACTGATTTGTTTGGAGCTGTTTATGCGAGTTGCCTTCAGTGGCTCATAGCTAGATCGCTTCTAAGCCTAAGCGAGTTTTTGCCACTCTGGCATAAAGAGGTTGTTGTGTTATTAATAGTGGATTACCGTGTAACATCACTGGTCTGACTTTATATTTATTGTGAGTACTTGAACTTCATTTTCTTGTTTAGTGTTTATAACATTTTGTACCAGTATTTACTGTGTATTGTTTTTACACTGCACGTTATATGTGTCAAGGGAATAATAAGCTTTGTTATTTATCTAGTGCAAAAAGTGTCATTTCTACTTTATTAGAGTGTGACTTCGATGTACATATATCCTAGAAAGGGTAGAAGTCAGATATTTCTATGAGTTTAAGTCACAATATTTAGTATTAAAAGGTATTGACATCATGCAAACAATATTTGTTTCCAGTATACATTTCGTTTGTTAATATTTTTCATAAACTAAAGACTTTAATCATAATACTCGAATTATTACACTTGAATTTAATTAAAGGATGATGGTTATTCGCCCAAAACTCCTTTCTGATTAAAAGTGTGAAAAGAGTAAAACCCCTTATCATTTGCTAATTCAGATGTATCGCTACAAATAAAGTGTCAGTCACCTTTCATCCTGACTCGTTTAAGGAATTATTTATACGGTCATAAAATTCCGAACATTACTTTGCAACCAACATTTGATATAGTACCAAAAAGCGTATTTTTTTTTCTTTAAGAAAACGGGATAATGTTATAAAATTTTTACGGATAAAATATAATGCCTTTTATTCTCAACGAAAGTTTACTTAAATTTCCCAAAGGCTTCGGTAATGTACTTTAAATATCACTATATTTTTCGTTGTCTGTAATACTTTTAGTAGGTCCGCTTGTGTGGAACAATTTCTTTTTGTCACTTTAACTCTTAATTTTTTTCGTTATTCACTCTTTCTTTGCAACAAGCAATTACTGCCTCCTATCTTTACGCCTTAATGCGAAAAGATTGTTATCTATTCTATCCTGCTCAAAGTAGATCATTTATCTTGTTTCACGTCAAGGATATACGGTCTCATTGTGTAAACAGATAGAAGGTGCCATTCATCAAGTGGGTATAAGAATTATCTTTGCTTGCTAGGGTAAACAGAAATCATTCTCAATGAATATAAAGCCAATGTCCATATAAAATTAGTATGAAAACTTTTTTTCATTTATTTACATTTAACATATTATAGAAAGTCATTTATAAAAAAATATTATTGGAGTTATATAAAAGCTTGAGATATAATGGATAGAATATTTCTTTAGAGCTGGCTCGTCAAACTTTATAATATAAAAATTTACAATAAAATTTCATAAAGCAATAGTTCCATATAAAACTATAATTGTAATAGTTTAAAAATTTGCTTATAGGCTCCATTAAAGCGTTTCAGTGTTATAGTCAAATCTATTTAGAGTCTATTATTGTGTTAAAAAACAGTGAAAATCTCATAAATCAACTTATCAGATATTAAATACGAATATAGGAAGGATTTGTTGTTCCGATTTATACTCTGTAAGAGTATTGAAAATTTAAACATGTTCAGATGAAATACATATTAATAAACTAATACATGGTAATAAATTATTGTGTCATAATTGTGAAGGAGTATCATGTTACAGTAATACCCCCAAAATAATTAAAATATATATTACACTGAATGGTGTAGGATATATTTTTTGATGGCCTATCCTAATTACTCGAAAATCTTAATGCTGCATTTTGAAGATGAACAAATGTAAAATCTCATCGTTTCAATGATGATTTGGGTGCGTAATTTGGACAATTATGATGTGTTACATTTGTACTACATATCATAGTTTCGAATGTAAGATTTTTATTCTTAAGGTATTCTCTCTCAATTGTTTTACTGAATATATAGGGAAAAAATTAAATGCGACGTTAACACAACAACTCAACAGTTTTGTTCGTGAAGAAGTGGATACGAAAGTAAGTCAAAAATATTTTTACGAAATCATAGAAAACTTTGGAAAAAAAATCTATAGAGGTTTTGGATTTCCATCAATGCACAATGCATGTTTGAAAACGGTAAATCCATTTCTCTAACAGTTTCCATAAAATTAATGCTAATTGATGCATTTTGTCAAAAGGACGTCCCCAAGAGAACCAAATTATGTTTTAAAGGGTTTAAATGGATTTTGAATTTGCTGACCTAACGCCGAAGGCGCACTGAAATGGTTTTTAAATGAGGTATCTCTATGGAATTATCGTAGGACAACATTTGTTATTAATTCTAATAGAATCAGCAGGCGTATTTTTAGAACTGAAAGAATGTTCATTGTCGGAACTTTCAGAAACATTTTCTCATCAATACAATCTCAGTTACCTTCAATGTTTTAACAAACCCCTATTAAGTATCCCGATTCCTTCAATAAAGTATATGAGATATAATCTTCTGTAGATATGACCTACTTTCTTGATTTTGTAGATCAGATATACGAGTACTTCCTGGAAATGGTATTTTTTTAAAAACGGGATAGTCACCGTAAATTTTTGTAACTGACCTCTGTACTTCTTGTCTATCTGAGATCAGTTAAAGTATTCTATCAAAATTAATGCCTTGATGGAACTTTCAGAAACATTTTCTCATCAATACATCCACAGTTATCTTCAATGTTTTAACAAATCTCCAATATTTGTCCCCATTCCTTCAAGAAAGTATATGAAATATAATCTTTTGTAGATATGACCTACTTTCTTGATTTTGTAGATCAGATATACGAGTACTTCCTGGAAAGGGCATGTTTTTTTAAAACTGGATTGTCCCCGTAAATATTTGTAACTGACCTCTGTAATTCTTTTCTATCTGAGATCAGTTAAAATATTCTATCTAGAGTAATTCATTGGCGCAAACATGTTGCGCGGTTTCCCTTGAACTGTGTTGAACATTTTATGTTAGCTTTGGGCTAAATATTGTATTTTTTATGATACTGAATTTAGTTCATTTTATTTAACTTAACTTCGATCAACTCTGACAAGCATGTCCTTGAGGAGACATCTTTGTAGCCATTCACTGATTGCGCCAAACATCTTTAAACATTTGAGGCGTTCCCGTTGAAAATCGGGTAAGTGCTAAAATTTTCGAAGAGTATTTTTTCACTGATACATAGGTTTGTTCCAAGGCTAAGGGTTTGGATTAGGAGGTAAGTGCCTAGATAGTTTGGTTTAGCTCTGAGCTAGGCACATCCTTATCTACCGGGTTTCTTGCCAGTGTGGCCTTTTTTATATTGGTCAAACCAAGCCTACTCTTAAATTCCGCTTGAAGGAACACGAGAGTTATGTTAAAAAGCAAGAGTTAAATCGCTCGTCCATTGCTCAACACGCATGGACTTTGTGGTAAAGATCATTGGTGGGTCGTAATTTAGTATAGTGGTAGGCAATGATACCATTACTCTGAATTCTAAACAATACATTAATTTATTAACATAACACATATATTAGTACACATTCAATTATATTACTGATAATTATCAACCTAAAGAAACACTCATTATATCAAGGTATTATTTAATTGTATTATTTCACTTATTTAAATTGATTTCATTTCAGTACGCAATATATATTATTTCTTAACTTTAGCCTATATTATAGGATTCGGGGATTTATTGACTTTTGGCAATAGGTAATGAAAGGTTACCTCCATTTTTGCAGACTGCAGAAGGGAAACATTCGCCGGCATATTCACGTGCACCGATTGGGATATCTTTCATCAGGATTCACTTTCGCTGGGGAACGCAGATATCAGAATCGCCATATGGCGCGGGAAGAGGCGGGCTTTAACGGCAGGATCGGTTCTCCATCTTTGGCTTGTGGGGGGTCAGGCAATCTGTCTTGGTTCCGTAGCTCAACTATTCTCCCCTCATCGGTAGCTTGCAGGGGTCAGGCAATCTATCTTGGCTCCACTATTCATCTATTCTCCTCTCATCGTGAGCTTGCAGGCTTATAGCGATGCACTAAATCTGGGCGCAATCTCCCATATACTATTTTTAAACTTCTCGCTTACGAGGCTACTACTCTATATCTGTGTGCCGAGTCTGAGCACCAAAATCAATCTTATCCTTTTTCATATTATCACTCTCTCTATTTTTTATCTTCTCAACGCCCCGCCTTTTACATTTTCATTCGTCTCTCATGTTCAACCTTTTCTCTCACTTCCACTTCGATTCGCTAATTTTTTACCACCTAATTATTTCTTTAAACCCTTAAGAATGAGGGGAGTTTCATATTAAAACAATTCCACCTTCGACTCACCCCTGCCTTTCTAGGGATCATGTTTTCCCAGAACATCTCCTATGTGTGGGGTCATCTTCTCTTCGGCAACAATTCCCTTTTCATCTCGATGTCCCCTCTATGTAGTCCCCTCGCTGTTTCGTCTCTTAACTGTTGCTTTTCAATTTCTTCTTCTTCATCCGGTCCTTTGTATATACAGGGGCCATTTCAATTTTCTCATTTTACCCCCGTTTGTTCGATTTAATTGGCTTTTCTGCACTTTTCGAACTTCTAACATACCGCATCCCCACGACATTCTTCTTGTATCGTCTGGCGTCATTTCACCGATTCATTTTCCGTCCCGTTTGTTAATTGGTTTTTCTGCATCTTTTCTATTTTTTTTATATGTCGTAATCCACGACAGACTTTAATTCATCGATTTGACTTTTCTTCTGGCTCCATTATTCAGAAATGTCGTTCGCCTGCCGATCTTGATTTCTTGGAAGCTTATCACATTTTTTAAAAAATCGGGTTCTTTGGTTGATGATTTGTCAAGCACCCCTGTTTTTCCTCAATTGTGGAAAGGGTTTATTTAGCTGTGTTGACCTGTTTCTTCATTTTTTTCAATTTCCCCCCTCTTTTTGCCACTAGATGGAGCTGCTTGCCCTATTTCGGTCTCTCCGCTGCTTCGTGTCTTTGGCGCTCGGCACGCGCGGTTTATTTAAGTGCGTGTGCACTGGTCTGGTCGCTTAGTCTTCGGATATTTGAGCTGCCACTAAGTTCGTTGCATTGATGAAGAAGCTCCTTTGTAGCTTCGAAACGGCCGTATGCAAAATAATTGCATCTTATTGCTATTTGTGGTTTATTTACGTCGGTTTACCGTTTATTCCTCGAGCACAAAGGTTGTATCTTTTCTTTTCACGTACTTCCTTTTCCACGCTATTAGCCTTAGAACAAACCCTTGTATCAGTGGAAAAATGCGTTTTGGAAATTTTGACACTTTCCCGATTTTCAACGGAAACGCCTCATTTCGTTTCTCAAAAATACAGCGCATGTAAATTTTTGAACTCTTTTTGCAATACTTCTTGACTAATACCCTACTAAAACAAACGCCCGTTATTATGATTTTTTTGAGAAATCATATCATAAAATTTAGAAAATTGCAATGACTTTTTGTCAAATGATTTAGATTATCACGAACATCCCATTCTTAAAAATAATAATATGAAACTTTCGTAGAAACATCAATTTCCATCTAATTTGTAGTGCATGACTATGTATATTATGGAATGTAATATTTTATTTCCTCTTATTACTTATTTTTTAAAAAATCCAATAAAACTACTGAACGGTATTATTTTATAGTTTTTAGATCTAAAATAATAAAATACGATTAAAAAATACTTTATTTTATGAGGTATTGAATGATTAAATTTTGTGTAAAATTGATTCCATTAAAACGAGATGAGTAAAGTTAATATGCTAACTTTTTGTTGTTCTTTCTTATAGTTTTAAATTAATGGACATAAATAAGAATTTTCATTCTTCTTACGCCCTGATATTCTATGTAAAAATTTCACAGTATTGTAAAATATTAACTTACATTCTTCTGGGAGCGTCAAATTACGTGAATACAATAATCACAATATGATTTGTGAAAAAAAGGTTGTACATTACAAATGGTGATTTAAAATCTAATTTATAAATGAACAAAAATTGAAGGCCTTATCTGAATAGTGGTCCAACTCTACATTAAAACAATGTAGTTAGCCTCACTTTCATGTTCATAAAAGTAATTTCTATCTTATTTTTAAACTGGTAAACCTCCATCTTATTTCTGGTGCCAACACAGGGCATTAGAAATCAGACTTCAGCAGTCATTTCTCAGAACTCATTAGACTTTAAGGCTCTGTACCTCAAAATAAAGAAGAATAGAGTTGGACCACTATTCAAATAAAGCCTTCAATATAAAGCGATATTAAAATATTTTATCAATTATATCAGGTTTAAATATTATTTTATTTGGCAATTGAACGTGTAGAAGCTGATTATCATAAGAGAATTACGTTAAGAAACGTTTAGGAGATAAGTAGGTACTTTCTCAAATAATTCAACTAGTTTATGTAATTTTTATTATTATGAGGGTTGGCGTACTTCTTAATCATCTGTTGTTAACGTGCGAATTTAAAATAAATGACCTTTTAAATGGACGAAGTAAAAATACATTATGTGTATATAAGTGTTAAAATGAAATAAATATTTCAAACTAAAATATGAAGTACTGTCTGAGACTGCATTAGCAGAGGAGTATGAATTGGATTTCGCTAAATTATCTAATTTTTCATATAAATATTTCACGAGCTGAAAATGAAAACAAACGCAGGTAATTTATTTCAACTATTATAAGGATTCTTGTTTCAGTTTCAATTTACGAGTTTCGAATACAGATAATTTGTTTTTGTCATACATATGCATTTTTATAGTTATGACGCCAAAAACTTTTAGCTTTTGTAACTCAATCAGTATTGCAAACCACACAGTAATGTAACTAAGGAATATAAAGGAATATATACCGTTACTAATATTTTTATTTCACACATCATCTAGAATTCACATCATATTTTGAAACAGATACTACCAAGCCCTATTATAGGGCTTGGCGATATACGATAGGGTTTTCTATAATAGAAGATTTCTTTATAAGTAGAAAAATAATAATTTAATAATTTATTTATTCTTTCATTTTGTGTAATAAATAAAATAAATTTATTAATGGAATGATACAAAAAATAAATAATGCGGAAAGTAAATCACTTAAATTTTATCCAATGTACATGCTTTTATTCTCAGTTTAGTATATAATTTTTATTGCAGACAAAAACTTTTAAAGTGTGCGTAAAAAAGGTATTTTATTAGTAGCTTTTAATGGGCCGCGTAACTGAAGTGAAAAAATAAATATAGATATTAAAAACAATGCACCAACCTTCATTTCATCTAATATTAAGAAACAGTAATATATGCGAACAGATTAAGGATAACCTGGTCATATGAAACAAAATCTTCTACCTTGCTTGGGTAAATCTGTAAATAAACAATCTGTGAAATTTTGGACTCATACTTGAAGGTGGGGAATGAGTTGAGATTTAGAATTTATCTTTGTCGCAAGACAATGGCTTTTGAAATTGTAGTTAAATCAGATTATCCGATAGGTTTTTTCCTCTCATTATATAATTACTTCAAAATATGAAGCTTAACTGTTTTCCAATCACCAAGCAAATTAGTACAAGATTATATACAATATATATATACATGTGTGTGTATGTGTGTGTGTGTGTGTGTGTAACGGCATTCAATTCGCGACTTCTTCGGACTTTCGTAATTCCAATTCCCGATGCACCCGACAATCTATGGCCAATTTGCGAATTATCCAATAAAAATTGTCTTTTTCTCTTTGATTTTGAAGTGATTTATTTTTCTATTTTGACTACATTATGGGGATTTTCGCAGTGGTAATAACGTGAGTAAATCAAAGCTAGAAGTTTCGCCAACCTTCTAGCTTTGACCACTTTTTCTAGGGCAATTATTCATGAAATCGCCATTGATTGCCTTGCGAATCATGAATGGGCCGTTCAAAGCCCGAAGTTGTCTTAAATTCTTCTTTATTTCCAGCTTTCGCCAAGTGACTTGGTCAATGCTAGAAGTTAAAGCTTTTATAAAGATCAATGCTATACCTGCACTTGAAATTGTTATATGAAGCACAAGAGGGGATTGACTTCTGAAATGGATGAGGAAAATCCAGTTAGTAATTAGGGATATGGAAAATATTGGAATAAAATGCATTTAAAATATGTAGTGAAAAATAAATGGAAAACTTGGTGGTTTTTGAAAAGAAAGTAGCAAAGGTAGCTAAAAAACATCTTTTAAATGATTTTTTCTCAAAATGTGTAATTTCCATATTTGCAAGTATTTGAAATGCTCCTTGCGTAATAATTTTTGATGAAAATTTATAAAATTTATAATAAAGACTCCTCTAATACATTAAAATAAACATATGCATCAGTTTCAGGTTTCAACATGATTCAGAATAACAAAGTTTAATTTGAGTGTAGAAAAGTACAAACATTTCACGAAAATTCAGGGTACAAGCATAAAACTATTTTAGAAAAATTAACTATATTCACTAAAAATTAACAATTATTAAATCAACGAAAGCATAAAACAATACACAACTCTGTTCAAAATATAATTATAAGTAATATAAATGCAAAATTAAGAGGAGAAGTTAAAAATTGGATCGAAAGTCGCATTTAAAAAAAGTAATATTTCAGTTTTCAGAATATAAGTTTAAAAAAAAACAGTTATAAAATGTTATAAGGTGTTTGATAGTTATACTTTAATGAATATATATGCAAAATTCCATATCTCTGGGGTAAAAATTAAAAAAAAAGCTTTGTAATGTCCCCTATCCCCTGAAGGTAAAGGATTCGAAGGAAGCAGATGTTGATAAATTGGAAAGCATGGTAAAACTGTTAATCCTCAAACTGTAAATGTTGTTGATTAAACCAATGATTTACTTCTTTCGAATACACTGTTGAACAACCATTGGAACCTGGTTTTTTGTTCCAATAAGATCCTCAGGTACTCAAGCACCCGGATCTGCAATCCGTAGTCTATAAACATACCAGTTTAATATATCTAAAGCTAAACACATTTGTTTCGTCGTCAGTTTTTGTGGCATCATGTGCTTATTTACAACTGGAAGCACAAATATGATTTTAATCTTCCAGTGGTTCAATAAAATGACAGATATTTGTTATGGAGATACAAGATAGATTGTGTTTCAGTACTTCGCCGTTTGCTTCTGAAGAAATGTGATTAACAGCAGGTAATTATAAGGATGCTTTCGCTTTTTCTGTAGAGTATAATTTTGATTGTAATAAGAATAGGGACATAATGTTTTACTTTAAGAGAAGCCTTGGATTTTGTTTTTAATTTTACCCTGTACAGAGCTATTTTGCTCTCTTCCCTAGTTTTGCAAAATTAAATTTTACTGTTTATCACCCTATGCTAAAGAGCAATTCTTAAGTACAGAAATATAACTAGTTTTTTTATCTACATAAGAAAATCCTATATATAGTTTTTGATTCTTTTCAAACATATATTATTTAGCAAGTTAGATAAAAACTAACTATAATTCCCAATCCCTATATAAGAAAAACAATTTTAAAAACTACGCATTTTTATATGAAATAATACGAAATATTATATGTCATATGACATGTAACTATCTTTTTATTTATATGCAGTTTTTGAATTTATGAATTCTAAATTTGAATCTTATAAAATTTCATGTACTAGTTGTTAACAGACCTATTTATCAGCTTTAATTTTATTTACTTATTTATTAGAATAATATATTTTGAACAAAAATATTTTAATTAAATATCTATTTTTAGAATTTTTATCTCGTCATCTAAACAAAAATTAATATGTTGTTCTAGCGTTAATAATTTTTATTTCATTCAATCTAATACTAATTAATTCGTACGTTTTAGAATTCATCTTTATCTTATCAATGAAATTGTTTAACGGAGATGGCAAAATATTTTAAGGAAAAAAAAAAGATTTTACAGTGAAAATTACTTCAACTTGTAATTCTAGCATTAAAAATAAAAAAAATCATGCTACAGTTTGTAATACTTTCGATATTCAACAATAAATTCAGTCAGTTGAAGTTTTTAATTTTTATGTAAATATAAACTGAGAATTTTGTTGTTGTGTTTATAAGATAATTTCGTCACATACATTTTTTTTTAGTTCGCAAAAGCAAACATCTTGTTAGGACATCCCTTCAGAGAATTCTCACGCGCTGTTTGAAACATCCAAAATTAGCTTCAGTCTTTTTACGGATACGGGTTCTGAAATGAAAACAATTTTAAGAGGATTAGAGTGAACTGAGACTGTGCAAGCTTTATACAAAGTATATACCCTCAACTAAAACATTTTATTCTTGATGTACGAAAAAAGTAATTTTTTTAACCAAGTTTAATATTTTTGAATGCATGTTCTATAGAAAAAATAAAAAAAAGATGGTCAATACAACGTAACAGAGGAGAAAAAAATAATGCATTTAGAAATGTTGAAATTTGTGTCACGTTTGAAAGTATATTTATATGTAAAAAAAAAAATATTGTAATTACTTTTCGAGAAATGACATATTATTTACATTAAAATTTTGGGATGAAATAATTCCAGGGATATAAAATTTTCAATTAAAATATGGTAAATAAACACACATACAATAAATAGACATAAAGATATTAAAAAAAAGTACTATAGCTGATTATTAATGATTCTTAAAATGTGTTTTGGGAATATTTTAACGCAGACGTTTTTCTTTTACATATTCTGTAAAACCCCGTTTATCTGGACTAACTGGGACCCAGGCAATCCGGATAATCCGAGTAATATGGGTATTAAGCAAAACAAAACCTTAAACTTAGCATACTTACCGCTTATTACGATACAAAACTATGTTTTGTAACAAAATTACATAGTATTACTCACAAGACATTAAGAAATATAAAAATCACTTTTCACGTCATTTCTTAACAAAGAATTGGTAAGTCTAGCAAATCCTTCTTAAACTCAACGAAAAGCATTTTATTACCATAATTTATTGTACAGTCTATGCAGGAACTGTACATTGGGTCAAACTAAAAACGGAATATTTGGAGTACTTGTAGTCACGTTATTGCTACCATAGTTAAAATTTATCATCTAATGTGAACATTAAATAAAAATAATATCTACAAATCTAATCCGGATTATTTTGAGATCCGGATCAAAGAGGGCAAGGATAAACGAGGTTTTACTATACATTTAGTTTTTTTTTACTAATGGCAATACCATTTCTAATATTATTTTTAATCCAAACTACATTATCGATTTGTTTGTGAGTTTCTGAAAATTATCCTTTTTATTCGCAGAACATTTCTGGAATGAGAGTACTTTTAGCGAGAAAAAAAATATTTTTTATTAAAATATGAAAAATAAAAAACAAATTAAATAATATAAACAAAATTTCTGAAATTTTGCAGATTTGTTTGAATGTAAAGCATAAAGAGAATAGCTGATTATTCGTGTTTCTTAAAGGGTACTTTTGAATAACTTTAATAATTTTAGGAGCAACAGCTTTGTGTTTCTCTAAATGTTAAAATATAAAATTTATCTATCACCTAGATTTAATTCCGCTTTTAAATACGGCAATGCCATTTTTCATTTAGTTTTAGCCGACCCTGCGTTTTCAGTTTCTTTGTAAGTTTTTAATACTTTTAATTTCATTGCAACAATATGTCACGATGTATAATTTCAGTGGTATCAATTTTCCAGTAAGCAGAAATTGTTAGCAAGTTATTTTTTTTTCCTTCCTCAACATTTTCGAGATATTTTACTAGTAAAGAACTTTTTATAAGCACCAAAAAAGTTATGAATAAATAATTTATCAAACATCCTCTTTTGACGGTAATGACACTTCAGTTATTATTTTTTTATATAAAGTTCTCTGATTTCTGAAACTTTTCTGGTGCCACCACTGGGTTATCTCTTCATGCCGGTTTATTGTACATGTGAAAAGCTTAAGGTATCCTAACTTGTCTTTCTAGTTATATATTATAAATAAATGAAAGTCCTGGTTGTTGTCTATTAAATTTAAAGCAACCAAAAATAATTCAAATTGCCTACGAAATAAAAGCACTTCAGGTAGTAAGTCTATCTACATCAGTTATTAACACTGTTCTAGGTATACATTAAAAATTTCGTCGACGGTCGGGCAGTGTCTTTAGACTCTTTGTCTTTTTTGTCTTGCCAATGAATTCGTAGAGCTGCATTAATAATTAATATCTGACTCCTTTTTTAAATTACAATGATCACTATGCATATCATTTTAATAAACTAATAGTACATTCAAGAAATTATTTGTTAAAAATATTAATAGTTTGTTTATTTATCAATCGTTCTATATATATATATATATATATATATATATATATATATATATGTGTGTGTGTGTGTGTGTGTGTGTGTGTGTGTTTGTTTGCGTGTGTGTGCATTCATAGTTTTTTCCTCTGATCTAGGAAGCTCAAAATTTCATAATCCCTTTAATTACCATTACGGATATTAAAATTTTTAATTGACATGTGGCACCATCTAGTAGAGTAGAGTTGAATTAGATGAATAACAAATTTAAAAAGTTATAAAAACAAATGACAAAGTAGTCATAAAACTTCGGAAAGCAGAAAATTTACTAAAACACTTGAAGTATAAAATATTAAAAATTACAAAAGAATGGTTTAATCTTAAATTGATTCTTTTTAGGTTTTACAAATCCCGCTATAATTTATAGTTTTAATATCTGTTAACCACGGCTCTGGTGCGCATTGTAAAATCAGGAGGAACAGTTTTAAGTTCTTAATATTATTTTCTCTTTTTACAGCTGAATGAGGAAAATAAAAATAAAATTATTGTGGAAGAAGCATTTAGTGGACTAATTTTTAAACAGTTGAAAATTTTAATCATATAGATAACTATATGAACTGATTTATAAATCAGTATCTTTGACATGTAAACAGATTTTACAATTTTGATTCTGATAAAGGAATCAGTGGCTTGTAATACCGATGATTAGTGTCACCGCTCATAGATGGTTCCTCATTTTGCCTTGCAAGCGGTGGCAGATTTAGGACTAGTCCAACTGAGTCGCGCAGGCCCGTCCATTAAAAAAAAATATGTATTTGAATTGGGAATCTTGACTTATCCAATATAATTCCTTCATAAGTATCGGAGGGAGCCAACCGAAAAGAAATTTTACCTTAGGACGCAAAATGTCTAAACCCGCTACTATTAGCGTATATATGACTAGCTGAAAACCCGCACAATGCTACGGAGTACATTCAAATAAAATTCAACGGTCAATGTATGCAATTAATGCCAATATATATATATATATATGTGTGTGTGTGTGTGTGTGTGTGTCTGTCTGTATGTGTTTGTGCAAGCAACAAATACGACGATCAATGTATACAATTGATGTCAAAAAAAGCGAAAAAATATATAAAAAACGTAAGAGATATTTTTAAAGACAAAATAATGTAGAAGAAAATATTCAAATTAAATCTAATAGGACATACTAAAGAATATAGTATAGTTAATATAGTACAGTTTGAGGAACATATATTTTACTGCATTTTAATTTTTTGGGGATAATGTCCAATCGTTTACCGCATTAGCAAGGGAAAAATATATTTTTGGTTTATTACATTGTTATGGACGGGACGATAAATTTATTTAAAGTACCAGAAAAAGAAATCACGTCATCAGCATTTAATAAATTAAATTCTAAAATTTAATCTTTAAAAATTCACCAAAAATCAGAAATTGGAGGTAAAGATTCGAAAAAGAAATGTTTTTAAAGGAATTTTTATGATATTTCTTGTGATATAAATTTTATAACCCTCAAATTATTATTTTAAATGCAAACGTAAAAAAAAACTTACAAAAACAGCTTAAAAATTTAATTTAAAAATATCTAAGAAGAATTTTTAAATAATCTTTCTTAGTGCACCCCTGCACTATAAGAAAAATTGCATGCAAAATTTCAGCCCTTTAGATCCAGCGGTTTGGTCTGTGCGCTGTATGTCAGTCAGTCAATCAGTCAGTCAGTGAGTCAGTCAGTTACGGAACTGTTTTATATATATAGATTATTTGATTGTTTTCGATTAATCATAATTTCTGAGGACTTGCTATATTTGAAAAAAAAATTATAGTTTCCGAGGAAGAATTTTCCCCTGTACACCAATTGTGACTAAGTTCAATTTCTCTTCTCTATGAAGTATGTGATCGATCATCATTAGACGATTTTTATTACCGCATTTCATAGGGTAATTAATGTTTCTTTTTGCAGAACATTAACATCTGTAATCTTATCTTATAAGTTTTAATTTTACAAAATGCAGTTTGAATCGAAACCATTTGTTTTATTTTGCGGTTCATGCACAGTAATATCCATGTATAGTTCTTTGATACATGTTTTAAATTAAAAAGACTGACTGGCGTTTGGTGAATATGCGACGAGTGTGTATATAAGCGAATACGTTATACAAATTACATATCACCTATTCTAAACGTAATTCTATTAGCCTGATCCAACATGTTCGTAACATGAATCTATTCAAAATAGAGGTGAACATGCGCGAACTATTCCAACATGGGGGAAGCATTCAGATAATGAGTACCCAATCCCCCCAAAAAAGAATGAAACAATTTGTAAAGATATCTAGAATCACCGGAAATGATACACACATATTAGGAAACTTTATCGTCCATTATGACTTACAGAAAACTTGGGGATAACAAAGACATAGTAAACGTCTCTTCAGTTCCACAATAAATTAAAAAAGGAAGGTTGCGCGTTTCGAACCACTTAATAGTAACAATGAATTTTCATTGCGATATTTAGTGCAATTGTCGCAATGAAAATTCAGCATGTGTGAGTTGGTCATTGAGACAATTCCATCAATGTCCCTGAGCCTAATGACGAACTGTTCGCTAGTGCGATACATGTAGCCATGTTTTTTTTTATTTATTGCGAATTGAAGAAGTGTTTATTACTTGAGTCATCTATTTTTTAAGTGAAATGTTTGTACTGAAAGATTAAAAATGACTATTAACATAGCTGAATTTAATAACCATGTTTTGCGGATTATAATAACAATCATACTATTCAAACGAACAATATGAGTTTAACAATAATACGAGGTGGCAATACGAGGTAAACGAAAAAAATATAACAAGGAAAATATTAAGGAGACAAGGGACCTTTAACCTCATATTTAAAATTTGTATCCAATATTTTACTCTCATATACCAAATAATAATCATTCATATGATTTTCTACTACGTTGAAGAAACTTAGAATTCCCAAGTAAGAATTTTGGGGAAGAATAAGACCTATTATTCAAAAAAGTCTTCAAAAATTCTAGCATTTTTCAAAATACTCCATAATACTTATCTTCCGATATCTCCCAAATTTCTGAGGTTTGTTCATTGGAGAATTTTCCATAAACTTGAGCATCATTCTTTGAAACTACAAACATCTTTCATATTTATAGCCATGAAATAAAGCAGAAACTTGTGCAAGATTATAAAAGAAAAACAAGAGGCATATTAAAATATAATTATGTATGGCTTTAGATTAATACAAAAATATTTTGCACATTTGTGTTTATACATGAAAGATAAACTTAAATAAAAAAAATTCAAGGTTTTTAAATGATTTGGAATGCATATGGAACATTTTGAAAAATGCTGGAAAATTTTGAAATTTTTTTGAAAACCGGGCATTATTCTGCAAAAATCCTTATTTTTAATTCTAAGGGTCTTAAATGTATTGAAATAGAATATAAATTATTCTCTCTTTATATATTGAGTTAAAAATTGAAGAATAAAAAATTTAAGGTTGAAGGTCTCTTCTTCCCTTAAAAATATCAACTTAATTCAGATAATGCAAGCGTTTTAGAAAAAAAAATCCATGAACATCCAGTAAATGAGGATTTTAAAGTCTTTTTAACAAGAGAATAGGAGATGAAACCGGAGAGAAGAACGGGTGTTCATTCTTTCGAATGCTTTGTTAAATTTACTTGGAAGCAAAATTTGAAGACAGAATAAACATAATGAACACTAGATGGAAGGATATATATAAAGTCAGAGACAAACAAGCCCAAATCTCCAGTTTTAAGCACCATGGACATTTGTTCCACAAATTTCCGATATTGGCGTTTGATAGGTATAACAAACTGATGTTCTAAAATTTTCACCTATTTTATGTCTACCTCCCCCTTCAATGACTTAAGATTTTACGCTCCCTCCCCAGTCCCAAACATCCTAATTCTAGTAAAATACTTTCTACACATATTTTTTGCTAAGCATCCAAGCCCCCTGAATATCACTCCCACTTCCCCACGGTGTGTGCCTCCTAGGTTGAGAACCAGTGTTCTAGAGGGATTGAAACAACCTATAAGTTTATAATCTTAGATATGGGTTCAGGAACTTGCTCTGAATCGAAAGTAGGATTATTGGAATTTATAATATTATTTGGTTTAAACCCAAAGCTTACTTTGTAACTTGGATTTTGTGTTTATAACGGATGTCAATCAAAGAGTTTTCCGGTTTTTCCTATCATACAACAATACTAAAGAAGAAAAAATTATGCTTGAACTAAAAGTTCATGAAGTAAGGAACTTATTTTAGTAGGTGAGAGTTGTAAACTTTTACTGCATTTGAGATACAAAATGTACCAGTTATGCTATAAAAACGCCCTCTGTTTATTAATTTTGAAAATTTTGACTGCAGCATATTTTGTCCTGATAAAGTAGAATATCTTGATGAGAATATTAACATATCACATGTTTCTTTTATTTGCTTCAGATGCAATTCGAAATAGAATTTCATTCTACAGAGAGTTCGAATCATTTGATTGTTTTTCTCGAGGTACTTAATCACTTTCTTCCTGAATTTCTTTTAGCAATTTCCCCTAAACTTTACTTTATATCTCATACATAAATTCGTTTCCTTTCATTCCTATTAAAGGCAAGGAAAACTAATCCATATGATATGCATACCACTATGAAGATTTCGAAAAGTGTTTGCCCGTGTCGTTGAAAAAAAAATAGAGGTGTTGGATCAAAACCAATAATTTCAATTTTTTAATTGAGTTAAGGACACTCACTTATAATACAATCTTATTTCTTATATAACATTTCGTTTTTAACCCTTTGAGTATTTCAAACGGTTAAAAACGGAAATTTGTGGAAAATGGTCCACCAATAAAAATTAATTTGGAAATTTTTCTAGAGACAGTTTAAAATTTATATCTTCAAAAATGCATGAGATATAGTTTTTTTCCTTTTAACTGGAAAATGGACTGATGGAGATTGCTGGTTTTAATCCTATGCCACCCAAATAATATACAAAATGAGTCAGAATATAGACTACGTGGAAATAACATGCATAGAAGTTACTCTGTCAAATTTGATTGTGTATGTGTATGGTCAGGAAAGTTACAGTGAGCCATACTGTAAGAAAGTTTCTGCAAATGAATGAATGAATATAAATATTAACTATACAACTTTGCTAGGAAACATACTTGCAAAGAGTCATTTAAGTTCGAATAAATGATATATTTATGATGCGTCCTCATTTGATACAACATTCTAAAAGTAAAAAGAAGTAATCTTTAGTTGAAACAATTTGAAAATGTAGTAATCAACATGCGTGTGGTGTACAAATAGCTTTATTACAACATACTGGGGACAAATGGTCCACATCATTTAACACGTAATATTGATATCACATGAGTATAAATTGTACATTTTATAGATTCGTTCATACATTTCACAATCTGAGCAGTAAGGTATGAATTTCAGTTCCAATTTCTTAACAAATTTCTAATACAGTTTGATGTAACTTGCAGTTAAATCGAATTAATAACTACTTAAATGAAACAAAACAGTTATATAGATGTTTAGAAACACATGAAAAAATAATGTATTACTAAAAATGAAAAAAAAAGGAAATATCGTTCTATTATATTATAGGTACAAACTGTCGTATTCGTAACACATTGATTATGTCTTTACAAAAATAGTTTAATGTCAAAAGAAAATTTGATTTACACTCATATAGAACAGAATGCAAAATTTTACATGACGCCTGAAGCTTAACTAATTATTGAAAATTATCCTCATATTTTTAATTGAAACAGAATTTTTACAAATACAAAATTTCTCACAAAATTTTAATTTGTTTACTGAATTATCGGTGTAAAACAGAGTCTCTCTCTTTGATTCCTTTCTAGTGATCACAGCACAGCAATTCAATATCATAGAATGAAATTAAATCAGTGTTAGGATTTTCTTTATTGAAATTCTAAATATTTATCAAGATTCAAGCTTTAATACACATAATATTTTTAACCTAATTTATTTAGCTATTTCCATAGAATATCGGAATTCAATTCTTTCTCAATATGTGAGAAACAAATATCATCAGAGATCCAGCTACATTAAATGAAAAGAAGGCGTCATTTCAAAACCACAAAACAATACATTTCTGAGACATACTTATTACGAAAAGAACCAGAACTTTTTTATCATTTATTAGATAAACTATTCATACAAAACATAGTTTAACTCTAATTTCTCTAGATTACACTCCTATATATATTTTTTATCAATGTACAGATATTTGAGCTATCAATTTCATACGAGAGTACTGCAGAGCAACACATGCTTTTAACTTCTTAACCGTAGAAAAAGAATTTCCAAATACAAAAATGCTCGTTTTGACAAATATTTCATCTATAAACTTATCAAAGCGTAACGTAATACAGCAACAACAGTAAACACTCGCAAGTAAAGAAAAGCAACATCAATAACAACAACTATTCATCTATTATACAAGGCCACATGCAGTTTACAGCACACTGAAACAGTGAGTTACAATTATATTTAGTCATTTGATACAAACCTCTGACGAGACTAACATATTATTAACAAATGTAAAAGGTCAGAGAGTAAAATATACAGCCTTTTTTTATTATCCAAAAACCTTTTTAAAACCAAGACGTAAATTCAATCAAATGTTATAAACGTTCTCATGGTAAGTATTTAAAAGATGTAGATGTCATTACTCTATGGCGTTTAAAATTTCTAATTCTCTTACCTAACATAGAGGCACGTACTTCTACTTTGCTTAAGTATTTCAAACTACCAGAGTATTCGTATGCATTTCAAATCATAGTTTCATCGCCATTTTAAGGCACTTGAAGTAATTCTGAACATTCTATTATGTTTTTATACCGACCGCTTATGCTTCGACATCAATTAATAATGCGTGATCAAATGTGTAATGGTATTTTATAAATATACTTGTGGCCCTAGAAACTGACGCATGTTAGTATTTTAACATGAATGAAAAGGTGTACTGAAATTTATCATTTCTTTAACACATAATAATAGATGTTTCTGCTAAACGACGTCTTCCCTTCATTGAAACGAAAACTATTTCTTAACTTTATACAAGAGATTGGACGTCTATTTTTTATATTTTTGGGATTTTTTTAACCAATAAAATAATTTAGTCAGAGTAACAATTTGAAGTAAGGTAGATTTAATTTAACTTCCACTTATATAAGGGTGATGTTTACTATTTTATTTCTCATGAAAGATTTCAGATACGTATATTTATTTTAAATGAAATTACACACCACGCATATTTTCAAATTTTCTTCCATATTTTCTCCTTTTATTTTTCATATAAAAACATTTATTACATATAAATAAAAAATGCACCATGTATAATAAGCACCATCGATGGAAACTGTTAAAAAATCCTTTTAGGAGAAAAATTTAATAAAAATTGTTTAATGAACCTTGAAATAACCAAATTATCTTAATTGTCTTGATTTCTCTTACAAGCTCTCATGGCCAAGAATTAAGTGTTCTTAAAATATGCTGCATCAGATTTAAGTATAATTCTTTTTTACATAATTTTACTTTCCCTGTGCATATAAATAAATACTTAAAATCACAAGTATACATTCACAATGATTTTTAATTATCACTTCACGAAACACAATCTGTTTTCCCACTCCAAAATGAGGGCTTTGTAAGTGAAAAAATTAACTGCATAATTTTATATCTATACAAAAAAACTATTTGCTAGTGTTTTTCAGTTGTAAATATTTCAATCGTCAACCGCTCAATAATATGATATACATATTAAAACTTCCACGAAATAAAAAGCACAGTCCTTCGTGATATATCTAAATGCGTGTTTGTGTTTGTGTGTACAAATTTGCAGCAAAATTTAAACTAAAGTGAACTAATATAACGTTAAACGTAGCTCATTTTCATAAATATATGCTGATATTTATTTCTTTAAAAAAATGTGTTTATCACGAATTTTACGGAAAAAAAGAACGAACGCTTTTATACATAGATATTCCTTCGTCATACACTGACGGCAAATAGAATTATAATATAGTTCATGTTATGTCAGCACTGATGAGTATCAGTTAGTGCAACTTCGCAGCAATAGTGACAGTTATGTACACTTCTATTGCAGTGTTTTGACCAGATAAGTAAAATAACATAGATATGTGAAAATACTCTGATTATATGAAGCAGCCTATCTGATAAATCCATTTATATTTAATATATATATCGTCTTAAGAAACTTATGAGAGCAATATTTTAAAATAGCTGAATTGGTGTAATTATCAGCCATTTTCATCGCTATCTTGATTTCACGTCTTTCTTTACAAATGTGTTTTCGTATTCATCTTTCCGCTGGATGTAAAAACATTCGTTAAAATAATCCTCCATTGTTCGGTAGAGATGCCTTCTAACATTTTCAAGATCATGGTCTTCGTCTGGATAAATCTGTAATACAGAAAGTTCTTTTAATTAAGGAAATATATTCTCAAATATTAAAATATAACAACTTAAATAATGACAATATAAATATCCTTGAAGATCTATGACGAAACTGTGATACGCCTGGTACATTGCGAATTACGTTGGACACAAAAATTAACAGTGACGATAGGAAAAAAAATAACATTTCAGTTTTAAACAAGAATATACCTTTTCTCTAGAAAACAATTTCTCGATAGATTTATAATTAACTCCCACAATTTCCTTTAGTTGGACGTATTTTAGGTTACGAATTTCAGTCACGAACATATGGTAGGTTGAATAATAGGAGTTTATTGTTTTAATGATAACAACCAACATCTCATTTGGAAAAATAAAAGTCAATTTTATTTTGGTGGGTAAATGTTTCAAATCAAATAATTTTGAAACATGAAAAGTACACTTAAAAAAAGTCATACTGAATTATCATAAACTAATATTTATGCTGGCCGTTTTTTCGTGAATATGATAAATGTTTCATATCAAATAATTTTGGAACATGAAAAGTACACACAAAAATGTCATACTGAATTATCATAAACTAATATTTATCCTGGCCTTTTTTGCATGAATATAATCAATATTTCATAAGTGAAAAACATAACAGTATCATTAAGATATTAATGTTTAAATAATATTTTAATTTGAAAGAAGAATGATCATCTCTTAATTAATTAATTTTCCTTTTTTGACCCCTAACGTCTTAAATTACGACTATCTGTGACCTGTTGATATAACTTTCTGAAAAACATATACAATCTAAAGTTTTGAAAATAGAATTATTTAAATATCAAATTATTTGATATTACAAAGAAACGAGACACATTCACTTTTCTGGGAAAATGAAGAAAATTCGCGAATTCTTTAATTCCAAATTATCAAACTTTCAAATTTCATGAAGAACGCGATCAATTTTAAAATAACGTTGACAGTAAAATGTCAAATTCAAATATTAACATACAAGTAATTTTATTCTCCTAACTTCCTACTCACTTATTTATGATTATAAACTTCAAATGAACGATATCAATATTGGCTGTTATAAATCGAAGCTTTTAGAGCAGTACATTTATTTTAGACCATTAGGTGTATGATGTTTAGATCCTGATCACAACCATAATATTTTTAAATTTATGGAAATGTTAATAAATCAGCATTTTAATTAAAACGTGCATTCATTTACTCTGAAAACACAAATTAAATTAAATTTCAATATTTAATAGTTGTCTGTTTGAATGACAGAATTTTCACTGGAATTTAAGAAAGAAGCAAAAAAAGTATTTGTGTAATTAGGTAATTGTTTTTATCAAAAAGAAAAAAAAATTAAAACACAAGTTCGCACTTTCGTTTTTTAATTGATCTGTCAAATATTTTAATAATTACTAAACCTACTTCTTTATTATATTTGGCTTCAATCCAGGAAATTAGTGCTTAGAATACCGCTAAGACAAATTTTTCCTATCCCAATCTACGAAGTTTATATTCTCTTCCATATATAATGTAATTTTCAGGACACTGAATACGCAAATTTTAATTACGACCTTGGAAGGGTTTTCATAAAGTCATTTAATTTGTTTATGAATTTTTAACAAGGATTTTAATGAAATTATGCTCTTAAAAAACTACTCGGTGCACGTTTCTATGGATAATAATTATTATGCTAGTAAGGATGATGGAAGAGTTTTTTTCGATCCCGCGAAAAATAAAAATTTTAGATGGTCTCTAGAGAATTAATTATATAAAATTACCTTTTTCTCAGCGGTTATAAGTATTTTTGATAAAATAATTTTAAAATAATTATGACACTGAACGTAACTCGTAGAGACAAAAAATTAATTAATTAATTCAAAAATTTCCTCCTTAATCAGTAAAAAAGGAAACAATGAATTCAAATTGTCGTTGATCATTATAAATATTATAAGACTTAACTGTATGTAATAATGAATATAGATATGGATAATAATAATAGTTCAATCCTAAATAAAAGAAACAAACTAGAAAGATCCTTGAAATAACAACACTTTTTTGCTATGAGAGCTAAAATAAGAAATAAACGAGCAGAGGCGCAATGGTTATTGTTGCATAGCAAAATATTGTTTGCAAGGCTAAAATGTCAACACTACAGGAAAATGAATATAGAGTTAAACTACTGGTTGCAGTGATGCACATCGGTATAGTATGTGACTAAAGTAATTTACCCATCGACTGCAGTATTATGAAATATAAGAAAAATGTTTTTCTTTCTTCTGTTAATTTTTGTTGTCCGAGACTACTGATTAACCTTCTTCTTGAGTGCTTGATTTGAGATAGGAGTAGTACGGACACAGGATAACAGACAAGGTAGAGAAATCAGTTCGTTTGTATGCATGGCATTTGAGGATTTCTATCACGCTGGTGAAAAATCACTGCAGGTTGTAATGAAAGGAGTAGCAGTATGTAGGTTGTAAGATCTTCTTAACATATCATATGCATATCGAATTGCTATTGATATGTGCTGAAGGTGATCAAACATAATTGATGATAGTTCCCTAGATCCAAGATGATAGATTTAACAGCTGTGCAATTTTGTCTGTCTACGTTTGTCATTCAATTGATGGCATATATACCATTTTTTCTGGAATATTAGAAGTTGGTTGTTCTTCAACTAAAGTTCTATATCCCCAATCGTCGGATCTACAAAAAACCTGCATGTGATAGCTGTCTCCTCGGATAGAGAAGCTACATTTATCTCTAAACGTTAGGTCATACCAATAGCTTAGAATCACTTAAGGCTAAACTTCTAGGACGAGACGTCAATGATTGATGCTTTTAAATGGCCGTTAATTAATTCTCCAGCCATGCTTTGTTGTTCGTCTTCCGATGATTAGACTTGAAACAAAATGTGGTACGATGGAGCCGCTGGATAGCATTAAATAAATCTTGTACTGTTGGGGTTATATGTCAGAACTCTAGAAATGGAAAATATAACCTTGATTGGGTTTAAGGATTGTGGATGCCCTTCTGGAATAGTTATCACACACGAAACGGGAAGAAAAATATATTGAAACGACTGTGCTTGGACAAAACGAAATCTGAAAAAAATGTCTCATAATGGATTCTGAAGGTTATATTATGGTAGGGCTCGTTAGGGCCTAAGTTATTATTTTAACCCTGCAGAAAGCAAATATAACGGGTGTATTCTATTTGTGGCTAAAGAAGACATTCAGCAATGAATGCCATCTTTTATAAGGATCTTTAAGAATTGACCTAATTGAATAAGCATAAAAAATTGCATTTACTTCTGCAAATTTCATGGGCTTTTTTCAATTATGTCTTGATAGAGTTTATTATTTCACTTAGACAGTCGATGTTACGGTGTGAGTATTGATAGGTGGTTACTTGTGACACGTCGTTTTCCTGGTTTATTTATAAAATCCGGGATTGTGAGATTATTTCAACGACGTAATTTTAACGATCATTTAGTTATCAAACGTAATTTAGCCACATCGCACCAACCCAAATGAGAAGATAGCAAGCCATGCGCCAAAAAGACATCTGAGCCTCATGACTCATTCATTCTCTACAGAAATAATTCAGTAGATTGAAATCTTGAGTGCGACATCATTGAAACGTGTTTATCTTTACTTGATGATAATAACTGTACTCCAAAGTCTAAGGTATTTTATGTGAAGATGAAGCTCTGAAGATGAACTCGGCTCAACTGCACAAATTAAATACACGTGTTAAATATATATATATATATATATATATATATATATATATATATATATAGATATATATATATATACATATACACGTGTTAAATATATATATATATATATATATATATTTATGAAGCAATATACATATATTATATATATTCGATATATATGATACATTTTAGCAAAATAAAGCTCCTGTGAACCAAATATTTACATTATTTTTCTAAACTAAACTATAAACTGAACTATTTACATTAGTTGTAACTAGTAACTTCATAATACTATTAGTTAGCGAAATTTAGCATATATATTTGTTTGAAGCTTCCTCTGGCAATAGTTACTGTAACAAAAGAGTGATCTTGTGTCGAGAGAACTTTGAATTTATAATCTCAAGCGAATTTCCTGCGTGCTACGGTGAAAAAAAATCACCCATAATTGCAGCGTAATTCTAAAGAGTTTGTGACAATATTCGATAAAGTTTTTTTAAAAAATTTTGTAGAGATATATTTATGAAGCAATATACATATATTATATATATTCGATATATATGATACATTTTAGCAAAATAAAGCTCCTGTGAACCAAATATTTACATTATTTTTCTAAACTATGTCTTATAACGATCTTTCGGTTTAAATGAAGTTAGGCAATTTAACGATATTTTAAAAAAAATTAAAAGCATGATAGTTTGTGAAACTTTCCGTTTATAAAATATGTTTTCAAAAATACCGTTGCTTAAAATAAGATTAAATTAATATGCAACACTAATTTCGGAACTGATTTTTAAAAATTTCTTTAAAATCTTATCAATAAAAATATAGTTCCTAAAATCTGAAAGTTCATTAGGCGTGGAGCAGGCATACTGCTTCCCATGGGAAACATACCATGTTTGTTTCAGTTACTGAGAATAAGAAATTTGAGTACCTCAAAACTACTTCTAAGAATCTTTGAGTGTAAAAAAAATCTTCAGTTTATTAATGCAGCTTTTGAAGAATTTCTGAGGCATAAAACGTGAATAGCTATTTTGTAAAATGCTTCATTTTCTTTACTGCCTCGTTATACCCCGTACAGAGCTTGACCTTAATTTAGCTTGGAGAAAGATGATATTAAACATCAAGTTTATGAAACAATTATTTACACTCACCAGAAAAGTAAGATTAATTCTCCTAAAGAGTTTATTTGGTTTCATTTTAGTATACGAGCCAGCTACTGGGATTTTACTTAATAGGATTTGAGAACACTTTTAAACAGGCCGTACTTACTTGTGATTGAAAAATTACTCCTTCTTCAACTAGAGCTTTCATAAAAAGTAAAGAATGTTGAAGATGAACTTTATCTGAAACAATATTAAAAATACTTTTATTAGGCCATTTTGTAATTGGAAATAAGGGAAAATACTTTGTTCCAGTGTTATAATAGTATTCGATTTAAAACGAAAATATACATTTCATGACATTTTCTACGAACAGAATGACATTTTTAAATCAACATAATATGCAATGTTAATCAACTTACTATAAGCTTCATTTGGACATATTGATAATTTACTTCACTATACTAAAGAATGATCTATAACCTTTGAAACATTGTTTTAGTAAATTATAGCAGATTTACAGGTTTACTTAATTTCGTCAACATCCAGTTAACAGATTTGATTATCAGGATAAAAGGACAATCAAATGGTACATACTTAAAGCAAAAAGATTTCACTATTAAGTGTCTAAAATAACAATTATATATATATATATATATATATATATATGTGTGTGTGTGTGTGTGTGATAATATTACTAACTACCCATAATCGCCTATTCTGAACTTAAACTCTGTCCTGGTAACCCCTCTTTCTTCACTTTGGCGTAAACGCATCGCCTTCCCAGAAACTAACTTCCTCCGCCAATTCTGGCAACCTCTCTGACCTAATTTTTATTTTTCGCGCTTTTACGAGGAGACGCTGGGCTGACTCGAAACGAATAAGATGTGTATTATTTTCCGGCCACGATGTATGCTCCTATTTCATGAGATGTCCATTCCGGACATTTCATATATATATATATATATATATATATATATATATATATTTTACAGACTTAAACAAAGCATTCGTAGTTGAGCAAGTTAACATCATTTTTGTATAATTTGTAGTTAGCGATATTTTTATGGTAAAGTAAACAATGACGTAAGTACTCGTAATAGGTCTAATTTAAAATGCCAGATGAGAGATTAGTATATTTTATTTACAGCTAATGCAAATTAATCTATATAATCATAGATTTGGTACTTCTGTTTTAAAATATTCGTTCAATATTTTGAAAGGCTCGAAAATTGCTTCTTAGTTTTAAAATCCAAGTCTACGTTACAGTTTAGCAAAGCTGAACACATTTTATTACTTTACACGTTAACTTCCTTACTGGAAAAATTGCGTCAACAAAAAAATAAAAGATAAAAAAGAGAGCCAAAGTCACATAAGTGTAGAATTTGTTTCTTTTCTTTAATGATACATTACTGCTAAAAAACAAATTGTTTGTTCCAACTCAAAGTTAAACTTTCAATATAAAATCCGACATATTTAATAACTCATTCTTTTACCTCCGTAACATAATCTAAACTATGGCATATTATGAAAAATCAATTTAGCACAAACCGTCAGCTGTTCCATGCACAATAAGTAACTTCTTTTTCTTGAACTTGGCTGCTTTCTTTATAAGACTCGATTTCTCGTACCCCACATAATTATCTGGTTGCTCTGGTGTGCCCATATATCGCTCAGAATAAGTGGAATCTAAAATTTTTAGAATGATATTATTAAAATTGGGAAAAATAATGTATATTAGTTGTAGAATGTAAGGAAAAAAAGTATATCAATTTATGAGAGTATAATATTTTTACAAAACATTTTGCACCAAATGTGTTATAGTTCACAAATAAATATTCTTCAGTAACATTGAAAAATTAGTGATTAAAAATGCATAAATCATCCATCTATAATCTATTTATACATTTTAAGCATTATTTATCATGATAAAAGTACATTTTTATGAAGATAAATGTATCCGAGAAACGAAAGAAAACATTTTAGTTAAAATACAGGGTGTTCGGGCTAAAAGTATCCAAAAGTCATGACTTATTTTTCGGAACTACCCATTAGAATTTAACAAAAATCTTAAATAGAAAGAACATTTCACTAAGTTTTGAAATCAATAATAGATTTCTATCATAGTATTATAGAATTCGATGTGTGCACCTTTTGTAGCACGACTAACGTCTAAATGGTAGTTCAGTTCTCTCCGAGTGTTTCGTAGCATATCAGGAGTTATTAGACTTTTTCGCTTGGGGATTCATTAAAACCAGTGAGTAAAAAAAAAATTGAAACTGTGGATGAGTTGAAGAAGAGTATCATTCAAGCAATTCGTGTAAGAACTCTTGATATGCTACGAAACACTTAGAGAACTGTATTACCATTCAGACGTTAGTAGTGCTATAAAAGGTGGACACATCGAAATCTATGGTACTATGATCGAAATCTATGATTGATATTAAAACTTAATGAGATGATCTGTCTATTTAATTTTTTAAAAATGTTATTGGGTAGTTTCGTAAAAATAAGCCATAACATTTGGATACTTTTATCCCGGACACCCTGTATTTAAAAGCTGAATTTCTTATTGTTACCCGTAAGAAAGATAGGAGAAGAGTTATTATTTGCTTTAATTTAATCTTATTTACAATATATCTTTTCCATATTCTTTGCAATTAATTCTTTAAATAGTGAAAGTATTTTAAAATTTTTCCACGTTAGATTCACGCTCCCTATCATATAAATAAATTTTCAGGCATAATAGGCATATTTATATATATATATATATATATACTAGCTGAAAACCCGCGCTTCGCTACGGAGTACATTGAAATTAAATACAACGGTCAATGTATGCAATTAGTTAAAAAAAAATAAATATATATATATATTTATAATAAATACGACGATCAATGTATACAATTGATGTAAAAAAAAACATATTTATAAAAAAATAGTAAGGGATATTTTTATAAACAAAATAAAGTCCAATCGTCTGCCGCATTAGCAAGAAAAAAATATTTTTTTGTCTATTTAGTTGTTACGCACGTGACGATAAATTTATTTAAAGTACCAGAAAAAGAAATCACGTGATCGGCATCTAAGAAATTAAATTCTAAAAATTAATCTTTAAAAATTCACCAAAAATCAGGAAATGTAGGTAAAAATTCGAAAAAAATTTCATTTTGAAGGAATTTTTAGGATCTTTCTCGTGATATAAATTTTATAACCCTCAATGTATTATTTTAAATGCAAACGTAAAAAAAGTTTAAAAAATAGCTTAAAAATTTAATTTAAAAAAATCTAAGAAGAATTTTAGAAAAATATTTCTTAGTGCACCCCTCCACTATAAGAAGAATCGCCATGCAAAATTTCAGCCCTTTAGGTCCAGCGGTTTGGTCTGCGCGTTGTATGTCAGTCAGTCAGTGAATGAATGAATGAATGAATGAATGAATGAGTCAGTTACGGAACTGTTTTATATATATATATATATATATATATATATATATATATATATATATATATATATATATATATATATATATATATATATATATATATATATTAGAGTACTCATTTTCAAAAAGTTTAAAAGACTGACAGCGGGTGCCTTAGATATTTTTAAGATTTTGTTTTTATCTAATAAATATAAAACAAAATTGTTGCTTCGTTTGCTTTTTCCTGTTAGTAAAACAATTTTTTACCCGTAAAAAGTCACCCTTTTACGGGTAATTAGTAAATACTAAACGTAAAGCATGGGGACATTTATCCCCGACATAGAAAAAAAAATATGTCATTTTGTCAAGGAAAGTTGTATAATAAATTTCACCCAACATAATATGACACTTCGGTTAAAACAGCTAAGTCCAGAAAAAATTTTGGAACTGCTTCAAATTTTTACAGTCAATCTTTTTGACTATATTAATCAATTCCTTCAAGTACCCAGATGGTCTATCTTACTGAATGACATTTTGATAGGCATAAAAAAAGTAAATATTTTCGAAGTAATCCAAAAGTAGAATTTTTTAGTTTACGTCTGAAGCGGAAATGGATTCCCTCGGCGTGTCAAGTTATTTTTACGAGGTAGAGGAGCGAGCGGATGCTCGGTTTCGAGCAGTAAAATCTCATGTGCGGGGAGGCTTGCGGTTTACGTCGGAAAGTTAGCGATATTTTTCAGAAATGTAGAGAGAAAATTTATTCGTAATTATAACGGTACTTTCTTATAAATGTATCACGGTTATTTACGGAACAAAAAAATGAAGAAGCAAATTAATTTATTGCATCCGTTAATGAGGAATTATTTAAAATATTGGTTTATTTACGGGAAAAAATTGAATTAGTAAATTAATGCTCTCTACGCTTTAATGAGGAATTATTTGAAATATTGGTTTATTTTCGGAAAAAAAAGAAGAAGCAAATTAATGCATTCTACGCTTTAATGGGGAATTATTTAAAATGTTGGTTTATTCACAAAAAATATTAATAAGCAAATTAATGGATTCTACGCTTTAATGAGGAATTATTTAAAATTTATTTTATTTACGGAACAAAAGAATGAATAACCAAACACATTCTGTCTATGCGATAATGAACAGTTATTTAAAATATTGGTTTATTTACGGAACCAAAAATCAATAAGCAAATTAATGCATTCTATTTATTAATGAGGAATTATTTAAAATATTGGTATATTTACAAAAATAATAATGAATAATCAAATTATTGCTTTAACTAGGAATTATTTATAATATGTTAATGAATAATTAGTGGTGCATGATTTATTTATAAATAACGAATTTATTTGAAAATTCCAACAATTTCTTAAAAACAATTAATATCTTGTGATGTCATTTTAATGACATAAAAGTGCATCTTTTTCTCAAATATAAGTAGCAAAACGTAGCACTGGAAGAATGAATGAATTATGGTATTAATGGTCTTTATGAATTATTTTGCAATCAAATGATATTAGATGAATTCCTGCTGTAAATTTAAAAGAAAATCAGAAATTATAAAACAGGCATTGATGATCCTCAAAAAACCATGAGAACAGTAAAATGCTGTATAACTCAAAACTAAAGGGCGTCAGTGAGATAAGTTTGTTGCGAAGAACTAAAAACAATACCAATTGTACTGTTGTGACTTTGAAAAAAAAATTTCCAAAGATTTTTAGTAAGTTTAAATTAACTTTTAAGATAGTACTAGATGGTACCCGTCAAAACATGACGACTAGATAGTAAATAAATGTAATAATACTCAAATTTTACTCAACAAATGATTACCAAATGTTGAAAATCATAATAATGTGCAGAAACAAATTAATGTGTTTCAGCGGCATCGTGCTGAGTGAGTATCTAAAGCCAGATTTAAAAATGTCACTGAGCATGCGCAGAAAACAATTTTTTAAATTGTAAATTATCGCTAATTAAACAACGCGAAATAAACAATTTACATCTGGTTTATTCTTATATTTCACAAACATAATTATCATAAAAATAAAAATGGTAGAGAGAGATCTTGAGAGACTTCTTGGAATAAACGTGTTTATCATTAAAACATATCACTGAGCATGCGCAGAAACAGTGAGCTTCTAAAGACAGATTTAAACGTGCCACTGAACATGCTCATAAATCAATTTTGTAATTGTAAATTATCGCTAATTGATAGAAATTGAGGTTACAAAAACCAAATTTGACACATCTTCCGATTACAATCTTTCTTTTAAGACCAAAATGAAGTAAATCGATGAAGTAGTTTTCTCTCACGGACTGCCCAAAAAGTCGGCTTAGCAACTTAAATAACTAGAGTATGTGCTGACATATCTATCCCTTTGCAGCGTAAACCAGTATCGCATTTCTTTTGGATTCATATTACATACATTCATTTCTGAAGCCACCTATGCTTGTGTAGAAAATGTGTTCTGTGAATGTTTGAAATTTAGACTTATTCATTACAAATGTTTCTCCCCACAAAGATATAAATGACAACATTCCCGAGAGATCGAGAAACAAATCGTGGATATAAAATTGGCTCAAGTTCAAAGGTCCAGGATTTTCTTATTAACAGTCCTAGCCTATCTGATATTTTTACTAAAATATTATATTTTTACTATCTGATATTATTACCATGTCCTAATAACGTTTTACAATCTATATATATAAAACAGTTCCGTAAATGACTCACTGACTGACATACAACGCACAGACCAAACCGCTGGACCTAAAGGGCTGAAATTTTGCATGGCGATTCTTCTTATGGTGTAGGGGTGCACTAAGAGAGATTTTTGAAAAATTCTTCTTAGATTTTTTTAAACTAAATTTTTAAGCTGTCTTAGTAACTTTTTTTAAGTTTGCATTTAAAATAATAATTTGAGGGCTATAAAATTTATATCACGAAAAATATCATAAAATTTCCTTTAAAATGAAATTTTTTCAAATCTTTACCTCTATTTTCTGATTTTTGGTGAATTTTTAAAAATTAATTTTTAGAATTTAATTTATTAAATGCTGATCACGTGATTTCTTTTTCTGGTACTTTAAATAATCGTCACGTGCATAACAACTAAATAGACAAAAAATATTTTTTTTCTTGCTCAAGCGGCAGACGATTGGTCATTATTTTGTCTATAAAAATATCCCTTACGATTTTTTATAAATATATATATTTTTTTCTACATCAATTGTATATATTGAAAGTTGTATTTATTATAAATATATATATATATATATATATATATATATATATATATATATATATATATATATATATATATATATATATATATATATATATATATATATTTATTTATTATTTTTGGCATTAATTGCATACATTGACCGTTGTATTCAATTTGAATGTATTCCGTAGCGAAGTGCGGGTTTTCAGCTAGTCGGCTATAAGCAAACCCGGTCCCATGTGGGAATATTTCGACATATCGTGACCGAGTAGTCTTAATTACTGTTCCTCCATACCATGTTTAAAGAAGTATGATATATAAACTATTTTTTTTTACTCGTCGTCTCTTGAATTGGAGGAGTAGATACGATCGTTTTCAGGGTTACATTGTGCTTAAACATTTTATTATTCTCTTTTTCAAACCTTTCTAAGGCTTCAATACATCCAAGCTGGTGAGAATTTCGCAGTGTTATGCACTGACAGATATAAGGTTTTGTTTTCGAAACGCTTCAAGGGACTTATTTTGTATAAAATGCCAACCATTCCTTTTGAAAGAGATAGAAGAATCAACAACCTCCATTGTCTAATATTTTATAAATGTTATAATCCAGCGTAAAATTCGTTTTCATTTAAATGACAGTTAAATGTTTTACTCTTGAAATATTTTAAACAAATTATAATATTTATTTTACATGTTATTATGCTAGATGCAGGAACAAATAATGCCGTTAACACGCTACATATGATTTGCATATAAGTGATTTTTTGGACAGGAAATATGGATATTTGGATTAGTGTAATAGGGGTTTAAATACCTCTTACGTATCATCTGTGCGCACAAGCGTAGCGACGGGGGAGCACGGGGGGGGGGGGAACGTGCCCCCCACAAATTAACATAAAATGAGTTAAAACGTTAATGAAAGTTCAGTTAAAATCGGAAAATTGTAGAAAACTTTTACGAAAGTTGGTTTTTTTCCAGCTTTTTCAAACTGTGAAACTGAAGATTCCGATTATGTCTTTAGCCTTAACACAGTTTTTAGTAATGATCTGATCCTTAAGAAAAATTCGATGGTATATTTTTTTTCTCATTTTATTTATATTATATTTATATAATAAGCGACTAAAAGGAGTTGTATCGCTTCTTAATTGCACTGCAATTTGTTTTATCTTCAATGGCGTATTGTATTATTATTAAATTAGTAAGGTGTGCATAAATGATAGCGTAGTGCGAGTTGATTGTAGTACTGAAATATAAAACTGTAGCATTGAATATTTAAATTATGTTGCATTATGAATCTCAATAATCGTATTGTGTACTTAAATAGTGTTGCATTATCTTCCCAAATAAAGTTGCTATGTGTATGTAATTAGTGTACTAATGTAAAAGATGTAGTAATATTTATGTCCTAGCCGGTACAAGTATGATATCTCCCCCCCCAAGAGATTTCTCGCCAAATCTGGCACCCTTTGCTTTGGTTGTAGTGTTGCCGGTTTTTACTTTGGTGTAATGCTCAGTCAAAATATTAAATAACAGTTGCAATTTAATATTTGGACGGGGATTGGGTTGTTAAAGAGTGCGAATTGTAAAAAATGTGGGTCAGAGATTAGGATTAAAGTTAAAAGTTCTTATTCTGATGGTTTTACATTTGGTTGTAGGAAAGTTATTGGGGGGAAGCAATGTAACACTGAGAAGTCTATTCGGCATGGTTCGTGGTTTTCTAATTCTAAATTAAAGTTATTTGAGTTTTTATGTATTACTTATGAGATTTTAAGGGGTACAACAACTGGTCGAATTATGGAGGAATATTCTTTTGCAAATACTACTTTGGCTGATTGGAGACAATTATTAATGAGACTGTTTTGGATTATATTGAATTGTCTTCCGAGAAAGTAGGGGGGCGGTAGGGTAAGGTCGTCGAAATTGATGAGTCGAAATTTGGGAAACGAAAGTATCATAAGGGACATAGGGTTGAGGGCCATTGGGTGTTTGGATGGGTTGAGAGGGATTCCGGGAGGGTTTTCTAGTTGTTGTGCATTATAGCACTCAGGAGACATTCTTGGGGGTTATAAAAGATGGGATACTGCCAGGGACTTCAGTGTATTCCGATTGCAGGAAAAGTTACGACTGTCTCGAGCAGGAGGGATTTGATCACCTTAAAGTAAACCATGAGCTTACATTCATTGATACTGGGTGTCACAGGAATACAATTTAAAGTACGTGGAGGCATGTAAAAGCAACGTTGACTACATACAATCGTAAGGAAGTTTTAAATTCTACCTGGCGATGTACATGTTTCGGAAATTATGTTTAGTGGCAAATGTAGATTGTTTTAATAAATTTATTGAAATCGGTTCGGAGATTAACTGGGAGGAGTATAAAATTTCGGTAAAGATACTTTTTTTAAAAATTCTATTGCCAACATGTATTTTTTTTATTGTATTTGTGCTTTAATTTATGTTTAATCAAGAATATATATATATATATATATATATATATATATATATATATATATATATATATATATATATTTAAACAAGATGTATTTTATGTTTATTTAAATGAATTATTATTAGTTTCACTATACTGACTTTTATTCGCGGGGGGGTTGGGGGGGCAGCCCCACTCCCCACATAACAAATTTCTTATTATTTTTCAGCTTTTATTTTTTGTATTTATGGGGTTTTTGTGCTTTTCTGTGGTTGTACAGTACGCTTGCTGTGGTCGTACCGTACGCTTTTCTGTGGTTGTACAGTACGTCTGCTTTCACAGACGCACTGCCCTTGGCGTCAAATTGGCGACAAAATTTTTTGACGCCAATTTGTCGCCAACTTGACGAAAAGTTGGCGTCAAAAGTTTTTGGCGCCAACCTGAAGAAAAATTGTCCTAATAAACTGTCCAGTAGCTATATAAATAAATTCCCAATAAGGGTGGGGGGGGATTGGGGCCTAGGATTCTCTGAAGAAAAGTCATAAGAAATAAGCTCCTAGATGTATTAATTTCTTATAAAATCTGCCTGGAAATTGTTACATTTTCTCGGCATTGGTTATTCGACTTTTACGGCAATAGTTTCTATATATATTTTTGCATGTTTCTCTGTCTCTATCCCTCTATCTATCTATCCATATATATATATATATATATATATATATGCATATATAATTGTCAATTTGCTACACGAAAACCAAAACCCAAACCGTAAGCTTCTCTGCGCACCACACTCCTTCCCATCGATCTTATTTCTGCACATCCAAACATACCCATCAGAAACATTATTCTTTTTTCTTAATTTCATTGTTAAATCACATTTCACGCAAAATATATCAGGCTTTAAAAACTTCAAATCCCACAAGAATTCGAAAAATATCATTTGATCAGAATGAATAAACCCATGCACAAATGACTCATTTACCACCCCTTCCGTATATCTATCACAAGAACAACGCCCTCTAACATTACCCGAAACCTTCGCCTTGTATTTACTAACAACATCCTTCACACTCAAAATGGCCGCCATCATAAATCTTGTAACAATTCACAATCAAAAAACTTTCAAACAAATCCAAGCAACAACAAAAAAAAGATAAATACCCATAATTGGTCAAAATAAATCCCGTGATACATCCGTCACGAAATAATCACATGATAAAAACGTCACGAATTTACAGGAGCCACAACGTTTGTGCCTAAATCGCCCCAACTTGGCAACCAAAAAATTTCGCTAAAATCGCACGGTTACCACGCCATACACAAAATCGCCAAACTTGGCAGGGCAGTGCGTCTTGGCAGGGCAGTGCGGCAGCGTCTTCGAAAGCTGTACCAAAAAATGTGTATTTTGGGGACTTTCCGGAATTTCCTGTTTGAAAGACACGCGTTCTGCTTGGCAACAAACAAAAATCGCCAAAATCGTCATTGGGGGGGGGGGGGTATATCATACTAGTTCCCTGATGCATATGTAGCAACACATATACGACAATATGTATATAATAGTACCGTCACGGTAACACACCAGCAGTAGCTATTACGGAACTAGTGCTGCTGTGTTACCGTGACGGTACTATTATATATATTGTCGTATATGTGTTGCTATACATGGATCGGTATATAATATATTTGTATTGTTATATATTTGTACTAGCTGAAAACCGGAGCTTCGCTACGGAGTACATTCAAATTAAATACAACGGTCAATGTATGCAATTAATGCCAAAAAATATAAATATATATATATATATTTATTTATAATAAATACGACGATCAATGTATACAATTGATGTAAAAAAAAAACATATTTATAAAAAAATCGTAAGGGATATGTTATTAGACAAAATAATGTCCAATCGTCTGCCGCATTAGCAAGAAAAAAATATTTTTTTTTGTTTATTTAGTTTTTATGCACGTGACGATAAATTTGTTTAAAGTACCAGAAAAATAAATCACGTGATTAGCATTTAATAAATTAAATTCTAAAAAATTAATCTTTAAAAATTCACCAAAAATCAGAAACGGGAGGTAAAGATTCGAAAAAGATCTCATTTTGAAGGAATTTTTATGATCTTTCTCGTGATATAAATTTTATAACCCTGAAATTATTATTTTAAATGCAAACTTTAAAAAAGTTACAAAAACAGCTTAAAAATTTAATTTTAAAAAATCTAAGAAGAATTTTTCAAAAATCTTTCTTAGTACACCCCTACTCTATAAGAAGAATCGCCATGCAAAATTTCAGCCCTTTAGGTCCAGCGGTTTGGTCTGTGTGTTGTATGTCAGTCAGTCAGTGAATGAATGAATGAATGAATGAGTCAGTTACGGAACTGTTTTATATATATAGATTAACTGTATTATTGTTACTCTATTGTATTATTGTATATTATGGATAGTTGTATTATTGCACTGTACATTGTGTATAATTGTTTTAGTGTACACTGTGTGTAATTGTATTATTGTAAAAGAAAAGGAAAAAGAAAAAAGGGGGTAAAGTGAGGAAGGAAAAAAGAGGAAAAAAATATAAGGAAAATATAATTCGGCCAAATCAGGGTGCAACCAGGAACAAGGGTTAGGGTATTTGGGATATAATGCTTTACAAAGAGTAATGATAAAATTAATTTAGATTAATCAATCTTTAGTAATGGTATTGCGAGCGCTTATTTTTCTACAGTGTTGCTGAATGAAATAGATTCTTAATTAGAAATTAATTAAATGTCTACTTGGTGGCTGGATGGGTGCAGATTTGTTCCCTCCGGGCTGCCTGTGGGCCCCGACTGGAAGATTACTGTCGCGTCGATGTGTCAAGCGGATTTTTAACGTATAACCTTCGGGCGGGGACAGTTCAACATATTCATTTATATCATATTTATTTTTTCATTGTATAACTTTTGAATACTACTCAAACATCAATTCTATTGTTATTCAATTGAAAAAAAATCCTATTATTTCATATTTTAAGGACGGTCCGGCAGTCAATGCGCTGAAGAGGGCCAAACTGAATTAATTCATGCCCCCCCCCCCAAAAAAAAAAACAGTTAGAAGCACACTACGCCTATGTCTATACGGTTAAGAACAGCTGTCGTAATTAAACACGCTGTTAGTTATTCCTTTTCCAGAACTAGATAGCGAAACAACATATACCATAAATGAGAAATGTCTTACTTCAATACGGATAATTTAGTGCATCGGAATTAATATGGATACGGCTGTATCAGCATATTAGGAAATAATACAAATATTATGCATGTAGTATCCATACTGCTCGAAGCATGTGTAATAATTTCAGAAAAGGTAGATATTTATACAATTGTATAGTTTGCTAAAAACTGAGGACTGGCTCTTACCATAGTACCTCCAACTTGTTACGGGAGCCACCGATACGGCGCATTTAAAAACTGTATCCTCATGAGCTAAGGCTGACGCTGCAACATAGCCGCCATAGAACCAGCCCCATATGGCAATGTTTTTTGGATGGATAAAGGGTAAATTATCTTTTAAGTACCTAGAAGAAAAAGGAGCAATGTATTTTTGAATGAAATGTGTAATGTAACATTCATGCAAGTAGTGTACTTATTTGAGGAGGTGTATCAATAATTTTTATAAAACTAATTTTACAAGATTGCTTGAAATTTAAATTTTTTTATCCTTTGAAACACATTTTAAATTTTGGGAGCGTATGTTCATTTTAGATAAGATCTTAAAAATCTTAATGTTTTAGAAACTTAAATAATAGTTTTTAAAGTATAATTTAATGTACATTTATTTTTCTTTAATACATGGAACTTATCTCATGGAACTTATACATGGAAATTATTTCACTTTCGAAAATAATACTTTAATTAATTAGATATAAACACGATTTTTAGATAATCGGATAGGATAGATTACTCCCGTAAATATCTTTTGCCTTTGTATTGCATGAATATATCTTCTTGAAACGATTAGCAAGAATTTAATAAAAAACATTCTTTAGAGAAAATATGTTATTTCATATTTTTATAGCATAATTTTTCAGTATTTTGTTAAAAAAATTACCAGTTTATTAAATTTTAAATGCTAATTTTGAATTTGAGCACTCTTTAATAAAGCATTTACCAGTCTTAATCTTTAATGCCCGTACAATATCTATGAAAACAAATGATTAAACAACATAAGCGTGACACACTTCAAATAAAAGATAATTTAGTAACATTTAGGCTCACATTTTGCCATTTATAGCGCTTATTTTGTTAGGTTCCCCCTAGAGTACAGTAAAACCATTAACACTTTCATAATAGTAATGTATTCTAATAATATCCTTAATGAACCAAATTGAAATCTATTAGTGTAGAAATCGAATCCAATATAGAATAGAAATAATTGTGGTGTGAAACTGTACTTTTGAAAACAAAACAACTTGAAATGTTAAAAACTAACCTAGTTACTTCTATTTGATCTTCTACTTCTGGAGTGCCTAGTTGATAATATACTTCATGCATCATCTTGTCACCTTGGTAAGCTGTACCTCTGCCGTCAATTAAAGCATAGATAAAGTTTCTTCTTCCAGACATGTATGTACCCCAGTGATGCTTGAAGGCATTTGATACAAGCTGGGATCCAGGTGAACCATCACTTGAAATATGAAAAAAATAAATAAAAAAACTTCAATTATTATTTGCGAAACTTGAAGAATGCATATTTTATAGTACAACAAATAAATATTTTATATATCAACTTAATACATTGATATTTTTTCTGAATTTTAAAAATGTATTTAAAATCAATTAACTGAGTCCGTAAATTTTATTTATTCCTGTATTAAGATATTAATATTTTATAACTTCTTTTACATATATTCAACCTTCTGACAGGAGAGAAATTATTTAAAATTTTAAGAACATTATGGTTAAAATAACAGATGTGCATACAAGTAACACACACATTTAACTATGTAATAGTTATCATAACAATTTTTTTAAAGTAATTAAAACAACCCCGTAATTCACAAATAGACTGCAGGACACGGAGTGATTATTTTTCCAGCACATGGTTGCTTGTGGCGATATAAATCCAACTCTTGCACTAATTGCATTCAGCGACAATGGTGATCAAGAAAGTGTGATTACAGTATTTAAAACAGTCATCCTAGTTCACTCCTACAATTCATAATTAAGTTTTAAAGAAAGGAAGAAACGAATCCCTGTTAGTTCATTATGTACTAAAGGGTGGATTTTATTTAAAAAATCTGCTATCAACCACCTGTAATGGGGTTCGTTTTCCTTTACAGAACTCAAATCCAGAAAACTTAACAGAAAATTCCATTTGGAATAACTAAAAATTTGCAATTGTTTTCCACCATAAGAAAATAGCCATTCAACGGTCCGCTCCATAGAAACTGTGTAGACAAATGCCAATGGAAAACACTAAATCTTGCACTTCTAACTCAGCTTAAGACAAACCACCTTAAAGTATCACTAAAGTCGCCCCCAGGTATATATCTCACAAAACCTAACATGATCAAAACACAATCATAAGAAATTATGATTCTTTCGTCACAGAGGTTGGAGACCAATTTAAACGCTTGTAGCTAATTAACAAAACTTCGCTATTAGAAGTTATACTCGCACTTCATATATACATTACACACACACATATGTATGTATGTAGGTATGTATGTATGTATGTGTGTGTTTGTTTGTGTGTGTGTGTATATATATGTATATGTATATGTATGTATGTATTTGTATATATATATATATATATATATATATATATATATCGCTACGCTCACTCCTCTGTTATGGCTAATAGCGAGATACATAGGGGTGATTCTCGGGCAATGTAACAGACATTTACTGTTGTCAGTCGCCCTTATGCGAAAGGGAATTACTGTTGAATCACTGTTTCAGCTTTAAAATTCAATTAAAAATCGAAATTTTAAAATAGAGATTTGGAATTAGGTTTATATGAATGAGAGAGCTTTCATCTTTCCGATGATGTAAATATTTTCTTTGTAAGATAAATACTCGAGGAGCATCGATATTACATCGACATATATGATGAAATTTCTCGAAAAAGTGGATTTAATATTTTGATGAAAATATTAGTCTGTTTTAAATTATTTTTAAACAAATGAGGTCTAGTTTGCAGGAGAAATGTCTGTAGTCTTAGATTGTAAAAAGAACAAAATTCTACGATTAATTTTTGGCGAGTTATCGTAATCTGAACATGAAAAAGTCAATATTTTCCCGCAAAACATAAAATAATAAAAAACTTAAAGTCTGACGAAGATAAGACATGTTTTACTTTCTTCCCCGCATTTTTCTGCATCTATTGGTATCGGTATCGACCCCATACCCCAGCGGTTTCAGAGGAGATAGCGTGACAAGCTTTTGAGAGCGGCGGCGACAGTTACTTTTTTTTAGAATATATATATATATATATATATATATATATATATATATATATATATATATATATATATAAATATATATATATTTGTATATGTATATGTATGTATATGTATGTACATATATATATATATATATATATATATATATATATGTGTGTGTGTGTGTGTACTTACTAGGGGCTTTGCACCAGGCTCACTACGCTCGCTCCTCTGTTATGGCTAATAGCGAGATACATAAGGGTGATTCTCGGGCAATGTAACAGCCATTTACTGTTGTCGGTCGCCTTTATGCGAAGTGGATGAAACCCGCCTATGGGTGAAAAATTGGATTTTCTTTCATGTCCTTCTGTGAAGGAAGCGAATAAGAAGATTTTTTTGAAGTATTTCTTTAAAATTCAATTAAAAATCGAAATATTAAGATAGAGACTTGAAATGAGGTTTATATGAATGAGGAAGCTTTCGTCTTCCAGATGATGTAAATATTTTTTTTGTAACATAATAAATCTGAGAGCATCGAACTTATATTTGTCGAAATGCATAAATTTGTCGAAAAAGTGGGTTTTAAATTTTAATAAAAATATTCGTCTGTTTTAAATTATTTTTAAACAAATGAGTTCTTGTTGGAAGGAGAAATTTCTGTAGTCTTAGATTGTAAAAAAAATCAAATTTCTACGATTCTTTTTTTGCGAGTTATTGTAATCTGAACATGAAAAAGGTCAATATTTTTCCACAAAACATAAAATGAAAAACAAACTTAAAGGCCGACGAAGATGAGACATGTCTTACTTTCTTCCCCACATTGTTCTGCATCTATTGGTATTGGTCTCGACCCCATACCCCCAGCGGTTTCGGAGGAGATAGCGTGACAAGCTTTTGACAGCGGCTTCGACAGCAGCGGCAGTTACTTTTTTTTAGAATAGAGATATCTATCTATCTATCTATCTATATATATATATATATATATATATATATATATATATATATATATATATATATATATATATATATATATATATATATATATATATATATATATATGTATATATATATATATGTATATATATATGTATATATATATATATATATATATATATATATATATATATATATATATATATATATATATATATATATATATATATATATATATATATATATATATATATATATATGTATGTATGTATGTATGAATATGTATGTATTTACCTATATAATATTAACGTCTGATCTCATATCTTTCATACCGAATAAATTAACGGCTAGCATTCTCTCCTCGTCGTTAAAGAATACGATAACATAATTTCCCTTATACTTACGCCAATACAATCAATGGATACAGAAGTACCTCCTCTTCAATTAAACCCGGAGGAAGATATAGCCTCACTTGTGCTTCTGCAAAACAAAAAATAATTATTTTGACAAAACTGATATCCTCATTACGCTAATGCATCTCAACATCTACTGCTTAAAATCTCACTCGTCAATATCCTTCTCTAATCGAGAGAAGTGCATTAATTATTCTGATGATAAAAATGAAAATATTGTCTAATTACTTACTATAATCTCCTTTAAGTGGAACTTGGAATGTTCGTACTCGCGGGAAGAGTTTCTTCTCCAAAGTTTCTCTTAAATCACTATTTGAATCTAATAACTCTGAAAAGAAAACAAAAAGCAAACGTTAGAACATAGAATTGCTGTACTTAGATATACGGTGAAGTTGGATTGGAAACATCTGCTCAGATACTAACACCAGAGTACAATACAAATTGTGGGTGTCATAAAAATGGAATTCCATTACACGTCCTTCAGAAATCTTTATCGGAATAATTAACAATATGTGTATTTCTGAAGTAGAGTAATGGGGTGCACTATGCTCAAAAATAATTTAAAATCAAAAGTAAAACTAAAACTTATTAAATTTATTTTTACATACAACAAACAGTACCAGTGAACACACATTCGAGATAATAAAATAAAACTCCGAATGATCTATTTCAAGCAACTTATATAATATAGGCATTATTTTCAAATTGATTTATATATATATATATATATATATATATATATATATATAAATCCATATCGATTCGAAGGATTTACTTCTCAGGACAGAACAATTACCGAAGTATTTAATTGATGCTGAGGCTTCTGCCTAATTGTAGAGCCGCCCAGAGACTTTACGGGGCCTGGGGCAAACTTCTGTTGTGGGCTCCAAAAAATCTGATTAATCGAATAATTTTTAAAAATTTTTTTGGGGGGCCCCTTTTTTCAGGAGATTATTTTGAATTTTGATATACGGTACAAGTTTCAGAATTTTTTTCGGAGGAAATCTAATAAATAATTTTAAAAAAATTTTTTGGGGGCCCTCCGGCAGTTGGGGGCTTGGGGCAAAGTGCCCCAGTTGCCCCAGCCCCTCTGTGCGGCCCTGAAAAATTGTCGTACCTAAAAAAATGGATGTTGCTGTGAACCGTTTAGTTCGCAAAAAATAGAGACTGTTTAATAATTTCGCCTTAATAATGTACGAAAAGATTTATCTTAGTTATTTCTCATGTTACCGCAAAGTTTCTGATATAATTTCAGACACAGGTTTTGTTAAAGAAAACGTGTTTTGGGGGCCTTATTGTTTTTTTTTTATATCGAAAGAAATAGAAGAGTTCAAAAAACCAACTATGTACTATGGGATATGTACCATGATTCAAGATTCCCTCGAACGCAGGGAAGTAAGGATGAAGGAAAAACTACTCAAAAGCCGGTATCAGTGCACATGAAACTTATAACAGCGGAAAAAATAATAATAAATAGTATACACACACTCCATTATATATATATATATATATATATATATATATATATATATATATATATATATATATATATAGATATATATATATATATATATATATATATATATATATATATATATATATATATATATATATATATATATATATATATACGTATATACATATATACATATATACATATATATATATATATATATATATATATATATATATATATATATATATATATATATATATATATATATGTGTGTGTGTGTGTGTGATAAATCAGACGAGGAGAAATTTTTTTATTCTGCAAGACTTAAATGCAGTATCATTTTAACATAACATTTATCTAATACTAAAATATTATTATGTAAATAGTGTTTTTTTATCCAGTATTTTTTAGTATTAGGGTGATATTCTATAAGCATTAATGTTTTAACCTAATATTATCCCAACATTATGGTTATATTATAAGTGCTATATAATTGCATTTTATGGCATCCAGTTTCTTAGAATAATATCTCAAAAAAAGCATATATTTGATAGATTTCTTATAAAACTCTAAAACAGCTTTTGACAAAAATTACTCATCTACGTCATTGATAAACGCATTGAAGTATATTTTTTTAATGAAATATTGCTACAATCCACTTATGTAATAGAGCGGTGCAACGTAATGAATGACGACAGGATAACGTATTATTTACTTACATGGGTACAGATAGAATCGATAATGTCTCTAGGAGATTTATATTATCCTTTACTAATACACTATTTGATACATGACGCTGTCGTATGACGTACAAAATAAATTGATTACGCTCTAAAGGGACATGTACTCGCTCCTGGCATAACACAAAAGGCAAAGAGGAAGAAAATATACAGCACTTATTTGATACGAGAGCTAAAAAAATACTGATCCTTATACATTTTTATTAATACCGTAAGTTTTTTTTTATGAATATCTTTCATTTTTCTCGTGCATAGCTGCAAATGTTTTTCATTCTCCTTTATACGTATTTCATTTCCAATTTACTGGAAATATTTTAATTAATATATCGGATGAAATTTTAGACCATTCCTATAGCACAATGTTTCGTACCTTGTTGCTGAACAGGGACCATTTCTCAAAAGAAAAAAAATATATCATCGGGGAACCTCTCCCATTCAACCCTTTTAGGTGCAAAATAATGGGTTTAATTTTCCCAATAAACAAGCTATTTGTGATAAATAAATTGAATAAAAACTTACAAATATTTAACTTAATAACATAAGCAAATTATAGTAGAATTTAGCTTAATAGCAAACATAATAGCGAATGGAAACTTAAAATATTTCTGGTTGGTATCCGTCAAAACATGACGGCTGGATAGTAAATAAATATTCTAATACAAAAATTACACTGAATACATCATTGCCAAATGTTGAAAATCATAATATTACGAACAGAGAAATACACTTTAAAAATTTGCTATTGCACCTAACAAAAAGAAATATGATTACTCAACCGAGTGAAATAAACAATTTCAGGCAGGTTTAATTCTATGTCTCACAAACATAATAAAAAAAAATGGAGAGAGACAGAAAGAGAGAATCCTTGGAATATACAAATTAACGTGTATATGCGGCTTCGTGTTTTGTATCAAAAGCCAGGTTTAAACATGTCACTTAGCATGCGCAGAAAGCAATTTTTATATTGTAAACGGTCGTTAATTTATAGAAATTTCGGTTTCAAAAACCAAATTTGACACAGCTATAGATTAAAATCTTTCGTTTAAGACCAAAATGAAGTAAATGGGTGCAGTAGTTTTTTTTCACGGACTGTAAAAAGAATTGGCTTAGCAACTTAAATATATAGATGAGATTTTTGAGCTTGCATTTGCTTTACAAAATGTGAAATTGCTTTGACTTCTCCGTGACAGAAAACGTATAAAGATTTTTAAGCATTGCAGGGATTTTTTTCGTAACAGAAACGTGAGAAACAGAAAATATACAGGAATTTTTGGAATTTAAATATAAAAAATCAGAACTAATTTTTCTTCCCCAATTTTATGAAATTTGTAAATTAGCAGTCATTTTGAAACAATGAGACAAAATTATTTTTTTAATCACTGCTGACCTCAAGGTCCACTTCTTGGATTTTATCAGATCACCGGTTATAAGAACAAGTGCTTTAGCATTAGAAATAAATAGTTTTGATACCGATTAGATTTACAAAGTATTTTACCCCTTACAGCAAATTTGATAACGTAGACCATTAAAAGAAATATTCGTGAAACATCTAGCGAAAATTATTTGTTTGTATATATGTCCTTAGTAATTGCAACCCGCCAACTGCCTGGACATTCTTTGGAGAAGGGTTTCCTATCGGTTACGATGGAAGTAAAGATTTCGCTTCCCAATATTAACATAACCTCTTTCAAAAATTGTCACCTGCTACACAAATTTTCACAAATTTTATACAAAGTTACACAGATTGACATAAAGTTACACAAAGTTACACAAAACACATCCGTTGGAAAGTTCTCAAATTTGTGAATAAAAATATCAATCTGTTATACTATGCTATAAGGGAAAACTGTTGTTTTGACGGAAATAGAAACGTTTCTCAAGACTGAAAATTATAGAAGCCAAGTATATCATTAGAGCACTGGGAATCCAAAACTACCCATAAAAAATCATTGACACGCACGTCTTCCCACACTATTATACTTGCACAATGTCCTAAGTATCTTTTAACAAGTAAATTTTCATCTCCCATGTATGTAAGACGTTTGAGCATAAAGGAAATGTTTTATATACTTTTTAAACGCACGATAAAAATGTTTTATAGTTTTTTTTCTTTTTAAGTGTAAAAAATACAGAAAAAAAACAGGGAAAAATCATTTTGAAAGTCATAATTTGTTTAATTGAAGTGATTTTATTACAATTAATAAAATAAGCGATAAAAATTATTTTGGTGTATTGTGTTATTTATTTATGCCATACAAAATTGAAAAAATATCAGAATCTTTATCACCTCGACGTCTTAATGGTGACACGCATAGATATTAAAAGATAATTATATTATTATTATTATTTTAATGTGTTGCATTATTTATTTCATACGCATATTTTAAAGATTGTATAACATTCAAACTTTGACTTTTATACGTTTACTTCTTCATTATTTTCTTAAAGAATAATTTAATAGGCATTTTCCTGATAACGTACCATGAACATATAATGGTGCGTTACTCACTAAAAGAACTCACTATTTCTAACTTCCCTTTTAGAAGGGTTATTTTATATGTTACAAAACAAAATAAATTCTGTTGGTACGCCACACTTAATGTGTGTACATCAAAAGTACCGCAGAACCAATATTTTATACATCAAAATCTGTATAATATTTAGCCTAATTTATTTACGCATATATTTATTTACATATTCTGTGTCAAAAACTACATATTGTACTTTAAGGAATTATAAAACTTTTGAGCGTACATTACACAATACTTTTTAAGTTACAAATTGCAGATTTGTAATTTATCTTAAAATAAAAAGTAATGGTTTCATATATTTACAATAGTTTTTAACAGTATCATTAAAAAAAATTCAAGACCTATACTAATAATTTAAAATATATCTTAATTATTCATGTGTTTTAAACATTGCTATTTAAAAACTCCAATTAATAATTTTATAATATTAAGTTTCAGTTCATATTCGACGAAACTAGTTTTATTTTATCGTATATTTATATAATAATATTCTGCACATATATTTACCAAATGTTTGATTATATATAGATCTTATTTCAATCTTTGGAACATCAGGTCCCAGGCATTCGAGAACATAAAATTCTCCATTGGGACTGAAAATGGCGTTATTGTAAAGGCATGAGTTTCCTTCGTGACATGTTAAGCACTTGGTGAAAGTTGAGAATCGAATTTTCTTTCCAGAGACTGAATATAGATGGCGCTCTCCTGGACGGTCTTCAATGGTGGATAGATAATATCTGTTTCGAAAAGAAAATGAAGAATGTTATATAATTGATCATAATTAATTTTTTAACTGAGATAAATGCGACAAGAAAACTGTTCTTAGCTTCGGTATGATAAAATATTTCCTGATTAAAGGTAATAAATGATAGCGATTAATTCATGAAAAATAATCGAATTTTTTTATATAAATTTAAGTATTGGCCACAAAAATTAACAAAATAAGAGAAAAAGAAATTCCGAAAAATCAAACAGAAAATTAATGCACATTAAAATGCATACATAAATATTTATGAATTATGGTAAATTATTCTCTCTTTTAAAAAAAAATTATTAAAGTTTATTAAAATTATCAGATAATGTTTAAATAATACTAAATATTACTGTCGCAAATTATCAATCGATAAAATTAATATATTAAAGAAAAAACAGTAGAACGGATGGACCGGAAAATAGAAATTTGTGTTATAAATTTAAGCATAGGTATAACAAATTTACAAAATAACATAAAAAATTCCAAAAGTCGAATAGAAAGTAAACGAACATTCTAATTCAAGCATGAAAAATTGTAATTTTGAAATATGCTGTAAATGTTCATTCTCTGTGTTTTGATTTTTTAAAAAATATTTGTGTATTGATGAGGTAAATTATTATCTCATTTACACAAAAAACAACATATAAGTTTTCTTAGTTTCTTAAAGGTACAAAGTAATATTTAAAGACAAACTAGTTGTTTTCATTATTAATTATCCAATGAAATTAATAAATTCAATAACGTACGGATGAGTGTCATTCATAACATGAGTGAGAACTCTGTCTCGTGTTTTGAATTACTGACTAACCGATCAAAGGAATAGTTGAATAAGTAACACATATCAGATCAATAATAAGATTTATTTCGATTCATTAGTATTTTAAAAAAAGCAGTTTTTGAGGGACTGAATTGTTCTTATCCACTATTAGAATTAAATGATATTTTTCTAGCATATTTCTAATTTGAACATTGTATCAAATATTTTCCTTTATAAATTTTCTTTTAAACAAAATTGAGAATGCTATGAAGAATCAAATTTTATTAAGTTATATATATGACAACAAAAACAAAGTTCGATATAAAACTGAGCCAAAAGATATTTGATTGGAAGGATATTTTAAAAATATAGTATGAAGGGAAATCGATCGAAGATAAGACTTTCTTGACACCGCTTAGTAGGCTTTACATAACTAGTCAAGCGTCACTTTAGATGGGTGAAGGCCCGAGTTTAGATGTCAGACATACCACGGAATAGTCGTAAACTACTTAACGGGAAATTATATTATTTTTTCGGGAATTTATTATAGTTAAAATTCGAGCACGCTTATATATATATATATATATATATATATATATATATATATATATATATATATCTATATATATATATATATATATATATATATATATATATATATATATATATATATATATATATATATATATATATATATATATATAAATATATATATATATATATATATATATATATAAATATATATATATATATATATATATATATATATATAAATATATATATATATATATATATATATATATATATATATATATATATATATATATATATATATATATATATATATATATATATATATATATATATATATATATATATATATATATATATATATATATATACAGAAGGTCGTTCGCACTTTATGGAAACGATTTTGATAGTTAAATTTTATGTATAAATGCCATATTTTAAGCGGTGATTTGCTTCTATCTGATAGATCTAGGTCGAATTTTCCATGCAAGTAAATTTTTGCTCAGTACTGTCATGTCAGTTGTACCTCATTCCTCTTGGACCGGTTTACTAAATCCGTTCAGTGTTCTTAGATCTCGTTTTCCTAAGGCTCATATTAAAAATCCAAAATCGGAAAAGTGCAATGGAGAAGAGTCAGGTAATTTTACAGGTATTTCATTAAATTGGATACATTTTATTCCTGTGTCTGATTCTTTCTTTGCTAAATAAGCGGCAGTTGATTTAGATGTGTGACTAGAGGATTTGTCCATAAGAAGCTCAACTTTATCAATCTCCTTTCCATATAAGGCTGGAATTCCTTCTTCAAAAATTTATTCTAAAATACTCTACTGATAGTAGAGTGGATTAATTTTGGCTGTACTTGAGTCTTTTTTTATTTTTAATTTGCAGTTGTAAAAAAATCCTGCTACTATGACGAACTCCTTTGAGAACTTTTCTGTACACCAACGTAGCCATTTCGTACGGTCATTCCCATCAGTTGAGAAATATAAAATTTATCTTTTTTTAGTACATTCACTTAAATACACCCATGCCCCATCGAGTGTTACCACACATTTTCATTTTTCAGCAGCTCGGTGTTTTTCATATAATTTTCTACAATTTGTTTTCCTTTCAGCAATATGCTTTGGCAAAAGCAGATGAACTTTAGGTTTATAGATCTTTTTTAACTTCAAATCTTTATGAATGATTTTACTTACAGTGATAGAAGGCATTCCTAGTTTCAATGCAATGGATCTTTGAGTCGGCGTATTTAATTATCGGATCAGAGACTTCACTTTCTTGATATTTACCTGCGTTCGAACAGTCTTAGGATGAGGTTCAGTGGTCATGTTTTCATTTTTGCTTTGAGTTACACGTTTTTTTTTGCCTTTCAAATTTAATATATTATAAATACCTTTTTTTGAAATGCCATAACTGCAATTTTTACACCTCTTTATAATTTGTTGATACGAATATTTCTCCCCGGAAAGTGCAGTTACATAACCTTCGAGCCATTTGTGAATTTTAGGAGCCATTTTATAAATAAATATTTTATCTTACATTCCAATCAAATCAAAACAATAGCAAACGATTATTCTGAAGTTGACAAATATTTATCTCAAAATGCAAACGCCAAAAACAAATTTCAAAATGGTTTCCATAAAGTGCGAACGACCTTCTGTATATATATATATATCAGGTGCTTTACACACAAAAATGGTTTTACTTTTTGAATTAAAATGTCTATTGTAAAGGTAATGAAAAATTCAATCTTTATTAAAAGATTGTTCATTAACGAATCAGTATCTATAACGTTTTAATATTGATAGAATTTTAAGAGATTAATTATGCATAATATAAATGTTATTCGATTAAATTTATAAAGTGCATGATTCTTTCAGTGTAATATCCATATAATACCAATATAATATGCACTGAAAAGATTTTATATTTTAATAAATTATTATATTCTGGAAATTAAACACTTTTCTTAAAAAAAATACAGCCTTCAAAATGAGGTATCATTAACAGCATTATTCGAGAAAACCAAAACAGAAAAATATACGTATATGTAATATAGTTATTATATTGTGTGGTAAGATTGCATTTGTTTATTAGGGATATACCTCGCATCAGAACAGATTAAATATTAAATTTTCTATGCCTCAGTCTCAAAGGGATTGAAGTATGCAATAAATTATTGAATATGTAATTTATTTAAGATTGCTTACGGTGATTTATTGTAGATATTTCTTATAATTCCCGGTTGTATGTATTTTCCTCCTTAGTAAGCAAATGATATTTCCGCCTAATCTGTTATATTTTCAGTGGCAATAAACTACAAAATGTTATAAATTACGTGAAATCTGTTCAGGAAATAATATGTATTAAATTCTATCTTTACAGTAAAATAATATAAACAATTCAACATGAACAAAAAATTAATAACCGCTCATAGACTGCCAAACAAATTAACTTTAAACCTACCCTAGCGTTGAAAACTTATAACTTTTCAATAAAAGATTGTGCAGTTTCAGTAAATCCACATATTGAAAAAGGACAAATATAACTAAAAATAAATAATCCAACAGAGCTAGATAATTTTAGGAAGAATATAGACAAAAAACAAGCACTTAGGGCTCCACGCACCAAAGGCAAGATTCTGGCACTAGTAAGTGCCGGAACTAAACCATAAAATTGGCTTTGTTCCGGCACTACTACAGAAACTTGCCTTTGGTTCATGGAGCCCTAAGTTCTTGTTTTTTGTTTTTTTTTTGTCTACATTCTTCCTATAATGATCTAGCTCTGTTGGATTATTTAGTTTTAGTTATATTCTCTTTTTACGTCATACATGAAATAGCAATGAAAAATTATTTTTTTTAAATATGAAAAAAACATTGATTAGCTCAGTTTTTATATTTTTCCTTAAAAAAATATATTTGAGAAACTATGACGGATAACCATGAAAAGAAATGACCTCAAGACGAAAAAATAAATAAAAATAAATAAATTAAAAAATCACATACTTATAATAATTGTGGCATTGTTTTTAATGCCAATGAACAATTTTCACAATAAACCCCAACGTGTAAACTAAGAAATTTATGGCATTATTTAACGTATAACTTCTAAATTCTTTAGGCCTTCAAAGATTTTTCTTCCAATACTACTTGTAATAAAAACATTTTTATCATACCATAATTCATATTTAAACGGTAGTTAAAACTTTTTTTCATTTTTGAAGCTGTTCTGTATTATTTCTGAAACGATTTTGTCACGCTGATACTAAAACAACTCTATTCAAAAACACCTCTATTATGAAAAGCAGGAAAAATTCAGTTTTCATCATTTAAAGCTAATTTTAAAAACTATAAACATCCTCCAATTTATAGATATGTATTAGAAAGAAATATTTTAAATATCACTATTTATAATTAATTTGTATATCTGAAAACAAAGTATTGGTACTCCTTCATTCTGATGTTTTCAAACTGATTGAAAAAATAATTTATATAAACATATATAGCAGCTAAAAGACTGTATATACTTTGCTTGCTATAAGTTAGAGAGAGAGAGAAAAATATACTAATGGTTCTGCTTTAGAATAAATATTTATATCGTGTATTAAAAAATATCTTAAAAGGAATAAAAGGTTATATTTACTTCTAGAACAAAATCAGTCGATTAATATGTTATTGTATATATTTAAAACTGTTAATAAGAGTTAAAATCCTAAAATAGATTTTCTGCAATTTATTGATTTTTGGAGTTAAATAACTGAAAAAATAATTCTGTGAAATAGAATAAAATTTCTACTCTTACAAAGTCTGTCTGAGTGCATGTTTTTTTTTTTCAATTTTGTGCACATTTCATAAAAATTGTCGAAGGTCCATTTTAGATCTCGACGAATTCATTTTCGGAGCTAATAAAGTGAAATGTTTAAGAGGGAAGTTCTAAAGATCTTTTTCCAGTTTACTGACACAATATCACGAAGTACAATATTGTAGGGAGTTGATGTCATATTCTACTTTATGTTCACATATATCTCCCAAAATCAGACAAAACTATCAGTTGTGACACCACTGACAGTAGAACGATATTTGTTAAGCTCAAAATTCCTCTTCATTTCTACGAGGACAGTTTATTCAGCCCTCCTCACGCTGTAAAAATGAAAAACTATTTTGGGCATATTGTAAAAATGGAACTATAATTAAAAGAGCAAGAAAATATTTTTATAAAAAATGGGATTGGCAAAACAGGTTAACCCGCTTCCCAGAAACCCTATATCCCCTAAAACATTATTTTATTACACTTGAAGCAGCATTTAGTATTTTCAGTTAACTCATGAACAAGGACAAAAATTCCATATGCAGGTAAAAATAGAATGCATTTTTGTAATATACTCTCACTTAAGTATGGGATTACAATAAAATTACGTAGTAACGGATGAAATATGCGTCAGCAAAATTAGGGAAATATCAACATCATGGATTGGACTTTTCTGTTTTTTAGCATACTCTTTAATATGTAAATGAATAAATATTTTTTTAATATAAAATTAGATATCATTGATAAGTATTAGCTTTTTTAATGGATGAGTAACAAAAACAATACTTACACAGTGTTGGACCCTTCGTGGAAACCAACAACTCTGTAAACATCGTACAAGCCCTGAGTCAAGTAATCGACACGTTTATTCTCCTGCAAGTAGTTCAAAATCCAAGTTGAATGTAAAAGACCATTAAAGCAAAAACATGTAATAAACAACAAGTCTAAAGCCAACAGACACTTAATTACGGTGCTAAACACTGAACTCATTTGTTTCACGAAGGAATATTTTTAAATTACAGGGTATTAACGGAAAAGCGAAACATTCACTTAATATATCACGTTTAAAGATATTCTTCCTAACAGTATATAAGCACTATACCTCTTAAAAGAATAAATTCAATATTGCCATTTAAAGTTTAAATATAGTTATCATAATTTCTAACTTTACACAATTGCATTAAACCTACTTTCGCAATCGTTATAATATTTACAACATGACATAACCGGAGGATATTTCACGTTGATCCACGACTACTGGTATAATTATGCATGAGCAAATCCAATCATCATAATTCTCGTAACACTCTTAAATAAAATTTAATTACTGAAAATATGCTTTGCATCAATGCATAATGTAATACATGAATTAGTGGACATATACTTTACACTAACTCACAGAAAATATATTAAATGACAATTTCAGAAACACTGATGGATTTTCTGCTGAATAATGTGCTATAAAGTATGTGTAACACAATGTATTCTAATTTAAAAAATCTAGTAATTTGAAAAAAACCCAGTTACACAATTCGTGTGATGTATATCTATCTATCTATCTATCTATCTATCTATCTATATATCTATCTATATATTTATTTATCTATTTATATATCTATCTATATATATATATATAAATATAAATATATATATATATATATATATATATATATATATATATATATATATATATATATATATATACATCACAAAAATTGTGCACATAAGGTCATACGAAGCATGCTTTTGAATACATAATACAAATAGCAGAGCTACGCTGATATTTGAATGAAGTACGAGAGAGGATAAGAAAACGGAAAAGCGATTCCATCAAAAAATGCCTCTTGCGTGTGTCTTTTGCATGATAAGAATTCTTTTTCATATATCGCAACAATATAAAATTTTCTCTAAAGCATCTCGCTATTCAAATATAACCGAGATCGCATCCGAGTGATATCCATAGCAGATCGAAGAGTCGGCCGCAATTTCATAAAGCCAGCAAACTTCCCTATATTTGTTTTCGTCATTGTATATATCGTGTCTTTACTGTGCCCCTCGCTATATGAACCGAATGGTGATTTAGTAAATTGATTTATGCATAATGTATGAGAATGCTTTAATCTTTTGAAAGGCACCTCAAGGACTATCGATCAGTGTATGTGATCAAAATTGGTTTGAGTGATTTTCTGGGAGCGATCTATAATCGCATATTGAATTCCTCGAACTCGAATTTCGTAGAGAAGGGGATTGGCATTACTTTAATATCGTTTTTTTATCGCTGGCTTTTACAGAAGTGTCGATTATTCATTTTCTTCATGATTTTTTCAGTTATTTAAGCTTTTTTTTTTCTCCAAATAATTCTGCATATAAAAATTCTTCAGTGTTAAATCAGTTTCCTTCCTCTAAATAACTGTTGATTATAATAAGAACTTAGTAAACTTCATATTATGACTTCTAATATGACTCTGACAAACTTGTACTAATAAACATTTTGTAAAAGGTAAAATTGATAATCTAAATTAAATTATTTTTTGCGCAACAAATCTTAATTAACGAAAATCCAAAATGCATTAGTAAATATAATTTCGTATTTTCTTTAAAATAAGGATTAATTCAGAATGCGAAGCCGGATGCTCTAATGAACATACAGATGTTAATATGGTATTTGACACTATTTCTGTAAAGCAAAGTACATATACTTTTAATTAGAGTCCAAGTCATACTGGCATAAAATACGGCTGCAATATGATTTTATAGCTCTAAATCTCAGGCGACCAATTTTATGCATGGATTCCCCCCCTCATATGTATCTCATTAATTTTAATTTATATCAATTTCCATGCATTATGTGTCACTGTCTGTTTCTCTGAGGTTCTCTCCCTCATTACAAATGAACGGCTTTAGAACGAGCCTATTGAACTGGAACACTCAGATTGACTTTTCTTGGTGATATTAAGCGAACCTTTGTTTTCTGTACTATGCTACAATATCAATCTCGTTGGGAAAACAATGCTCATCAGTGAGTTCTAACATTATTCATAGAAATATAAGCTCCAAAACAAATGAATTAAGGGGACAGTGAACTTTCAAACCTAACTTTTTTTGTTTTGAATGGATTTGCTTGAAATTTAAATATGTGATTAGTACCATAGATATGTAAAAGCGGTTAAAATTTAATGATGAAATATACATAATTTGTGAATTATAAATTAATAATTATATCAATAATTGGCCTAATTAAAAAAGTCCCATGCGCATTTCTTTTGCATATAATATGGTAATTTTTATTTACAGGATACCTCATAGAACTAACAAAGAAACTTATTGCTTATTTTAAGCATTCATTAAAAACATAAAGAGAAAAAAATAATAATAGTGAAAACACCCTTTTTATTAGGCAAAATACCTATAAATCATCTTTTCAAGTACAAAATTTAGAAATTCTGAGCTACGAAGCAAAATATCACTTATAAAAAAATAAATTTCGAATAACTCTGTTATGTTTCGAATGTTCGGTTATTTGTCTGAGAAAATATTTTCAAGGTTTTAGTGATTCAAAAAATTCTACTTCCAACTGAATTTTATGTTAATTGTCAACCACCATAAAAGGATTCGGAATATCTTTTTTTCCGTTCCAAGCGGATTTAGGTACCGATGCAGTAGCTCATATTTATGTTTTAATTTTCAGTTCTACAATTTTTATCTGTATTTAAATGAATTAACATGTAACATAATGTAAATAATCTTACTATATTACAATGTATAACAAGAGATAAACTAAAACTCACATTTTTGAAAAGAATTATTTTAGAGCTAATAACTTTTATTTGATATGAGTGAACATGTAACACCTTGCATTTGTAGATTATGTTGAAATTATTACAAAAACACTGCAAAATGATAATTGCTGACATTGAGGAAGCAACGGAGGTAAAAAAAAAATATTAATTAGCTTAAGATAAAGCGTGTATTCGTATCGTTTTAAATTTTAAGAATTATTCATTTATTTTTGAGACTGACGCCATTCAGTTTGAAACAGTTTGTAATTTTACGCAACCCAGTTCTGCAAAACTGACAGAAAAAAGGAAATTTTCTCTGAAGTAAAAAGGATTTCGGTGGAAATTAGAACGCATACTAGATAGAAATCCTATTTGAACAAAAATTTAAATGAGAAATTTTAAACTCCCTTTTTACAAAACTGTGATCATATGAAATCCATTTCACACTATATTTCAAAAACATAGAATTTAACTACCGTAAGAATTTGTCACTCTTCGAATATGTTGGAAATCCTTCTTGAAAGATCAGAGAAAATACAGGGTAGTCATAAAAATAAAACTTTGCCGATATATGGACCTCTACCGGCTGGTTCAACCGATCGAGAGGAGATTTCAGGTATAGTTATTCAGAGGTATGAGCTCGGTATTCTGTGAACGGCATCCAAGTGGCGCTCACGGTTATGGTTGTAGGTACAGAAACTCGAAATTTTCGAATGACACGCCCCCTTTTTCTCGTCGCAAAATGCTCAGCGCATGCGAAAACCCTAAATTGCGTTGGAACGGTACGTGTATCACAAAAAAAGGACGCGTTATGCACGCACAAAAAACATCTCTGCCACCGCCTTTGATGGCACCCATGTGGAAAATGTGTATTACAAATAAATGTTTTCTTTCTGTGTTGTCATCAGTGATTGTTATCTTGCCTCTGTCATATGGAAATTTCCTCCGTGCGCCCCGATCGTGCTTTTGTTGGCCGTTTGCAGAGCTGTTTTTTGTGCGTTCATAACGCGTCCGTTATTTTTGTGATACACGTACCGTTCCAACGGTCTTTAGGCTTTTGCGATGAGAAAAAGTGGGCGTTGTCATTCGAAAATTTCGAGTTTCTGTACATATAACCGTAACCATGCGAGCCACTTTGTTGCCGTTCACAGAATCCCGAGCTCATACCTCTGAATAACTATATCTGAAATCTCATCACGATCGGTTGAACGGTATAGCCACTAGGGGTCCATATATCGGCAAAGATTTTTTTTATATATCCACCCTGTACTACCAAATGAATATAGACCTGATGGATGTACCATAGCATTTTATATGATTTAGAAAAAACAGATATGTTGCACATAATATTTCCACTCAACACGGAAGCTCACATTGAAATAAATAATGGTAGTTTAGAAACGAAAAAACCTCAAATTCCTAGAGAACAGAGGATGTCCAAATATAAAACGGGACAATGCGGTCCACAAACCAGTTGTTGAAATATGAATTTGAATTAAACTTAATTTAAATTGAGAACATTTCTGTCTTTCTAGAGAATAAAATTTTGGACCACCCAGAGATCATAAGCCGTGAATAATGATGCACATGAACATAAAATAGTAAAAAAGTGGTGATAAATCTACGAAATTTTTTAAAAATAATTTCTAGTTATCATTTTTTATGTGTAAAAATAGTAGCATTAAAACTGTTGCTCGAACGTGGCATTAATACTTACATCGTTGTATACTACAGCCACGTGTTTAAAGTGGCCATGATATCCTTCAGGCAGAGGCAATCTTAGGAACCAGCTCCTTCCTCCTTGGCCGAAATAGATGGGATCATACAAGTCTAACCATCCTCTCCGACTAGGAGGTCGTTGTTCATAGACCTAAAATAAGGAAAAAGATGACGAGCGCATTATTAAATTTTAATCGTACAGTTTTTTCATGTGATTCATTTTAAGTTTAAGTCATGATATTAAGATATAGATAAAGTGTGACTTCATGCAACATAGTATTTAGGGAAAGGCAAAGTTTTAGTGACTGAGAAAGACAGCATTATGAAGGAACTAGAAGGTAACCCGTCATTTTGACGTCATAATGGAAAAAGTATATGAAAGTTAATAAAATATCTCGAATTATCTAACAATATTGCATTTAATCCACACCTTGTAAAAGCAAACCCTTTCATTATTTTTTATTTATTTAGTTTTTCATGCGATTGGAGTAGTAGACTGCCATCCAACCCGTCATTTTGACGTCATAATACTAATAATGACGTCATAATGGAAAAAGTATATGAAAGTTAAAAAATATCCCGAATTATCTAACAATATTGCATTTAATCCACATCTTGTAAAAGCAAACCCTTTCATTATTTTTTATTTATTTAGATTTTCATGCAATTGGAGTAGTAGACTGCAATCCAGTTTTTTACAGCCCACTACGCGATATGAATACTTGAGATACTTGATTCATTCACATTCAAGTTTGTTTACTTTCAGAATTCATCGCAAAAGTAAACAGATTTTTAAAAACTGTTAAATATACAGCTAAAAGGATCCAATTTTTTTTAGTTCTGAATGCTTTATAGAAAAATAGGCTGAACAAACGTGATTTGATGGAGAAGATATTAGTTTTTAGGTAAGAAAAAATTCTGATCCACATCTGAAATTGAAATTAAGCCTAACCGGCCGTTTGTTTACTGAGGGCTTCAACTGAAATATGAGTACAGCCCGGAAGTGTTATACAGAGACAACGGCTATTATATATATAATTCCGTTTAACATTGGAGACTGTAATAACATTGTTTTAAATTAGGTACGTTACATTGAAATGTTTTTTTTTCGCAACTGTAGTACATATGCTCATCCATTTCTTATAAAAGTGAATTGTAGGAGTAAGTTACCAAATTAATAACATAAATCTCACGCCCTTGATCGAACTTTATAGCGTTTGTAGAATTGAATTAAAAATGAATGTTGTAAGGTTATTTGGTAAAACGGTAATATGTATGATGAAGTGATACTGATTTATCAACTGCTTTAATGCATATTTTCAAGCCTAATTTTAATAATCAGTTTGGAATGGATGTCATCACGAGCTATACTGCCCTCCTAAGCATAAAACACGTACGCCAATTTTTTTCCGAGAAAGAAAAAATGAGATATGGTCAATTCTCTTAGTACTTAAACAGTTTTTTCCGATATGTCTTATTTCTTTAATGCTTTCTGCTATTTATAAATAAAATACGGCCTTCTTGCTTAGGGATAATCACAAACATTACTAAGTAATAAAAACCGTAAACAACGAAAAAATATTGAGATACGTCTTTTATGCTTAGCAGGACAGTATAGGATAGTAAATGCATCGGTTCTTCGTATTTGGAATAAAGAAAATTGTAACTAGACTATTTTTTACACTATTACTACTCTCTTTAAAACCATGAGTAATCCTTTTTAGCTTGGAACACTTTCATCAATAGAGATTTTATTTTTTAAGACCATTGTTCTTAAAAACCCTGACCATTTTAAATTGACATTGGATTAAAAGGATTAAAGATGGATACTGGTCTCCTTCACCTAGAAACAGCAGATAATAGTTAAAATTTACGTATTCTGAAAGTTCGATTCTGTCTTTTATTAAGTGAAAGCTTAAAATAGTACTATAAAAACTCTATTTTTCATTTAAAAAAAGATTTTTTTCCTTACTGCTTCAAAGATAAATAAAAATATTGAAAAGGACTTAGAAATTAAAAACTCTTCTCGGAATTTGTAATCTCTATTCGCTCTTAAAACGAAAAATTTCGACAAAGGCTGAAAACTTACATAACACAAAATAGTTCTTTTCCAGTCCTAATTGACTAAAAACTACATTTTGATAAAAATTAGCGAGACTTAAATTCATGACTAGTAGTTAATACTCTAGAGAGGCTTTGTGTCTTTCTTTTTCAAAAGTTTTTTTCATGCATTTTAATTTGTTAAAAAGAGCAATGTAACCAATTTCATCCTTCCCACTCTGCGCATTTTTCTACGCTCAAAATTAAATGCAGTTTGTTTACTTTCAGTAATGGTCATGCCTTAGACGGTGTTTAAAATAGCGGTTTTACAAACCCAATTTACGCGTCTATTGTAGGAGATAAATTATGGCGCACGTTAGTTTGCAGGCTGTTTGACGTGTGGGTGATAGTTTCATGTACATGCAACATTTCAAAGAGTTATTAAACAAATTTTCAAGCAGTGATATAAGCAAATACTTTCCTTTGAAATGAAATATTATTAAGGGATGAGAAATCATTTCTTTTTTTTTTTTGTAAATCTGCCACAATTGTAAGAATAAATTTTTACTTATCCTAAGTTTTGATAGAGTTCAGGGTTAATAGCGAACACTGAAATATGAACCTCGAGTCTCGAAAATCAATCGTGATGCTCCCAAAACAAGTTAGCCAAATGATAATTTCTTTTTCGTCCATTGTTAAAATGTAAGATCGAAAATTTGTTGTTCTATGCTTTATGGCCAATTTTGCAAAATATCAGTACAACAAAATGTAATATTTTTTTTATTAACTTGAGTACTAACCTAAATTATCTCCATTACTGTTATATAGCTGAAAAGATGGATGGTATTTAAAATCATTCTTTATCCCATTTTTTATTGGGAAGAAATAATTCTCAATATTATGGTAATTAATACGAAATCCTAATAAGCAGAAATACCGGGTGGCCAAAAAGTCCGTAAAAACTTAAAAAATTCATAAAAACCGGAAAATAACCAAAATAAAAAGAGGTTTGCAGGGTTAGCTCGCTAGGTCACGGGATTTTTTTAAGACAGGAAAAAGAAATAACTCAAAAAACAGTCGACAGGTTGCGCTGGTACGAGCGAATTTTGTCGAAATATGCAAATGAGACGGTTATAAGAACGTACGCTCCTAAGCCACAACCAGTTCGCCGTTGTTCCGCGATCCGCCGAGAGGTGTCATGTATATATTCGGACCTGTTGCATTCTGCCGTTGCTGGATTTTGACTCGCCTGCAATGCCTTATACCCTGTGGTGGTGGTCATGTGGAACACCTACTCCTGTAATAAATGATTTAGAAGGATTCCTTTCTTTTTTTGCGTACTTTTCCTTTGACTTGTGTACGTCAGTGCCACCTGTCGGCTGTTATTTTGAGTTTTTTTTCCTGTCTTAAAAATAATCCCGTGACCTAGCGATGCTAACCCTGCAAACCTTTTTTTTTTATTTTAATTATTTTTTCCGGTTTTTATGAATTTTTAAAGTTTATACGGACTTTTTACCCACCCGGTATATGGTGATATGGTGAAATACTTTAATTAGATTCACCTAAATAAATTAAAAATAAGTACCTTATAATTACAAATAACATTTAAAAAATTAATTTTTTTTCCATTTTGGTTAAGAAAAGTATTTTCTTTTGTGCGTTTCAAAATTTCTGTTATAATAGACACTAAAAGAACATATTCAATAATTTTTCCAGTTAAAATAATGAATGGCAGACATATACATCAATAAGCTTCCAATAAAAAGATCAAAATATATTATCAGATCGTACCAACGAAAAAATAAATCAGCGCTGCCACTGAATAATTTCATTACAAACTTTGAATACAAAAATCATACGTACAACATTGCAGTACCACAGCGTACCGGTGCACTGAGTAATTACTGAGAAGTTCTGGGATCGAGCCATCCAAATGACTGCTAAATTCTCATTATCCATCCACTGAACCGAAGTGAAGTAATGATCCCTACAAGGGGGGAAAGAATTCAAATATGAATGTGTCAGGAAATTTCATACGCGAGGCATGTGTATTGTTCAGTGCTTGCAGTGGGCAATGAAGCCGCGAGGAATCTTAGCTCGAATGAATAAAAGCAATTAAGACTTTTAGAATGAGCTAAATTGCAGATTCCATTCCAAAGAGTGCAGTTGTGGAGAAAGAAGCTGAAAGATAATCAGAAAAGCGGAAGCATAATGAAAAGAAATGTGGGCGTTGCTAAAGGAAATTTGAATTTCTTTTTACCTAAATGTTTATCTCGTCTAGACTTACTTCTTTGTGTGGTGTAATCTGCTTATACCCTCACGATCTTATATAATTATATTAGATTGTAAGGGTAATGAGCATTTACCCTTACGTCCTCTTACTGCGTCTTTCTAGAACACAAAACAGTATCCATTTTTTATTGTATTTATAACATTGATCAAATTTAAAGTTCAATATTGTTATTTATTTATCAGAGACAAATTGAATAGTTTTAAGTATTGAAATAATGATTGTAAAAAAAAAAATCATCAAAGCTAAAAGAGGTTATTCCTAGTGGAATCTTATGTTGAATTTTGAAGTGCTAAGGAAAATTTAAATTTCTTTTTGTGTAAATGTTTATTTCGTTTAGAATTACTTCTTTGTGTAGTGTAATCATCCGTTACCCTTACAATCTTATACAATTATACTAGTTTGTAAGGGTAATGAATATTTACACCTTTCATGCATTCTCTTTGTCTTATATTTACTGCATAACTCTGTAATACAAAAGAAAATTCCTATTTTACAGTATTTATAACATTAATCAAATTTAAAATTGAATATCGTTATTTATTATTAGAGACCACTGAATAGTTTACTGTACTGAAATAATAAATTTAAAAGAAATCAAATTTATTAAAGCTAAAAGAGGTTATTTAAATACATATTGCTGACGGAATTTTATGTTGAATTTTGAAGTGCTAAGGAAAATTTAAATTTATTTTGTGTAAATGTTTATTTCGTTTAGAATTATTTCTTTGTGAAGTGTAATCTTCCGTTACCCTTACAATCTTATAAAATTATACTAGTTTGTAAGGGTAATGAATATTTACAGTTTCACGCATTATCTTTGTCTTATATTTACTGCATCATTCTAGAATACAAAAGAAAATTCATATTTTGCTGTATTTATAACATTAAACAAATTTAAGCCAATATAAAAATGCTATTATTATTTATTATCAGAGATCCATTGAATGGTAAGATTTATTTAATAGTTTCAGGTTTTGTAGTAAAAGTCATAAATTATATTTATAAAAGATAAAATGGGTAATTTAAATATCTAATGCAACTCAGTCAAAAGTGAGGTAAATGTTAATAAGCCTGAATTTTCCTCTTTCGATATATATCAGCACTTCTACTTTTTGAAATACAAACATGTGTGAAAAATTACCATTACGTTTACTCTCAAATTGTCGTTTAATTTCACAAACTGTGTATACCAAACACTGTATTTTTAAAAAAGTATACTATAATAAAATAAAATTTTGTAATAAATACATATCATCGCAATCATATTTGCAATATATATATATATATATATATATATATATATATATATGAATGAATATATATATATATATATATATATATATATATATATATATATATATATATATATATATATATATATATATATATATATATATATATATATATATATATATATACATATATATATATATATATACATATACATATATATATATATATATATATATATATATTTTTTAAAAATATAAAAGCATTTTCTCCTACTAAAATGATTTTTTTAAATATACCGAATTTTGGTTGGATTGTTTGAGAAAATTTTTTTAAAAGCCAAACACACAACTTTCCTATTTACAGAATTTTATTTTAAATCTAAAGAAATGCAATATTAAAGATCCCAAATATACCCTGAATGAACTGAGGTCAGCAGTATCTATAAGTAACAATTTTCTTCATTTTATATGAATGCATTTTGGCTTATTAATACGTAGATATAAACAAAACTCCAGATTAGATTCAAAATGAAGATATTCCCGAGTTTCTAGATAGAAAAATTTTGTAAATAAACAGAAAGCTTTTTATCTTTTGTAAAAATAAATAAACATTTAAAATAAATTTCTTAATGATAAGCATAGGAAATGTGAGTTCTAGACGAATCAAAGTTTTAAAGCATCCTGTAGAAAAAAACATTAAACTTTTGGGTATGCTTTCAAACATACAGAATTATCCACTCTTTGAATTTAATTGATATTAGAAATTAAACATACTAATATCAATTAAATTCAAAGAGTACTTATAAGGACAAATACTTATAAGGACTGATAAACGAGAAGGAAACGAGAAAAAAAATTTAGAAATTTATATAAATATTTTAATTATTTGTTTATTTGTATTGTTAAAAGCACATTTATATAAATGTTTAGACAAATTTAAAAATGGAAATATTTTAGGAATCTGAGGCAAATTAGGGTCTTAATTTAGGGAACTGGTTTATGAGATGAACAAGAGAAATAATATAAATAAATTTTCTTGAATATTTATAAATACTGTATTGTCTGTTTTTCTTTATACAAATTCACGTTTATAACAATATGTATACAAATTGAAAAAAAATAAATATTGCTTATTTTAGGAAATTAGGGCATCTTAGTCTCTTATTTGGACAACTGGGATATGAGAAAAAATGGAGTAATAATATTTATGAATTTATAGGAATATTTGCATAATTTGTTTACTGTATAAAAATGCCCATTTATACTAATATTTAAAAAAATTTAAAAATTAAGTATTATTTTTTTTTAATTTTCAAATACCCAAAGTCTTATTTAAAAAACTGGTTTGAAGTTTAATCTCAATGGGTTGATACTGAAAATAACTTTGACTATTAAAGGTCAAACAGTGCTTTTAGAATATATTACAGGAAACATATTTTTAAAATGTGAAGTGTGAGAGACAGTCTTTCGAAAAGTTTCAGGCTGAATTAAACTGGATATCAAGAGAGTAAAAAGTATCGAGATTATAAGATAGAGCAATTTCCAGATTTTCAGTAGAGTAACATGCTTTTGGAATAATGAAAACTGTGAGTAAGGCAGAGCAAAGCAAGTGATCACAAACCACACGTGCACTAACTGATCTTGAACTTCTCTAGGAGGTTTCACGTCACGCAGCAAGAACTTTGGTGGATTTCTAACATCAACAACCCACAAGAATGCTGAAGGATTCTCTCCACCAGGCTGTAACGAAAAAAAAAAGAAATGTTTTGAAATTACTTTTCTTGAAAAAAATGTAAGAGCTATAAGGCCGTAAAATAATGTATAATATTTATCTTTGCAATTGTGTATAATGACAAGCATTGACGCAAGTGACTGTTTCAATAATTTATAATAGCAATGAGTATTGAATATATAATTTCATACAGGGTAATACGAAATATTGTAATAACATTTTCCTTCTACTTGGTAGATATGCATAGGTAATAATATGTAATTGTTAAACGCACACACACACATTCATATAAATATATATATATATATATATATGTGTATGTGTGTGTGTGTGTGTACTTGTTTCAATAGGCTCCTAGATTTTGTAACTAAACATAATTATATAGTACACAATAATAGTATATACTTACAGACCAAAGGTGTACCACACGGTGGAGATGCTTCAAGTATGCTAGCCAATTTATACTTACATTATTTTGAAGTTGATAATATTAATAATATAGATAATAGCAATTACAATATATTTAGATATATATATGATATAATAGTAATTAATAAAAATAGTCATCATATAGACTTAAATTTTTACCCTCCTAATTTGGAACTAATACAAAGTAGCCAAAATAATATTTATGTAAACTTTTTAGATATTAACAATAAATTAAATTCTCATAGCAATTTTACTTTTGACTTATGCGGCAAAAGATTGGACTATGAATTTAATATTGTTAAATTTCAAAATTACCTAACCTGTTTGCATAATAGGCTTTGTTCTAAAGACAATAGGAATAAGCAGATTTTAGACTTGATAGCTGTGCTAACACATAATTATTACCCCGGTAGTCTATCCAAGCAAATAATTGGTTGTTTTAGATTTAATGAATAGTTTGTTCTGTTGCAACTAATAAGTAAAGTAAAATAATAAGTTTAATTAGAGTAAACAACTACTAAAAATAAAATAAAGAAATAAAATTAATAACTAAAGTAAAAATAAAAATAAAAATAAAATACTAATAAATTACTTTTAGTAATAATAATAAAAAAACTAATTTAATTTAGGTTTAATTCTCCTAAAACACGGTCTCCATATTAGGTAAGTTTCAGTGTTTCCATTTGCTCCTTGGTTGCAAATTTTGTGATGTCAGACAGCTTGCAGTTACCTATTCTTAACTTCCCCTCTGTCTAGCACCAGGCTTGGTGTTCTATGGTTAAGTAACTATTTATTCAATTCTACAGTTTCTCATGGATTGTACGGTGTCTAAGTATGTTTATTGTTTAGATCATACTTATCAGAAACAATCCATTGGTTTTTAGACAGTATCGACACCGCTGATGAAGAGATGCTGCCAAAAACCTCTTTCATTCTTATCTTTTCATGTTTTTAGTTCCTGGCTGCAAGTAGTTTTAGTGCTCATACTGGTTTAACTCTTTCAACTTTGTCTTATATATATATATATATATATATATATATATATATATATATATATATATATATATATATATATATATATATATATATATATATATATATATATATGTAATGAAGCTCCTTCGAATTGAAAGAAAAATTAAATTAAATTTTAAGAGAAGTTAAAATGATCGAAGGCTTACTCCATTACATTTTGTGAGAAAGTTAAGAAGCCGACTTTTAATACTTAGCCAAGGCAGTCGTTTTATGACTTAGCCAATTTAAGAGCGACTAAGTGGAGTTGGGGTACGAGATCTCAGACACAGATAGAGTTTGGCACCGGGTTTGACGTTAAATCATAAAGCCCCTTTGTAGAGAATTTATGGCATGGGGACTCAGTTTCAAAACCGCAGAACAAGTGGAGATGACTTGGGTGGTCGTGAAAGGATGTAAGAAGGACGTACACGATTTGAGGGGATAGCCAATGAAGAAAATAGACATTAAAATAACTGGTTGAGATTTTAAAATATTTCCTGAGTGGATGTGGGAGTAATGAGAAGGCGTGAGCAACGAAGAGAGAAAATCAAATATATTTAAAAGTTAGAGAATGTTTCGAGGATTCCCTTTTGCTGTGCGGGCCCGGTTGACTCTTCCCGGTGCTTTAGCATCGCAGGTGATGAAGAGATTGGCATTTTAACTGTCAGAGACCGGTTGAGCCTTCCCGGGAGTTTGCTGTCTTCTTAACTTTCTCACAAAATGTAATGGAGTAAGCCTTCGATCATTTTAACTTCTCTTAAAACTTAATTTTTCTTTCAATTCGAAGGCGCTTCATTACTATACACATCAGGTTGTAACGAAAGTTTCCCGCACTGCAAATATCGTCTTCGCAAACAGTTCGCGTTGGCGTGTTTAATCATATTTTGTCAAATGATTTTTGGCATTTGAAAGAAAGAGACTTGCTTTAGAACACTGTATTGTAAAAAAGTATCGTTATCATTAAGTACAAGGTGTCTGAACTGGAACTATCACGCTACCAGATTAGAACCATCATTTACTTCCTGTTCTGCTGCAAAAAGTCAGCTACAAAATGTCACTGAATCATGTCTACAACTTTAGGTACTACTGTTGTATCATATGGAACTGTGAAGGTTTGGTACCGAAAGTTCAAAAACAAGGGCTATGACATTCAAGAAGCACAGCGCTCTGGCCAGCCTAATGCTGTTGATGAGGCCCGACTGGGAGAACGTGTGGAAGGAAATCAGTATGCAACCACTCGAGAGTCAGCAAATGTGTTAGATGTTAGTGTCATATCCATTAGTCGCGCTATGCATCGCATAAACTTGACGTACCAGTTCAATCGCTGGGTACCTAATGAGCTGACTGAAGCAGATAAGAACAGACTTGTTCGGGCCTGCACTAATGTGCTCAAATATCAACGCAAGGACAAAATTCTGGACCGGATCGTCACTTGTGATGAAAAGGGGATTCACTTCAGCAACCACAAGCTTCGAATGGGATCTTTTGCCACACCCACCATACAGCCCCGACATCGCTCCTTCGGACATCTACCTTTTTTCACACCTGCAGCTACATCTTTATGGTGCTATCTTCCATTCTGCACAGGACGTCCGAAATGAGGTTGATCTGTTTTTGGACTCGCGGCCACCAAGTTTCTGCGCCGAAAACTTTGAAAATCTACCAAAACTTTGGCAGAAAATCATAGATTTAGGTGGTATCTACTGCCCACACTAATGGTACTGCTTTCATGTTTTTCTCTAACTTTATTAAGAACGTCTTATGGCGGAAAACTTTCGTTTCAACCTTATATATATATATATATATATATATATATATATATATATATTGTATATATATATACTGTATATATATATATATATATATATATATATATATATATATATATATATATATATATATATATATATATATATAAGGAGAGAGAAATTCCCAGCCTGGTTAAAATTCTATAGCAGTCAAGCAGGCTATCTTTCGGCCCACCTATAACCTAATTGCGTGGGCATCGGAGGTCAACGAAACGATTTTGATGAACTTGGTACATACTATGGTGCAAGCGTTATACCCAAATTACAATCCGAGTTTCCGAAACGATAACGTTTCAGCATACGGTGTGAGACATATAAAACTGAAGATGAGTTAAACATCTATTCTATTCATCTCCTTTGTGTGGCCTTAACGTTTCAAAATCGTTGTGGAACATTTTGAGAGAAAAGTTCGATCACGCTCTCACATTCCTCTCACTGTTCTTCATTTTTCTTCACTGGAACAGTTACGACATTTGTTACATGATGAATACTAATTTCGACTACCCTATGCATTTATTTCACTCTATTTTACATCGAATTCATAATTTTTTGCAAACATACCGTTTTTAAATAAAATGTTCTACAAAAACTCAGATTGCTTCTGTTATTTCTATAACCCCGTGAATAACAGCAATCATACACCTACGTATGTAATTAAGAATAATAAGTCATTAATTTTACATACTAGGCTCCTATGAAAATAATTCAAGAATTTTTGTTATTTTTTAAGAGAAAAAAAGCGTTTATGTTTAAAATATTATGAAATGTATAGAAAATTGTTGTGTATTTGAATAATGATTTATAAATTAGTTTTCATAGAGATATTTTAAATAAACTACTTTCATGAAAGAGAAATAATCAAAAAGGATTTACATTTCATAGGTATATCTCTTTCGAGCCTCACTAACACATTCACTTGGCATTTTACCAACGATCGCTGGGTGACACAAACATTAAAATATATATATATATATACATCACTGATTTAAGAGTTTGGTTGGAATATTAAAGACAGCTGCGCCATTGTCAGAAATTTTCACTTTCTCTCAAAAAGACATTTTAAATGTATCATATCGACGTTTTATTTATGATTAAACTTTTGTACCGGATTAATACTAATCAAATGTATGTTTATTAGGCTTCTTATGTCTTATGAAGTAACTACGCATAGAATGCTAACCTTATCAATTAAAAAATATATCTGGAAAATATACACTTGAAACAAATTCAACTGACTAAATTTGCCAAAGCTTTAAAAGTTACAGTCAGATCCAGCAAAACTAATTTAGTTTAATAAAAATAATTAGAGAAGGAAACGTTACTTAGACTATTTTACATTTCTTTGTCTTTCCATTGTATTTTGCTTTGTCGGGTCGATTATTTGCTCTTTACATTACTTCTAGTCTAAGTATTACTTGTTTAAACCTTGGACAATCTTCCCTTCTTTCCCCAGAATACTTAAGCTACCTTAATGTATATAAATTTCCATTCTAGACTAGTAATTATCCCTGTGAGGATATAATATCCTTCCTAAATTACACAGAGGCTTAGCGGACTCGCTGACCTGGCATAATGTTAAGTCTCCGAAATGATTCATTTAACCTTTTTTGACTTACGTTTTTCTGTTGTACGTTGTCTGGATTAAGACTTATGCTACGGTCTATCAGTCACTATAGACTTTTCTCCTGTCTATTTCATTACTACAGAAGTTTGGTTAGATCTTACGCTGTATTTTGTTTTCAGAAAGAGGATTACAAAAATGCTTTGCGTAAGAGTGATTAAAGTATTGCAGACGGATTCCCTACACTGTCTTCGCCTAACTATCGTTTTGTTTAGTATCTTTTCTCAATAATCCTGCTGAGGAAAATATTTAAACAAAATGACCGCCTTTTCACGGAAAATTTCATTCAGATAAAGGTGAATTTTCTTTTACTCAGAATATACCTGTCATGGTATAAGTATTCCTATAGCAAGATATGTGTTAATTTCTTTAGAATGGAAGTTGTTTGTCACGAAGAGACCATTACCCCGTTAACCCTTCGGCGGGCGCGCCCGTGTACAAAGTGCAAAATTTTCGTAATTTTGAATGGCTTCTTTTTACATGTAAAGTTTGAATGTTCTAAGCTGTTTCTATTTATAGCTAAACCCTTTCTAACGCAGGTCTTATTTTCTGACACTTGTATTTTTTGGCCCTTGTATTCCTCTCCATTCATTGTTAGTCTTGATTTAACCGTGGTAAACCAGCGATTATACTGAATTACAGTACGACAAAAGCAGGAGTTGTTGTAGTCGATCATATATGCAGCTATTACACGGTATTCCCCATATCACGAAGATGGACAATCTCATTGTTTTTTTTAGGTTTTTGGACATTATAGGAATCAATTCGCAAGTCGTCCTTAGATCCAATAAACCTGACAGTTTTGAAATATGGCGATTGTATCTGCATTCTTTGGCCTTTAATTATAAATAAATATCAATACTATTAACATTTTATATCTTGTCATAAAATACAGAATTATCATTTTCAATTGGAAAAAAAAAGTTTATTACAAAAGAAATAATGAAGGTTGAAAGAGACGTTTGCACATTGTCCCACGCGCGCCTGCTGGTGTTCCAAAAATTAGCACGTGCGCTGAAGAGTTAAAAACTGCAAAATCTTTACGCCTTAGCGAAAAACATGTTGAGATAAAATATAATGCATAAATTACATAACGGTGAGACGATTATCTCCAATTTCATGGTCTGCATCGTCAGTAACTCAGGAACTCAAATTTTCTTTTGGTCCCAGTTGAACAAAAAAAATAATCATGGATCGACTATCTTTATATTCCTTTATACTCTGTTTCCACTTTTGAACAAAGGAAAGAAAAAAAATCAAACTGTTCCCGGTACAGGACTGTGATTGACAGTTAAAATGACTCTTTTTACTTTTTCAGGGGATCATTTTCTTCTCGATTTAGGACTGATTGTTTCTGATTGCTTCTGACTATGCCGCTATTGATAGTTATTCTCTGCATGTTTTCAATTTTGTTTATAGGAAAGTTTTTGCGATTCCCAGTTGAAAATATGCATATTTATCTTTCAAATATCTAAAATAATTTAGACCTAATATTTTCTAATTAACTCGCCATGACGATACATGATGAAGATAAAATATACTTGATGTTGGTATAGTATTCACCTTGTAAAAAATATAGTGCTTTTCCAAAATCTTTCTCTATTTATTAATGAAATTTAAATGTTTTAGTGAATACAACCAGAAACAGCAATGCGATTTCATTTCTACAGGAGATGATACCTTAATTACTTAATAAGAGCAGGCGTATTTAAAATGGTTTATGACTCAATATATATTTCATTATAAATCTAATTTATATTAAATATAGCAGACGCGTTAAAATTTTACAAAGCAGAATTATTTTGATAAAATTTTATGGGATGAGTTTTATGGTGATGTCAGATACTAGCTACCTGAGTTCTAAAATTAAGTAATTAAAAGAGCAATCTATATTTACCTTTCTAAAAATAGTTATACTGAAAGCATTTGTTTCATTAAGTCAGTTCTTGTATTTCTATCATTCCAAATATTCAACATTTTAGCATTGTACTTTTAAATCAACTTAAAATAAAACCATCAATTTTTTTTTTTACCTTTAAAGAAGAGAAAAATTTCTAAAACTGTTTTTTTTTTATTTTGCATGGACGAAAATGTGGAATTTTAGTAACATAACAGTATGGTAACATAACAATTTATTAACATAACAATACTATACCTAAGAGCTGACACAATTTTGATTAATGAAAAACAACTTTATTGTTCCAATAAAATTCCATGAGATTAGTTTTATAGTACTGATATTAAATATTAGCTCATTAACTTATTATAATAAGTTATCAGACACGTAATCCATATTTCACTTTCTAAAATAGATATATTGAAAACAAATTACTAAGTCATTTATTCTATTTATGCTAATTCATATGGGTAGCATTTGAGCATAATACTTTTATGATGATCTTAAAATATTTAAAAAAAATATTTTTAACCTGAAACTAACATGGAAGAAAACATGGAATTTAATAATATACCTAACAGCTTACACAATTTTCCGTACAGTCAATGAAAAACAACTTTGATACTTAGAACATATAAATAGGTAATAACTCCTCTTTCAGAAAACAATTTTAAGGATTTCCTAAACAATGTTAAACCAAAACCTTTGGTAATCTGATATTTAGATAAGCTTTGTTATAAATAATTGAAGATAGCGAATATTCTGTCGTCTATAAATATTTATTTTCAGCATTAATTTTTTACGAAATATGCTACCTGATAAAATACAACAAAGTACATTTTAAATCATAGATAAATGAATGTGAAAGTACGAAGTTGGAATATTCACCATTGTAGTTCCTGCCGGATTTCAAATTTCATAAACGATATTTCACGATTATATAAAATGTGACTTCATAGAATTAAATATTTCGAAGGAAATGTTAGGAATTTTATTCTTGTTGTTCCCTAATTCTCTCAAGGCGTAAGTAAAGAAAGCATTTTATTTCAAACAATGTTTCATAAAATATAAACTTATGAAACGGAAAATATAACTGCAATATAATTTACCTTTTTACCAAAAAAAGTTTTTCAGTTACATGTTCTAATCCTGTTATTAGAAAGAAAAATATCACCTCTTCTCCTTCATTTAATATTTACAAACAAAAAAAACACTTTCTTTTACATCTTTAATTTTCGAAACGTGCATAGCAGAAAATAAAATAGAGTTCACAAAAAATGTTTATAATAAATGATTAAATTAGTTTTCTTAACTAATGAAAACTCCTTTCTTTTATTTTGTTTCTATTAAAAAAGATATAGTGTGTGTTATTTTCGAATCGATTTTCTCGATGGAAAACAACTAACAATAACAGTAACTTACATAATTAATGTTATAATTATGTAAGTAACAATTATGTAATTTACAATTATGCAAGTAACAATTATGCCTCTCCAAATTATTAATTTTGAAGATTTGAATGAAAATCGTATATAATATTCATATTATTTTATGATAGTACTATGAAAAATGTTAGATTAAATTTAAATTATTCTTATATCAAGAAATCTGTATGGTTATGTTTTTTTCAGTATTGCATATTTTATGTATTGCAAAATATTTAACAGGTTTTCAACGCAATATATCAATATTTATCTTAACAAAAACAACGAAATCTATGCTTCATGTTTAAGTAAAACATAATTTTTTTGATATTTAAGTAAAACGTAAAAAAAATCGGCATTAAATGTAAAGTAGCGTCAAGAAAATGACTTGATTATAAGGTCAGATTTTAAACTGAAGGTTACGTAAATTAAGATCTTCATAAGAAGCTAAACATTAAAATAAAATAGGATATTGGAAGACACTTTTTCGTGAGAGAAGGTATTTTTAAAGTTTATTCAGTAAAGTTTCTTTCTTTTTTTTGCATCCTTAGTTTGAAGGACATTTACTTAATATGGTTCGTGCAAACAAACGTAAACAAAATGTCAAAACTCTGTCAAGTCAAGAATTTTTATAGCATATTATTTTAATGCTAATGTGGATATTTTATTATCAATCGAGAAAAGTTACTCAGGCATAAAACCAATAATATATATAGGCATATTATATTTTGGAATATCTGTGCAAAAAGAAAATTAAGAAATTCCCTGACATTCTAAAAATATTTTCTATAAAGTGTAACATCTCATGCTGCCATCTATTGAGCAATACGCGAACAAATGTATATTCTTCTTATACAATTGAATGTTACGATTAAAATAACTTGATTACATTTGGAATTAATACTACCCTATTCTGAATACACTATAAATTTCCCCATTTCCTTTAGAATATGCTTACTCTCTTTATTCAAATGCTTTAAATGTTACAAAAGTTAAAAAATGTTTCATCAAAGAGCGTTAAATCACGTTTCTCTGACAAATGAACTTGGATGGAAATGTATATTTAGACATAATTAAGGAATTACATTAAATAAATCTAAAAAGAAATACTAAAAAGCATACGGATGAATATTCTATTGTTTATTACAATATGACATCCTTTTAAAGTTAATAATTGACTTCCATACATGATAATTTCTTTTATTAGCTTACCTTCGGATATCTCAAGGAAAACATCTCAGGATACAGGTTAGTTCCATTAAGATTACGATGAACCTCATAGTAAAAAGATCCGACTTTAGTATCGTTAAAGCAAGCATAACATATCAGATTTCCATCAGGTGAAAACCATATTGCTCCGGTACTTTTAAGAATCTCCTCTAAAATCATAAATTGAGAAAAAATGTATAAAATTATTATAAAATTTGTGATTGTATTTTTAGTTACAGAATATAAAATATCAATGTAGTTGCATTTAATGTATTTGAAAAGAAAATAATTGAAATTGTAATACCAAAAAGTAAAATATGCTAATAAAATAGAAAATTTGTATTCAGACAATGTCGCTACCCTATATTAAAATATATCTATAAATTTATATATATGCATATATATATATATATGTATATATATATATATATATATATATAAATAATTTTTTTTTCAATGCTTCGAACTTGTCGAAGACATTCGCCTATATTTCACCGCAGTTTTGCTGGCCACTTTATTATGAGGGGCGCCATATAGGCGGACCAGCATTGCCCCCTTGAGGCATTTCAGTGGCGCTTCGCCAGGATTCGATCCGAGCACCCTCAGCACCGAAGTCCAGCGAACTGTACCACAAGGCCGCCACGGCCCATAAATTTATGTATATATATATATATATATATATATATATATATATATATATATATATATATATATATATATATATATATATATATATATATATATATATATATATATATATATATATATATATATATATTAATTAGAGGGGATATACCCTTAAAATTGCCTACAGTCATATAGCGTGTATAATGAAAAAATTATTACTCACCACAGATTATTCAATATTTCCGGACAAAACAACACACAGTTTTATTTAGGATGTAGTAGAAATATTACATTAAACACAAAATAATGTCAGAATAAAGAGGAGAAATGTCATGCATCAAAAAACCGAGGTCGAAAAATTAATTATTCAATAGCTTTTTTAGTAAATATTAATCTAGTATTATAAACTGTTATGTAAACTATACTTTGTTTTGAAAAATGTAGTTTTATTCCCTGTTTTAATTAATGGATAATGAGAAAAAGTGTTTTTTGACTCTACAACAGTGCCCAAAGTTTTGTTGATCGCTACCCACTTTTTTTTAAATAAAAAATAACTCGACCCACCCCCACCCCCACATCCATCCTAATAATTATTCTCATGCTGTATTTTTAAAATCAGATATATATTTACTTTGCACTATAACAATAAAGAAATGTCTTGCTTAGTTTCTGCCCTTGTATATAGCACATTACGTGCGAATAAATCTTCATATTTAGATGTTAATTCGTATTTGTATTTAGGTAAAAATTAACAAAAATTAGAATAAAAATAAAAGCATGATTTTAAAATTAAAAGGTTCCTTTTAAAACACTGAAATTTATAAACTTCCTTTATTTATAAGAAACTAAAGAAATTTATAGAAAAAAATTAATGAATTAATTTGATTTATTTATAGAAAAAAAATAATGAAGGGTGAGCCTGGATCTTAGATGATATTACTTCAATATTTGGTAAAATGTTTGAGAATGCTACTCTCCCATCTGTACTCATATTGCAAAATGTTATAATAAATGTACGTGAAATCAGTTCTCAGATTCAAGATGTCATGAAAAATCAGTAATTTGTTTTACATGAGCAAATGTGGTACCAATTTTTTAGAAAAATAATTTGCGATTACAGTAGTTACAGTAAATAGAAAATGTCGGTGAACAAGAATCCGGAACGTGGAAAACACATTTTTTTTGTTTCTTTTTAAGTCTCTTATAATATTTTGCCATCTGAGAACAGAATATGATTGTTGTTTTGTATTTATAGTATAATAATCATTTTGGTATACTAATACTGCTTATCTTGGTATACAAATTTTGAAATTCAAGTCTCACACAAATAAGTAAAATCGATTTACTTCAGACTCTCTAAGACCCCTCCAATTACTTTCACGACCCCCCCCCCCCACACACACACACACTGTGGGTCGTGACGCATAGTTTGCTACTCTACACAAAAAGCTAATATTAACCGAAAAAAAATTTCATTACGTGTTAGGTGACATTTTCCAAGATACAAAGTGCTTTGATTATTCATATTATCGATACACAAATACACACACACATATATACATTCAAATTTTTGCCAAGCAGAAAGCATTATAAGTACCTCGTTATATAATTTACTTAAAGGGGGAAAAAAGAAATCATGAAACTTTTCATTCGCAGTTTAGAGAGTATTACTAGTTAAAGGAAACTTGCCGTAGAAAAGGTTTTTGTTGAAAGATAACCATTTTAATTTTCACAACTGTCTTTACTTGTTTAAGTTCAGGGTCACAGCATAAAGGTGAGATGCTATACCTCTGCACTTTTCTATAGTCCTTTAAATGAGGGAACTTAATTTTCTTCCGCGAAAATCTTTAACTTTTACTTATTACTGTTTTACGATTAACTCTTTCTTCTTATTTAGAAGAATATTTCACTTCTAACTAAAAAAGTAATTTGCACTCAACATGGTTTCATACCTGTGACAAAATGGGTTATGGATACAAAATTATACGAAATAAAAATATCATGTCTGTAAAAGCATTAAATCCAAAATAAATGTAAAAAGAATAACATTTTTTACCGGTACATTCGCTATTCCTTCCAATGTTTAGTCCTTTGCTTCAAAATATCTACCGAAAATATGTTTGTATATTTAAAATTTCCCTAGGGCATATGATTCAAATTCAAAAGAAAAATATTTTGACCATCCGGGGATAAAATTCAACGTACATAACTGTGATTTCTCCTATTTTACTTTATGTTTTCACTTTATGTTATTGAGTAGGACAGTTCGAAGTTTATCACAATATTTCCTGCACCAAAAATACAGGGATTCCGGGCTAAAAGTATCCAAATGTTGTGGCTTATTTTTTACGGAACTACCTATTAAAATAAAAATATATATATTTAAATAGAAAAAACATGTCACCAAGTTTTAATATCAATCATAGAATTCAATCATAGTATCATAGAATTCAATGTGTGCACCTTTTGTAGCACGACAAACGTCTAAATGGTAATCCAGTTCTCTCCAAGTGATTCGTAGCATATCAGGAGTTATTACACGAATTGCTTGAATGATAAGCTTCTTCAACTCATCCACAGTTTTAATTTTTATTTCATGTACAACGGATCCCCAAGCAAAAAAAGTCTTGAAAGAAAAGAACTTGAATCCCCAAGCAAAAAAATCCTAATAACTCCTGATATGCTACGAAACACTTGGGAAAAAAAGGATTACCATTTAGACGTTAGTCGTGCGACAGAAGGTGCACACATCGATATCTATGATACTACAGGTATGATCAAAATCCATGATTGATATTAAAACTTGGTGAAATGTTCTTTTTGTTTAAATATATTTTTAAAAATTCTAATTGGTAGTTCCGTAAAAATTAGTCATTACTCTTGGATACTTTTAGCCCGGACACCCTGTATACAAGCTCTAAAACTAATTATATACAATCCTGAAGTTGCCTTTGTAGCAAGTACTTTAAAGAACTCCCATGTTATTAAATAATATAAAAAATACTTTTTTTTTAAATATATTTTTTTCCTTCTTTAAAATGAAGTATGATATTATGGTATGTAAACGTGAGCCATAACTGACCCAGGCTAACGTATATTGGTTCACGTTGTCAGTAAGCCACCGATCCATTTTCTAGAGTAGAATAGAAGTAAATCCCCTTCGGGCCATAAAACCAACTGGACATTAAATTTTCTATTGACGGTTAGAGAAGCCCCCTAAATTTTCGTACAGATACTGATCTTTAGCGTATATAGTATTAGGTAACAGGATTGCACGTCTTCTTAATATCCGTTATAAAAAATAAGAGCCTCAAATATTTTAGAACTGATAAATAGATGTTTATTAGGCCGTGGACCGTTAAGTGTGATTGTCTTTATGGTTTATTCACTAATGTTGTAGAGACAACCATACCTTACACTTTTCGACCTAATGAAAAATTATAAATTAGTTGTAAACTACCCAGCACCCTTACTTTATTTTGTAGATATTAAGAAGCTGAGATTCCCTGATCACAAATATTTACGTAAGCTAAAACTAATGATCTGCAATCAGGAAAATTATTTTGCATTAATTCAAATTTTCTCCCGAGAAGCCAAATGCATTTGGTCTCATTTCATGTCTACTCCTGAGTCAGTGCACTCTTTGGCAATAAACTGATTTTCTGCAATCGTGCAAAGTATTTTGTATCAGTATAAAATATCGTCAGGCACCCCAAACATATTTGGCAACATTTCTCGTCGAATTAAATCGGGATCAAATCCTTTTAGAGCAATAAAGTAATTTTCTGTAATCATGCAAAATACGTTGTATCGTCCTAAAATACTCTCAAGAAGCCAAATACATTTGGGATACATTTCTGGTTGAATTTAATGTGAGTCAAAGGGCTAACGAACAATAAAAATCTAATTTACTGTAATCATATAAAATGCTTTGCATGGATGCAAAATATTTCTCAAGGATTCAAACATATATAGGCTGCATTACTTGTCTAATTATGGACCAAATCCTTCTCGGGAAATAAACTAAATTTCTATAATCGTGTGTAAAATATTTGTATTAATCTGAAATAATTTTCAGAAGCCCAGCATATTTAGGCTACATTTCTGGTTGAAATAAATGAGGTTGAAAGTTCTTTCAAGCAATAATAAACTTTTTTTTGTAATCATTCAAAATACTTTGTTTCGATTTAAAATATTCCCAGGAGGCTACACATATTTGGGTTACATTTCGGGTCAATCAAAATTTGAGTCTAAAGCCCTCGCGTAATATTTTGCATATCTTTTTTCTCAGGCTAGAAAGAGTATAACTATCTGACAGGCTGTAAAACCATTCCACTGATCCCAAAGACCTTTGGAAGATGCTTGATAAAACTCCGATATCTTTAGCCCATATCGAACATGTATAGCTAAACTAGATATTTCAAAAGTAATACCTGTAATGTTTCCAGAACCCTAACTTGCGCATGATAAACTTATTATGTGGAATCATTTAAAATGTTCTGCCCGTAAGAATTCTGCCTAATCCTTAAATTAATGGGATTTATTTTTTTTTAAATTTGGAACAAATGTTAGACCAAGTATCCTAGGGTAATACGTTACGGATGCTATGTATAGGTAAATTTCAGGGAATAACATCCTCTGAGGCGCAAAACGATTTCACAGTACTTAATAGAATCAGGGAAGCGGTTCAAGACACGCTGATTTCTCGTGCTCAAAAGGCGTATAGAGATTTAAATAGGAAATTACCAAATTGATTATGGTCATACTTCCCAAATAAGAAATTTACAATCAAAACTACATTCAGCCCAAGTTTACAAAATCAACTTCAAACAACCTACAAAGAGTTGAGCAAAATGCAAACACTGTGTAATTGAATTTTGCTTTTACTTACCTTCTCAGACAACGCAATAACACATCATAAAACATATATAATGAATCCTTAAACGTTTTATCAAAGAGGTTTATTTATAGAACATAATATAAAGCAAATACTTCAGAAACACATTGCTCTCACCGTAAAATATATTATTTATTGATCAAAACTCCTTATAAAGATAAATTTTTTATGTTTCTGTGTCGAAAAACCTGTCTTTATTGCCGTTAAAAGACTTCCATTTCATTCAGAAAGCAATGAAATTGAATTTTTCATTTATGTTTGGGCCCAATACGAGTCATATTAAATTTCAGAACTTTTCTAACTGCTAGCTAGGTCACATTTTTCGATATCTGTGTCGATAACCAACTAAATTTTAATGCTTTTTTCGAAAAACCTTGTAAATAACAGTCCCTAACGCAAGGGTATAAATAATTTATATTTCTGTTTTTGTAGTTCAACAGTATTTATGCAGCAAAAACATTACAAAAATTACACACTCATTACGTTAACTGTTGTTCTCTAAACCAACCGATTTTAGATGAATAACTTAACGATTAGATTACAGTTAGACAGCTACAATATGATGAAGTTTTCACATAATTTAGAACACTTATTTTTATATTTTTAGATAATTTCTTCCAAAAATTAAACAAAAATGAACATTAGGAAAACAAGTCATTCCAAAATGGTAGAAATCCTTCCATTTCAAATGTCCTCTCATAGTTTTCACAATACTGGCAAATAAAATATGTGAAACAAATTTTATAAACTAATTAAATAAATTTAAGTTTTAAAATTTCTGTCCAGAGTGTTACTCCATTAGCTCGATAAAAGAAGTAAGGCAAAATAGAAGTAAATCTAACCATATAAAATGCTTCTTTCGTATAGTGGCATCTAATCAGCCCCACGCTTCAACCCTGAAAATATCACTATTGAAAATAATTAGGTTGGCCATAGAATCAAATAAGGGAAATTTTATTTCCCAGAAATGTGTTTATACGTCACCTAATGATCTTATGATTCGCTGCAGTCTGCCTCATAAACTAATCAATGTTATATGAAGCAGACATACAATCTGAAGGAATTGTTGAAGGAATATTCAAGAACTTTTGCAGAAATAAATATATGCCAAAAGAAAGAAAAAAATATATTTATAAGGTAATTTAATATTGATTTAGTACACAATTTAGGTAATTATATATTTCATTTTGTTTGAAATTTTTTTCATACTTTAAAACCGTACCACACTAATTTGGTTTCATATTTAAAATTATGTATTAAATATAAAAATTAACTTTACAGATTGAGGCATCAAGTTTAAATATTTGAATATAGAGAGATAGAAACATGGGAATGCATACACACACACACATACACGTATATATATATATATATATATATATACACTGCTGGCCACCCAAATTGCAACACCAAGAAAGACAAGAGATATCACAACAAAATTTATTTTGTAGATAACATGTTGACCAAGTATATAATGATTAAATTTATAGACTTCTGTGAAGTGTGGTTCCTGCCAAAATCAGTAGCCAGAGTAGTCGCCATTGTTGGAGGTCACCGCTGCCACACGCCTCGGCATTGATTCAAAGAGACTGTGGATGAGTTCTTGGGGTACAGCAGACCAAGCAGCTTCCACACGTTGCCAAAGTTGATCTGCTATGGCAGCTGGGGATGGAATCTGAGTCAATCGTAGAGCAACCATGGACCACATGTTTTCTATCGGCGAAAGATCCGGAGAGCGAGGCGGCCAGGGAAGCAATTCAATCTGGCGATTGACGAAGAACCGTTGGACAATGCGTGCCACGTGTGGTCGCGCATTATCCTGTTGAAATATGGCTGTGGGCAAGCCCTGAAGGTAAGGAAGGACAACTGGCTCCAACACCTCGGAGATGTAGCGCTAGCTGTTTAAAGTACCGGCAATGCGTACTAGAGGTGTGCGAGAGTGATATCCAATACCGCCCCATACCATAATACCCGGTGCAGGACCAGTGTGGCGGTGCATAACGCAGCTGTTCAGCATCCTCTCTTCACGGTGTCTCCAGACTCGAATGCGACCATCGTGGTGTTGCAGACAGAAGCGTGACTCGTCAGTAAAGACAATTTCATTCCATTCTGCCGTCCACATCCTTCTGTCATCGCACCATTGGCGGCGGAGACGTCTGTAGTTCTGCGTCAAGGGTAGACAAAGTAATGGACGTCTTGCGGACAGACCACTCTGCTGTAAACGGCGTCGAATGGTACGCGCAGACAATGGATGGTGCGTTACAGACTGCATGTGCTATGCTATGGTTCGTGATGTGACTGAGCAATCCGTCACTGCCTTGCGCACAATTTACCTGTCATCACGTAAAGTGGTGCGGTGAGGTGGATGCGATCGAACACGCCGGTCCGTCGTACCCTCCTGCATCCAACGATCACATATCCGCTTTACAGTTGTTTGGTTTCGTCCAACACGACTACCGATTTCCCTGAAAGATAATCCACAATCTCGGTAGGCCACTATCCTTCCTCTGTCGAACTCGGATACTTGATCAAAAGATGATCGCTGTTTTCGACGAGGCATAATTGATCGTCTTTTTGAAAAAACCACAAGAAAAACACAATTGCCAAACTTGAAATCGTCGAAATTTCCAAGCCTTAAATAGCGCTTTGAAGTGGCGCCACAGGCACGCGTGATGTGCGTCTGCGCTGAAATTCTAATCATTTGCATATCTCACCTCCGCTAATGCATGTTGTAAATTTCATGTTATTTGCACGTTTCCTTCAGGGTGTTGCATTTACAGTGGCCAGCAGTGTATATATATATATATATATATTTACACTATGGTTGTTATATACATAAACTTCTGCTCTTGTGGATAATTTGCAAACCAAATGGTATCATAAAAAAATCACATAAAAAATCATAAGTGACATTTATAAAAGAATTGCTTGCCACTTAAAGTGAGTTAGCATTCTAATACTTTTTGCAGTGACGGAAAAGGTGGTGAAAAGATTACTAGATTAATTTCTCTTTCCCGAAAACATAAAAAAGAAATGTGTTTCACAAATCTTTCCTTTCATTTTACTTCCAGTTCATTGAGGTGGAACAGTTCAAGTTGTTGAGGCTTACGGAGGTGGAGAAGATGTCCAAAATACTTTATCTGTCATGATATATGTCAGAAGAAAAAGCTTTAACGGCTTAGTTGTAGAACAAGGAATTTGTAGATTGTGAACAAGAGATTTTGAAACTAGGTTGTAAGAAGGAGAGCAACTCAAAAAGACAAAAAAAAAATGAAGATTAAATTTCAAAATGCATAAATGACCCCTCTTGTCCTTCCTGAAAAAAATACTTTTGATCCGAAGGAATAAAAAATTAAATTATTTGAAAAGAAATTTTTCAGTAATTAAAATTTTCTGTAATTGCGTGCTTCGTTTTTAGCGGTACGAAAAGTAAATAGCTACTGTTTATTGATGCATAGGAGATATATTGAGCAGCACTTCCATACAATACACTAGTGATTTCGACACCTATAATTTATGAAAATTATCATACCTGTATACTTTTAGGTTACCGTAATTTGAGTGTCAGAATAGTACATTAGTAGTATCATTTCTGGGTAACTTTTGAAAAAGAGTTGGATGCAATTTTTACAGCGAGCGAAGGTTCCACCAAATACATAAACTTTTAAGTACCATCAAGTATCCAAAGCTTAAAGGTAATCTTTGGGAAAGGTTTATTGAAATAATTTAGGTAAGATAATATTTTTCGAGAGACAGAGAGGGACTTCTGGGAGCGACGTTCATAACATAATAAACTAAGCATAGATAAATTCTAATATAGTACACAAGCAAATGTTTATTTTATGCATGCAAATTAGCGGACATTTAGCATCCTCATTGATTTTCGAGGGAAAAATTGAAAGCTATTCTACCGGTATGTACTTAAAGGTTTCGGAAAGTGGACAACTATTTTAGCAGAATATATCTAAATAATGATCATTTTAACAGTGATTTTCACTTTATGAAATAAATGATTACCTATTCTTTCTAAGTCATGAGTGATCTATAAGCAAATGAGGTTAGATTATTATCCCAAAAATTTTTTCAAATAAAATTGTTAGGGAAGTGCACATATCTATATAATATTTTTAGTAAATTTTAGTCAAACTGCCTTCAGCAGTTAGATTGAGTATAGTTGATTTATGACGTTGATTATTACGTCCGCCTGCATATATCAATGAGTGGAATCACATATAAATCCCTAAGAGTATATAATAATTGGCAATGATAGACTGAGTAAATAATAGGGGCTTGTAGGATAAACCCTTATTAACCTTGTATATATAATTAGAAAGTTTTATTGGCATCAATATAATATTAACGTACACATTATTTTAACATTATTGTAGAGACAAATCACATACATCTGCAAAGCAATGAAAACTTTTAAATATCCTCTATTGAATACAGAATATTAACTTTTAGTTATCTTTGTTGAATGTTTACCCTTTTTGGTACTTTTCCGTTAGCCGGCCGCAAATGATAAATTGTCAAATATGGTAAGTTGCATTTTCAGCTATTTGTTTACTGTCCGACCACTGAAGCAAGGTCCCTGGAAGCTGTTACACATGCGCGAGAAAAGCCTAGTCTACTTAGAAAATAGGGGAAAACGTCATATTTTCGGATGTGTTTGTTTATGAAATACGGAATGTATTTCAGACTGCTTTTGTCCTGAAATTTTAAAGTTATTTTTTAAAACTTTATTTTTGATCGAATATGTGAATAAAAATTTCAAAATAATAAAAAGGAAGAAGCAAATCTATTTAAAAAAGTAGGAGTGTTACAGGAGTGGATATTTTCGGATTACACCAAAATCAAAATTATCTAAAGCTACGTTTTCGGTGGTTCTTTTTTTCTGACGTTTCCTCGGCGATTCAAATTTTGGAGTTTCTTCACCCTTTGCTTCTCTGCGTATTCTTTTTACTCTGGACATTGATATCCCGGTCATTTCACTAGCTCTTTTTAGAGATTGCGAAAGTGGAACAATAACATTTCCTTCTAGTGCTTCTTTCTCACACAATTTAATTACATTGTGTATTATACGTTTACAATCACTACGGAGCGGCTTATTCCAAGCAGTTGTGTTGGGTAAAGGATCCATTAATTTTATATAATAATCAAAATAACAGACCGAGGTAAAAGCAAGCAAGCGCAGTTAGTAACCGATTCTAAAGAATGTCGAGAGAATACGAGACTTTTCCCCCTCCTTCCTCAGCAGCCTTACCTACAGCGTGAATAGAATCGTCTTGGCACTATGTCAACCGTGGTTCTTCGTACTGTGGTAGGACAGTAATTAATTGTAACTCACGTGATATTATTTAAACAAAGATAAATATCACGCTAGTGATATTAACCTATGCCGTTGGCCTAGGAAACGCAGTTAAACACTTGTTCCTATTGTCTATGGTTCATCTTGATTGCGTGATATTAATTAGTCATTAAGTTCCTAGTTTTATCAGAAATAATATTTTTATTAAAATACTGGCGTTTAAATTTTACAATAGTTTGTTGGGAACTATCATAGTTAATTATTGTTCTTCATATTCCATTAAAAAAAATCATTTCTTTAAATTCACGGTAATTTATGTTTAATTTTAAAAAATCGTTCCTTAACCGTCTTCTTCAAATTAACGGTAACTGTGTATAAAGATAAGAAAACGATATATTCTTTTGATCAATTTTTTACTGTTTTATTCACGTGAATAAAACAGTAAAAAAATTGGTCTCATACGTTCTTTGCTTTTATTTTTTTGTTTGCTTTATAAAAGTATTTTTGAGTAAAAACGCAACCTGGAGGAATAAAAATTTGTAACGGAGACCCGTTACAAGTTTTAACCTACAAAATCGTGCAGTTTATTACCCAAAATACAATCATGAGGAGAATTTGGGACTTACCTGTAACGTAGATAGAAGCTGTACGTTTTTTTTCCAAGAAAAATGTATTTTGTCAGAAAATAAGACGTGTACTAGGAATGATGAAATGAATATATAACTTGGAAATGACATTCGATAGCGGTTTAATGCTTCTACCTGCCGCAGAAAAAAAGAACATTCGTGAAGAAACATGGTCCCAATCAAAGCGTTTGAATTTTTTGACAGCTTTGAGATTTATTTACAGTTGGAGCGAAGAGTTAACTTCGGTAAAAGTGGTACGAAAAACAATTAGAAATGAATCATAATACAAGTTGTTTACTGGAACAATTATATGCGAGAAGTCTATATTAATTCTGTAGTGGAGCGTGATAGGAAAAAAATAGGAGGGCCCGATTTGATAGTCAAAACAGATGAAGGTATGGCGAAAACCAGTAGCGAAAATACAGTGTGGGATCGCGTTCTCCCGCAATACTGGATATTTGGTCCGGGAGACGAATGAATGTTTTCTGATTCCGGTACCAAACCGATCCTTTCGTGTACTTTTAGAAACCATCAAGGAAAATATCAAGGAAAGATTTACGATTTATTCCGATTCTTGGAAAAGCTACAACCCAACAAAACTTGAAGAGGAGGGTTTCCACCATTTTAAAGTGAACCACAAGTACAATTTTGTTGACTCAGAAACTGCCGTACATACCCAAAAGGTCGAGTGTCTGTGAGGAAGCGCAAAATGGAGAGACAAAAACATCGGGGAACATAAAACATTGGAACCTTACGTTGCTGAATTTAACTGGAGAAGATTAACAAATGACCCATTTCAAAAAATTCTAAACGATATAAAAAGTTTTTGGCCACCCCCGTAATGAAGTGACTGAAGTTTACTATTAAATTTGTTACTATTAAAAGCGTGTTTACCTATGTGTGTGCTTTGTTGACTAAAAGTCGCCAACAAATCACTTTATTAAATGTGTTACTATTAAAAGTGTGTTTATTTACGTGTGTGTGAAGAAAACTTAATTGTGTTCTCTCACGTGATTCATACCTTTTGATCTGTAATCTTCTTCCAACGGTTTGTGTAACAATGCTTCTTTAAAATTTTGTCCATCTATTACATACTAAACTGTTTTCCTAGGGTTGCTATGTTGGAGACTTTCCATTCTCACCAACGGCGATACTTAATAGGGCGAACGCCAAATGCGCCCGGCTAACGGAAACGTACAAAGTATTTTTTTATTATTTTCTGGCTTGCTTTACCTCTGTCGGTGCTCTATTTCGTGTTACATAAGCCTCGCAGTATGCATAAAGGACTAACACGCATTTCAGCTATTTACAGATCACCGATATCATATCACATCACTTTGTAGATTGAATTATCCAAAGCATATGTTTAAAAAAAACTTCTCTTGGAATAAAAACTGTAAACGTTATCACGACTACAGCTTACTTGGAAGTCCTAAACGTTGTTCGTAGCTCTTACTATTGAAAACCAAGGTAAATAAACTAAGATGGAACTTCGAAAGATTTGCGACGACATGGAATCTCGTGCCTTCACGCTCTAAACATCGTCGTAGCTCATACAGCGTTGAACTCCAATCTCAGGCATAGTGCAGTCGCCGTGAATGAAACAACTTCGCTATCAAATGAGTGCACATGACTTGCATGGGTAAATAGAAAGCATGGGTACATAGACTATGGATAACAGTGTCTAGTTTTCCCCGTTCTAGACAAGAAGGTAGTTAAAGATTATGCTATAGTATTCCCTCTATGTTCGGAGGTTAACATATAAATACTGATAGACCAGGTTTCAAATCTCCGCTAAACCATCAATGTACGTATATATTTAGGAATTGCACACTCATAGTCATTAAGGTAGTTAACTTTACAGGGTAGGTCCATGGTAAAGCAACTTTATATACATCATGCTGAGTGTATCTTAATGTCGCCATGATACATACATAATTCACTGGATAAAATGTTAAGGCCGAAGTTTGTGAAAGGCAGAAATAACAGTCCAGAGTTGGAAATCCACAGTTCAGAATCAGATATCCTTATCACAGTCTATTCTTTCATGCATTGTATGCGTTACAGTGTATAGCTATCGTACCAAATTTCGACGTATCACACGAATAGAAAGTTGCCAAGCTACAGTTCCACATATTGATAATTCGATAATCAAATGGGCAAAATACCCACCTTCCTATACGTGTTTCTGAATTTTAATTGCTTTTGGTCAGAGTAAAAATTCTATGGGATAGAGTGCATTAATCTGTTAAAAAAGTAATTTAAAGATGTGTAATAGTAATAACGCACAGAAAAACAATCTTCATAAATTTTAACCGAACTTTATTAAATAAATACAAAATGCGTAATATCACAAGAGAATACGTGCATAACTCTAAACAATATTTCAGAGACATCAGAGTTAGTGACATCATAGCTTCATGCTAGAACAAACATTAAAACACCAATTCTAGATGTAAAAAATACTACAATGCTGAAATACACTATTACACTAAAGGGTGCAGAGGTTCATAATGTTAAGAAGAATAAGTCAACTTTAAAGAGAGCCATAGCCCATTTTCCCAGTATTTTTTTATGGGATAAGAAAATTATCCCAATTTTGTTAAGTATGTATATGGATAACTTAAAACCTCTTTTTGCACAGAAAAATTCATTTTATTCAAGATTAGCAGTTAAAAATGCCTTTCATTAGTCTATGGCTCTTCGTCTACGGACGAAAATGTTTCTTCTCATGCAAAAAATAAACCCATTGATCGAAATGAATCAATCGATACCAAGTTCAGAACTTCTGCTCTTGAGAGAAAGCTACTATAAAATCAAAGATTATTCATGCGTTATGTATAGTCAGAAAGAGTCCGAATTTTGTAGTAAGGTGATATAGTTATTTTTTGTCATTTTATTGTTTCAGTTTTGATTGCATAGATAATAAATTGAATTCATTTTCACAAAACGTTGAAATTTTTATATTAATCACTTTCGTAACACTTCTACTATGCATAACGTCTGATTGTTCAAGACAAGTTATCGTTAAATTACAAATTAAAGCAAATTTTAAAAATATCAAGCACACGCAATGAAAATATCTATTCTTTGATTTAATATCCAAAATAGCCTTTATTTCTAAATCTAATTTTTTTCACGGTGAAGTTCAAAAGTCTGGCTGATAGTACATGAACATACACTCTAATTAAAAGAACTGAGTATCAATAATTTTTGTCAACAATATTTTCTTCATTAGAGTAAGGTGATATAGTTATTTTTTTTCATTTTGTTGTTTAAGATTTGATTCATAGATAATAAATTGAATTCATTGAAATTTTTATATTTATCGCTTCTGTCACACTCACTAGTATCAATAGCGTCTGATTGTTTAAGACAAGTTACCGTTAAATTGAAAATTTAAGCAAATTTTACAATATCAAACACACGCAATAAAAACATTTATTCCTTGATTTATCCAAAATAGCCTTTATTTCTAAATCTTTTTTTTCCCCGGCGACGATCAAAAGTCTGAACATACACTCTGATTAAAAGAACCACATATCAGTAATTTGTGTCAACAGCATTTTCTTCATTGAAGTAAGGTGAGATAGTTATTTTTGTTGTAATTTTATTGTTTCAGTTTTGATTGCATAGATAATAAACTGAATTCCTTTCCCCAAAAAATTAAATTTTTATATTTAATCACTTTTGTCACACTAACTACTATCCATAGAGTCTGATTGTTCAAGAAATGTTATCGTTAAGTTGCAAATTAAAAAAAAAATTACAAATCTCAAACACAGGCAATGAAAACACTTCTTCTTTGATTTAATATCCAAAATAACCTTCATTTCTAAATCTAATTTCTTTTTTTACGGCGAAGATCAAAAATCTGGCTGATTGTGCGTGAACATACACTCTAATTAAAAGAACCGAATATCAATATTTCATGTCAACAATATTTTCTTCTTCAAAGGAAGTAGTCAGATTACATTTTGTGATTTATTTGAAAAGAGTGTTTTCTTTAAGTTTACACAGCAGCCATTTAATTTAATTATATTTGAGTTTAGAATGAATCAAATAAAAGTATTCTTGCAAAGGGAAAAAAAAGAAAAAAATTACATAAAAGAAAACCAATATCACTTTGTGAATAATTCAGCAAAATGGAAGAAAAAAATACTAAAATTTCATGATATTTCCTATTCGGATGTACATTTTAGAGCTCCATTCTGCAAATAATTATAATATATCATGCAAATTTAATTGCTTGAGTATATTTTATGTTGTTTTGATATTGATTTTTAGCTCAAAAGATATTTATAACAGGCATGTTATTAAAAAAACTTTTATTTAATTAATCGGAATATAAATTATCAGTTTAATTTAATTGGTAATTTTTTTCTACTTCACCGGAACTGACTTTCTTGTAGTATTAAAGATGCTACATTGTTATTATATTTTAATCATCTATCTTTCGCTAATAAATTTAGCGAAATATACATGCTTGTTAAACTGGGGTATAATTTTGATTTTTCCTTATATTTATATGTTATAAACATCGCGTTTTAGTGATAGGAGAAAAAGACATACAAATAAAGTAAATTTCGTTTTTATAACATCTTATTAGTAATCTCAGTCAACATATAAAAGAATGCACAGTACTTTTTTTTTAATATATGACTGTTTGATTGTAAACGATTTAAAAAATTCTTCAAATGATCATTTCATAGAGCCTTAAGAAATCGCAAAAATATGCTTCTTAACAAATATATTTTACTTTGTTGAAGGAGCTCTGTATAATTTACTAGCATTATCGCCCGGCGTTGCCCGGGTAGATATATAGATCTAAAAATTTTCATGCATTCCATCAAAAAAATACTTGGCTGCAATCCCCGCTCTTCATGTTCATCTGGCCAGACAGAATGCGCTTAGCGCGTTTCTACTGAAATGATATACCCCGTATTTTTTTTATGGAAAGCATGAAGAATTTTATATATCTATATATCTACCCGAGCAATCATTCTTTAAAAATAATTTCATTAATCTTCTTATGCCTTAATATAACTAATGGACTAATAGTTCGGAATGAAAGTTATGTGTCGTTATGTTTCTCTGTTTAAAGAGCTTTTCCTCCCACTGCTTAAAATGCCCCAAAACTCTAATTGATTTATCTTATATGATTTCACAGAATAAGTAATTCAAATACATATCGCATGTTAACTCTGCTTCGCGAACTTAGGGGAAAAAACCTGTAGAACTCTTTAACTTCCTCCCATTTTATGATCCTCAAACAATTAATATATTTTGATCAACAGAAGGCTTCCAAAAACTGGCCATGGGACAATTTTAATCTTTTTTCTTCCTTTTATTCCAAAATTAGTTTAAGTTCTATTAGTTTGAACGCCATTGTCTAAAATTGTCTAAAGCAGCGGTTCTCAACCTTTTTAGACTCACGACTCCACTAAACGTAAGAAAAATAAAATAATCACTTCGCCCTCCCCCCCCGTAATCCCCAGACAACCTCTCAAACCACCCCCAGATCACCCCTCCGAACAAACCTCTTTTCCCCCGCGTATCGAATTTGACTGGTTGTGGTGAAGGGGCTGTATCCACATTTAAAAGGTACGCTTAGGGGCACAAAAATCATAAAAAAAATTAATTAAAGAAAAACTAATTGAGCCTCAAATTTTTCTTTTTTCCTGATTTAAGTTTCTCGGGTCCTAAACATTAACTGTGCCGAATTTGGTCCCGGTGGGTGACACAGTCTATGATTCTATAGCGGACAAAAGAACAGACAAGCTCTTTTATATATAAAGATACTACAATTATGATTTACGTTACATAAAACTGACACCTTTCATATATACTAGATGCCTTGAAAAATATCCTGACCAAATTTTGTATTTATATGTTCAAAATATGTCTAAAAAATATATTTTTTCATAGATCAAACACTTATAGCAAAGAACAACTCTAGAGTTATAAGGATAACTAAATTACTTGCCACAAAAATCTTTTTTAACTAATACTAGGTTCAGAGCATCTAAACCCATCAAAATATTTTTTTATTTATTTTAATCAAAACCTGGATGACTGCATTATTCATCACCTCAGAACCGATCCTGGTCTAATTTTAGGCGTTCCCTTTTTTTCTAAAATCCTGATAGTTGTGAAAAAAAAAAACATTTAAACCAGTGGCTCTAAAGCAATATCATAAAATATTAAGTTATAATCTAATATATAAAAAATGAATGTATAGAATAATATATAAAAATGAATGTATAGAATAATATATAAAAATGAATGTAATTGTATAGAAATCCACAGTTTAGGAGCAACGATCGTGAAATTTTACATACAGGCGTCTTTAAAAACAGCCGAGGGTCTGAAGAACTTCAAAAATCGAAATTAATTACCGTTGATTTTTAATTAATAAAAAACCAACAATTTTTAAACTAAATGTAAGCTGTTACACTTTGTGAAATCACCCCTCTGAATATGGCGTCCACGTTAGGGTTAGCTGGCAAACAGCGAGCGAAAAGATAAAAATAAATAAAATCAAAAAGTTTCAAGTTATATATTAAACCAGAATAATAAATGAAAATAATAATATTTCACATAAAATTTTAACATTTTGAAATATTATGGCTCTTTTATTGTCCTTCAGTAAAAAATACCGCGTGACTTAATTTAACTAATTTTCAATCTTTGTATCAACGTTAGTGCATTGTAATGCAGAATAGTAAAACAGCCATTAAAATACACAAATAAAGTAAAATCATATTTAGCTTTGAACTAATAAGAATAGCTATTCAGGATTAGGGAATTATGTATCATTGTCTCTATAATGTAACGTCCCAAATATATGTATATTTTAAAAGGTTGGATGTTCCAATTATTTTGGATTTTTCAGCTAACGTTACACATAATACACATTTCGTAGGTTTCGAAGCAATAAATATTGTGCCATATACGACTAACCTGGAGTCATTCGACAGCTCATCAAATAATTATTTAATTGCTATCTTTAGTATTATAATGAAGCTTACTTCTAACTAAAAATCTTGAAACCTTTTTGAGTGCCACTCTAATTCCATATTAATTTACTTTAAAATATAATTTTCTTATCGTTTACTTCTATTGGTGAATCTTAATAACTAAAACAAGTGTCGGGAACTTCTTACCTCCGTATAACCAGTCAGTCACACCATTGAATATCACACCTTCTACGCCAGTAGACGTCACTTGATAATGTGTATCATTCACATTAGGAACATAGAAAATATTATTTTCATGTACATACACCTGAAAATAAAATTATGGTTGTTAATGCACTATATTGTTTGATCAATCATATGGCCCGCAACGAAATGACTCATATTTAGATCTACAAAATTTATTACAGCACATATCGATGACCATTGAGTTAATAATTAATTTTTGATATTTTTGCGGCAGCCTATTGATTTGAAGATAGTAATCATTTTTTAAACTTTAAAAGGAGTAAATAATACTGACACTAAAAAATATGATCAGTGCCGAATATCAGCACTTTTTAAATCACATATTTATTCTAACGCAGTTTTGATTCTTCAGCAAATCTTAAAAACCCTACGTAGCTTTATTTTAAAGTTTTTAAACTAAATGGAGAATTTAAGAAAGTGCAAATTTTTATAGAAAGTTCTCCCTACAATCCGTGGAAAACTTTCTAAAATCATATAATTATTTTGGGGTTTGAGGACATTGATATTTATATGGAAAAAATATTTCTTATCGCGAAATAAATAACACGAGAAAAATCAGCGTTACTGCATCCTTAAAAATTTAAATCAACCCTGACCCTCACAGTGTTTTTTCATTCTATATTCTTTTATTAATCCTATGTCATCTAAGTTCTTTCGGCCACGTAGGGACGGGCAGTCGAATATTATGTCGTACCTAAAATGAGCTGATAAAGATGATGATCCTAAGGAAAAGGTCACGAGGTACAGTCAGTACTTCATACGCCAAAAGGAAGAAAGGAACTTATTGTAATTTATAAATGGTTACAGTTTAAAAATACGAAATAAATGAAATGGAATGGTCTCCACATTGTTTTAACCCTCTCACGGTACCGTGGGGGTCGGATCCAACCCAAGGGTGTGTTTTCCCCCATCCATAATCTTCTCTCTCATTGCAAGAGGTCGAGGTGAAAAGGAACCCTACTAGCCTTGAAACAGGTGTTAGAGCGTTTGCAGTAAATATGAGTGTCTTTGTTGAAAAACGTTATTCATGATCACTAGTCATTATTTTTTAGATTTAAAAATTTTTTATTACGATTTTGAAAGCCAAAAATGTCAGTATATATCATTTTTTACATTAATATGCTCGGAAATTTGATTCAGTAATTTCTAAATCTAGGTACAACACTAAATTACATATTAGACGTAATATATACAACATTCTATGTAAATGACAGAGAGATTTAGCAAAATTACATTTCGTTGGTTTTATTTTCTACTAAAAGATTTTTATTTCATGTAAAATAATATCAATAAATGTTATTATACAACAAACATGCTTATTGTGCACGTATTTCTGTCAAAAACCTCGTCAAAAAAGACATCGATTCGGGTTTGACCCAACCATACCATCTATTTCGTCTCAAACCGCTTTACCGTTAGAGGGTTAAATTCAAGATCCGTTATTTGATGTTTTAATTTTTCATCTTAATATCGATAACAAAAGTAGGTGACTACTTTGGAAACCCCTTTTGGACTTTATGCCTTAAAACAAATGAAGTCAATAGCAGAAAATTATGGCGTAGTAATTATGAAACTGAGTAATCGTTGAATTTATCGATATATCAAAATTGTACACAAAGACAAAATTATAAAATTAAATAACGGCATGAAGATTGTACAATTATAAAAACCTTTGTTCCTTGTTTGCGTGAAATTAGTCATTTCCAACTGTCTTATTTTGGACATTATATACTGGACTCTGAAACGTTGAATTCAGAAAAAAATGTGACGGTTTTCAAATACACTGTCTTCTATGGTACTTAGAAATTGAATAAAATGTCAAAAGTCAGGAAGACAGGTACTAATTACATTACTAAATTATGACCGTGGGAAATTCAGGTACATCCCGGAAAGAAAAATTATTTTAATTGGGTCACCGCAAAACAACAGCAGAAATAAAAAAAAGAAGTTATTCGGAAAATATAGAGCATTATAACTTATTGAAAATCTTTTGGAACACAATGTCAAAATATGAATAAAGGAAAAAAATGTTCTAGGTTATTTTCTAAACTCCTAACTAGCGTAAGCTAAGAAATGAAAAATAAATTTTCCAATAATTCCAGTATTCTTACCCAAAATATTTGAGTCAAGATAAGGTTTTGAAACTAATGAGACTATTCCTATAATATTTTTTAAGGAAAGATTTTCTCTTTTCCATTTTCTCTGATATCGATACTTCAAAATTTCAATGAAGACATCCATTAATTATTATTATTTTTTATTAAATATTTTTGAATTATTTTATGTAACTGACAATGAATTAGAATTAATCACTGAACTTTTTTCTTAAGCAAGTAAAATTTTAAGGTATTTTTATTTATAACAAAAATTATGCACGAACACACATACGTACACACACACACACACACATATATATATATATATATATATATATATATATATATATATATATATCCCGCTAGAACGCACGTCGACAGCAAAATGGATTGACCATATAAACACCCCTGTTTTTCAGAAATGAGAAGTTCCTTCTGTAGCTGCCCCTTAAGTCCCATTCTTTCAGATTCAGGAATTTCAAACATTTTTCTACCCCTCTTCCGGTCGAGAACTGGTTCCTCGGGCCTCTCAGGCCCGGCGCGCGTGCTGGTGTTATAGGTTTGTTGCAACACCATAGAGGATTTATTTAATGTCATTCCGCTATATTTGAGTTTCGAGGAAGAAACAAAGTGCTTACGGGCAATATTGGCCTAAGTTTTAACGGATGAGAAGTCTTTAGCTGAAGAATCTGAAGAAATGGATGACAATGAACAACATGGTGACCATCAATCGTCATCTGAAGAAGAAATTGATTCCAGTGATGAAGACGATTCCCCCCAAGAATATTTCGTTCTTAAAGATGGGCTCACAAAATGGAATAAGCAAAAATTCCGACAGAACGTAAGAGCCTCATCTGGCAATATTATCACCAAACTTCCAGGAAATGTTCGTATAGTCAAAAATCTGTCTTCTCCACTAGATTCTTGGCAGATTTTTGTTGATGATACAATTTTGCGCAACGTTGTAAATTGCACGAGTACCTACGCTGATAGCATAGCCAGTAATTTTCAAAGAGATCGCGATGCTAAAAAAATTACTCTAGCTGAAATCAAAGATAGAAAATCAAAAACCATGTGTGCCAAATGTGAAAAAAATGTTTGCAACGGACATGCTTTTACTGTATGTAAATTATGGTATTAAATGAGAAGTCAATATTTTTATTTCTGAAATTCTTGTCTAAAATTTTATTATTTCTATTCATTTTCATTTGTAATGTTTAAAACCTAATTAAAATCCATTTTTAATGATAAAAAGTGCAAAATTGATTGACCGGGCCTCTTCGACCCGATGCGCGCCTTCGCGTCAGTGTTGTCTGCTCGTGTCCTGCCGGGATATATATATATATAACAACTTCAGAAATAAGTTACATGGACCCTAGATATACATCTATCTATATGTCAATTGTTAAAGAAAGATCTGAATAATATATAATATACATTGATTGGAAGAAATTATTGATCGAGAATCACATTGCTGTATACCAAGGCACATAAAAAGGGAAAATGTCAGTTTTATTAATTTAAGTAACGACTTTTATTATAACTCATTCAAGGTTACTGATAGCTCAAAGACCGCAATAAAATGGCTGAATTTGAAATAAAATAGCTAGAGCTTTTGTTTTGTCACAGAAATTTATGTTTAAAAATAATCTGTCATATTTCAGATTTATAAATAGGAAGGATGAGACATTCTAATAAATGAACAATTGTGTAAACTGGTAATATACATAAACCTCATTCTATATTTTTTTATTTAATACGAATTTTATAAGAAACTTCTAGTTCTGTGAGGACATCCATATGACGTAATACGTTACGTATCGACGAGTATATTTTTTATGAACTTATCTGATGCCCATAGATATTTTTTGTTCCCAAGCGTCCAAAGTCATGTCGCTGAATAGGTTCTAAACAATATTAAATAATTCGTTGACATTATTAGTTAAGCCTTTAGTTTTATCTTACTTTTGAAGGAAATTTCTTCTGCGTGATGAAAACTTAAGTGGTTTTTAATTAAGTAGAATACTTAAATTATGTTGATTCATTGAGTTTATATTACAAAAGCATCAAAATAATTTATCTTTCTATTAATTTTACCTATTGCACATATTTTCTATGTTATATTTTAAACTACGATTTCAAGCCTCTTTTTTAAAATTACATAAATGATTAATGGGCTATTACGATTTAAGTTTTCTAGACAATAAATTTTAAATTACTATACGATACAATAAATCTTAAATTTGGATTTTGAGCCTTTTTTATATCAAATAAATGATTAATAACGTATTACCATTTGATTTTCCTTTGGACCCCAAGCAGCATATTGAATAGAATCTTCGGGATCTTTCAATGGATATAAAGGAAAAATTTTTCTAAAAAAATAATAGACAGAAAATGTTCATTAAGTATCATAATTGTGTTGAAGCTTCAAAAGCTACTCTCTAAAAAATGACAACAGAGAAATTCACTAATAACATAGCTAGTGCATTAAAGTATTTTCTAAAATGTATTATTAAAGTTTCTTTTTAAATGCAAACCCGTAGAAAGTGCTTAATGCCAAATGGAATAATTTATTTTACATATATATTTTAACCATTTATGAACCCTACGAATTACAAACAATTATGTGAATAGAAAATATATTACCTGTTCCGTACATCGTATATTTTATATTTTGCCTTAAATGAATATCTGTATAGCTGTTAAAAGAAATTGAAAATATCTAAGTAATCAATTTTAAGTAATGGACACTTATAATAGAGAATGAATATTTTTAAACAAGCATCATTCTTTCTAAAACACTGTATCAAATATTTAAGTTTAAAATATGCAAATAAATATATATATATTGCAATATTAAACATTCAAATAAGTTTTAAGTATCTTATTCGTTGTTTTATGCTTTAAATATATGGAATGTTTACCTTTTCAACTTCGTGTTGCAATAAAACATAATTATGATCTGCAGATATACTATACTTCTGAACATCGTAATCAGCCTGAAAATAAAACTCAGAATCAATATTTTACAAATACAGCTGACTTTGTTCACAAATGTTTTAGATAATAAATTCGTTACGAAATACGCCGTTGAGTTTCATTGTTTATAAAACAATAATTCAGCGTTTCAGACACGATGAAAGATGTAGATATGTAAAAGATTTGAGAGGTATTGGTCTGAAATTACAAATCGATTCACAGTACATCACGTTGTCATTTAAATTCAGATTTGTAGTACTATACAACTGTTTAGTAAATAAAGATGTTAATGCTAAAAAGTGTTTGATTAACAAAATCCTCAATATTTGAGATAAAATTTGATGTACATATATCAAAGAATGCAATTAACCCATATACATTATATAATTCAACTTTCAATCAATGAGTTTTTTATGTGAGTCTCACATAAACCTTTTCTAAAAAAGACGTAAATGTGAGAGAATCAAATATAGATGAAATAATTTTTTAATCTAAGGAATACTCTCGTGCCAATAAATTTTTCTGTTAAAATCAGAATTAATGGGAAACAATAAAAATTAACCCCTTATGTGTTCTTCATTAATGAATATACATTTTAAAACTATTGTTTAGCTACCAGTATTTTTTACATATTACTATCCCGGCATTCTTGAAAAAGTATAAAATTTTATACAATTTTTTTAATACGAAACGGGTAGTGAAAATATTCGTTTCCTTTTGTTTCAGATTTTGGAATGAATGTTTTTTGGCCTTAGCATTAGAGATGAAGTATCAGTCATAGGCCATCTACCAAAATGTGGTAGTAAATAGAATTTTTTATCTCCATTTTTTATGCATGTAGAGCTTTAAAAAGTATTATTTAGAATTTCAGAAAATTCGGTTCAGTTTATTGAAAACTTGGAAAAGTTTTTTTCTAGAAAAAAAGCTTTCATTAACACATATTTGTAAAAATCTGTTAAGAAGAATTTACAAAAATTTGCTTGCAGTAAGTGTATTGTAATGGCTCTCAGATCACTGCCTTTATATAAAGTGTTTCAAGAATTTTTTCCTTTTAAAAAGCTAAAATTCAATAATTGCTTATTTAGTTCATTTGTTGTGCATTTTCCTTTTATTCCACTGTGGCTTGGTGAAGCTTTATAGGCTTCGTAATATTCCCTTAGGCTATGATGCAATCTGTCATTCCATGATATGTCTTTCAAGATGATTAATAAAGTGTAAAACGTCTTAGTTTCCACATTGCATTTATAACACAAAGCACTTAAATGTTTTTAAATAAATAATGGTATTAGAATGAACGAACGCAAGTAAAGAGCACAATGGAGAAATGTTTTCCAAAGCAAAATTTGTAATTTTGTAGACAGGCTCAGAGATATTTTCTGAAGCTGGAATTTAATGATTTAAATGCAAACAATAATGAATGAATTCAGCATTAAAGTTACTTTTTAAAAGCTTACATAAAACGAATTTGATTAGTTATGCAATAGAGAAAAAGAAAACAGAAAAATACCGACTACACATATTAAATATATTTCAATGCAAACAGCTTACTGAATTCCTGATAAAAACTTTTACTTTATTCATCAGCTTAAATCAATAAATTGCTTCCATTTAAATTATTTCCTGTTAAATGGAATCGTTTTAAACCCTCATGACGCATTATTGCAAAAGCCTAAAAAAATTGCTGGTGTTATAAATAAACTACTTACGAGAACAGTGCATATCTAGCGTATCATATCGGAAAACGAATTAAGCAAAAATAATTCCTCTGAATTTCTGGTTCATATTTATAGAATTTTTTTTTACCAATCTAAGTTGTTCAACTAATCGGTATATCAAAGACAGAAACATTTAAAATTATCTCTGGACTTAAATTCCGCCTCGCCTCTCTCTAGTATATTCTGACTTAAATTCCTCTTGCAACAATTTAAATTTTGTAAAAGTCTCAAAAGGTTTAGTTAGGGATTAATGGCATAATGATGGCAAAATTATGGGGAATTTTTAGCAGTTGAAAACTACGATTGGCAACCTGTACTACTTCGGATAGAAAAAATAAATAGTTTACACTATTTAATCAAAAGATTTCTTTCAATAGAGGCAGTCCCTTTTTTAATACTAGTATCATTTCATAACGTGTACAGAAAAATGAAAGAAAGATCACTTGTTATAAAAGAATTTTCCATACAAAAGAATTATAAACTTTATGCCCAAGATACATGCTTAAAAAAATATTTTCCTTTAAAAGGTACAAAGAAATATAACAGAATAATCAATCAAAAATTTATTGCAAAAGTCAGGGGAATATTTTTTTTCCAGAATTTCAACTTATAGTTCTTACCTCTTGATTCAATACGGTGGATTTCCTATTGAATTATTCCTGTTGTTTAATAGTTGAAATTCATAGTTTTTGTGGATTGTGAAGAAATAATAGTGGTTATTACATAAAGTGTACTCTTCATGGTATTTTATTCAAGCTCTTTTTGACCGTAGATAGTAAGAAAACCTTTTCATGAAAAACAACAATAGATACATTTACTAACTGATTATTTTATATGAAAAATATTGTATTCCTCATAAATGGTAAATTTTTCAGTAAGGACATATTAAAAATTTCTATATATGGACGCTATTTGATAATTTAATTAAATTTACGCAAGTATCAGACATAAGTGCAATATTAAGTTTAAATAATATTTTTTATCCATTTTACGTATTACTTTTTGCGATTTAAATTTTCAATGTTATATTCTTTTGTGATATAAAAATTGTATTTTAAATTATTATTTTATTAAAAAAAATAACTGGCAAAATCCTACAAACTTCATAAAAATAATGTTAATTTGAAAAACTAGGATAAAACAAATATGAATAAAACATTAGATACATTTAATAAAATGCATAGTTCGGATGTAACCTTACACATGGAATAGGAAGAGCAAAAATTAAATTAGAAGCTTAAGTGCCGGCAAATACAGAAATTATAAATCAAATTGTATTTATATTACGTTCAAAAATAACCTGTAAAAGTCGCATACACTTCATGAAAAATAACTTTAATTTCTTGAATAAAGTGGAGAAAAAAATACGAACAAGACATTTCAAGTATTTAATAAAATGCTTGTCTCAAATGCCTTTTTAACGCTTGACTCTGAAAGTGCCAAAAATAAATTAAAATCTTAAATGCCAGCCAGTACATAAAGCAATGCTTATCATGGCTCAAAATATTGTCAAACTAAATTGACAAATAGCCCATGATGTTCATACGTTTGTGATTATCACATAAATCAAATATTGTCTGAAAAGAAGGAAAAAAATCGATCTCTTGGGATCATGACATTCTGTATCAAAACTATCTTTGCTATCATCTTCTTGTTTGTTTACTGAATAGATTAAGCTAGTCTTTCCTTTGGGACGAAGAAAAAAACGGAGGAAAAATCACTAAAAAAGAAATGTTGCTCTTTAACTGAACGGTTCGTTATCGCATTTTCTCAGTTTAACCTAAAGATTAAGTTTAAAGGTTAAAACCTGAATCGTAGACAAAGGTTGATCGTAAAGAAAAGGTGTATAGCATGCTAATTTTGTAACTTTAATGTTTTTTAACTCTTATGGGATATTGTTATCTTTTTTTACTTCAGGTTTTTTTTCCTTTTATATCTACTAATGGGAATTTTTATTATAGATTAAAATGTGTAATATTCACTTCCGTTCATGCCATAAAATTTAAAATGAAAAATAAAATTTTCTTAAATTTTATCTGATCTTATCGAGTGAAATTGATTTTGTTCTATAACCTATTTGTTAAAGATTTACGCGTCAGAATAAAGAATAAAAATAAATGAAAGTATCTCTCCGTATATTATGTTTTGGTCTTATCTCTAAGAAATGTACAGGGACATTGGACTCCTTCAAATTTCCCGATAAATATAATAATAAAAAATTAAAGAGGGGTTGTTTAATTGCAAAACACTTCATGGAAAACAATTCAATTTTTTTATAATGGTATTAAAAAACTGTTTTACATTATCATAACCCTTAAATAAAAATCCATAAACTCGTTAACAAAAAATAATGCAAATATTCAAATTGACGTATTATGTATTAATATTATAACGTTGTATCAAGATTATGGCTTGGATTTAACAAAAAAATTCTGAAAAATTATTGAAGTGATAAACATTGGGCCATTTATCTCTATTTTCCTGAAAACTAAATATATTACGGAACAAAAATGTTTAACTTATTAACAGTTTCCCTAGAGTTGATGTTTTAAAAAAAATCACAATTCAAGTGCAAAATATTTCTAAATATATTATATTTAAAGTATTTGGTACTATTTTATTTACGATTAAAACAGATTAATAAATCACAGTTTGCCTTCAAATATAACACGGGAATATCGCAAACATAAATTTGAAAATAAATTGTGCCTAAAATATGTATTGTCATGTTTTATGCACATCACATTAAGCACATTGTTGAAAAACATAGGGGAAGGGATTAAAATCCTTCAATAATGTTCACCGATTATTTTATTTCGCATATAAGCCAGTGCATGATTTCCTAATAAAAAACTCAATGATAAACACTGTATTGAAATACCTCTATTTCCCTGTTTAATGCATTTTTCTTTCATTAATGGATGGAAAAATCTAAGTGCTATTTTATCCCCAGGAATATTTTTATAATAAATAAATTTATCAAGGATTTGTATTAAGCTGATGTGTTTTAAGTGTTTGATTCGTATGTTCTTGCCAAAAAAGTAATATTTATGTGTAATATAAAAGTGTTTGATATTTTTTCATAAATTTGTAATCTCTAAATCTCTTCAGCCTTTTCCTTCACTTTTATTTTACATTTGGGAAATTAAGTTATGAATATATAGATTTTGTTTTTGCGCCATTGCATAGGCTAACATAATAAAATTTTGATAAAATTAATTTACAAAAATGTGTATTTCTCTTCCATTTAATAGTTTTTTTTTCATTTTGCTATAAACATAAACGATATTTTTTTTTCTTAAACACATTCAAAAATTTATTTTCATGTATTTGCTCTATATCACTATTTTCTCCCTAATATCGGCATTTAAGGTATATACGCTTATTTGCCAGATATAAATTAGATGTCTGTGTAGTATCGAGTATTTATGGATACCACGGAATCTCCAAATTACCACGCACATAGGTACTATGTATCTTTAATAAGTTTTCTCAGAATCTGGTTTGTTAATTGCTCTCTCATACGTCTTCTAAGGAACTAAAATCTGCCAAAAGAGGAGCCGAATAACGTAGCCAAACTTAAAGGGGTGCTTTAATCTTGCCACTTCTGTATAAGCTTAATTGCTGTTTTGCTAAAACAATTCTCTACCCATATAGGCCCAAAAAAAGAGGAAGAGAAAAAAAGTGCAAAAATGATTAAATACCCTACGCTGTCTGGTAATGATTGCTTATTAGACAATGTCAATTATGAAAAATAAACAGGAAAACCAAAGTAAATAAAGCACAAATAAGATGCAATTATTTTACATACGGCCGTTTCGAAGCTAAAAAAGGAGCTTCTTCATCAGTGCAACGAACTTAGTGGCAGCTCAAAAAGCCGAAAACTAAGCCGTAAATTATGATTAACTACTGAAAAATTTATCATCATAATCAAACATTCAGAGACTTGAACAATATCTTGTTCTTTTTTAATCAAATTCCACTTTCTTGTGGGAGTATCTCTGCACACACTTAATCTATTCACCTATTTCTAACTTTCAATTCTAATCGTTATATTTCATAACATTCGAAACCTCCAAATGTCCTGTAATGTTGCACGTTCTCCACCATTCTGCCTCCAAACAGTGTTAAGGAGCCCTAGCGAAACGCTTTTCATCACCATATATATTATAAAACAACGTTTGCTTCTTCATGTCAGAAGAATAAAAACACCACTGTCGGAGCTCTGACGCTCCCTTGATACCTACACTCGAATTTTTCAGTCAGCTCTTGCAATGTTATACTCTGAGTGGATATCATCGCGGTGATCCAAGGTTTATTGTTAGCTACAGCAATGAATGTTTTCACTTATGGTTTTTTATATTAAAATATTATTTGCATCTTGTTACAGAATATATTCTTGTAAGTAAAGAAACTAGTTTCTCGTGTTACTTTTCGAAATGAAGTTTACATTCTGTCTGGGACAACACAAACGTACTTAAAATTCACTTATATCGTCATATTTGCTTAGGTATTTCAAAAGAAAAAGAACATCTCACTATCGGATCTCTGACATTTCCTTGGTACCCAGCCACGAATTTTTCAGCCAGCTGTTGCAATGTGTTTTATTCTGAGTGGATGTCCTCTCGGTGATCCAAGGTTTATTATTTTCTACACCGATGAATGTTTTCACTAGTGGTTTTTGATAGTAAGATATTATTTTCATCTGTTGGAGATCTGATATTTCCTTGGTACTCAGCCACGAATGATTTAGTCATCTGTTGCAGTTTTATTCTCTGAGTAAATGTCATCTCGTTGATCCAAGTATAATTGTTAGCAACGATGGTTTCTTGTTTTCACTAGTGGTTTTTAATACTAAAAATATTTATTGCATCTGTTGGGGCTCCGACGTTTCCTCAGTATCCAACCTCAAATTATTCAGTCAGCTGTAGCAGTATCCTACTCTGAATAGATCATCTCAATGATCCAAGAATTATTGTTAGCTACATCGGTTAATTGTTTTAAATAGTGATTTGTAATATTAAAATTATTACTCGCATCTGCCGGAGCTCTGACATTTCCTTGGTACCCAGACTCGAAAATTTCAGTCAGCTGTTGAATATCATACTCTGAGCGGATGTCATCTCAGGGAATCAAGGTTTATTGTTCTCTATAGATTAGTCGTTCGTACTGTGCGAACGCTTTAATCTAGTCTTCTTTTCACTTGCAATCAATGTATTCTGGTTAAATTGGCATAAAAATATCTAGTGCCGCCATCTGTTATCAGTTTAAAGAAGTAAAAACATTTTGTAACCTTTAAACGGGAAAATTTTCAAGATTTTGTAGGATAAAACAATCGGTAAAAAAATCTGCATCCTTCAAACAGGGTAAGTTGTTGCCCCTGAAAGGTTATTGTTCTCTAATAATGTTTTAAGTAGTGATTTTCATAGTAAAATTGCATTTGTATATTGATGCAATTAAAGAAATGAGTTCCGCATGTTAATTTTGGAATTGAATTTTCCCATCTCTCTGGGAATCCCAAAACATATTTAAAGTGTACTTATACCGTAATATACAGCCATATTCATATCTGATTATCAGGCAATGTATTGAAAAATATTCTTTCTATTTGTATATATGAATTATGGAATACACCAGTGTCTCATTCAATTTAGTGTTTCATTCTTTGGCCTGGAAATAACTCTTTAATGTTTAAACTAAATTAACTATTCTAAGTTGACAGTAGTTAGATATAATATAACATATTCCGAGCTATAATATATTCACACCATCTTAAGTATTGTTGCAAAGGGCAAAATACCGTTAATAATGTTTGAAGTGGCAGTGGAAGGGAATGTTTACATGCTATTTTCTAGATCTCAATAGAAAATTATAGAATAATTTTAACTTACCATGGTTAAAGTTACTTTAATAGGTTAGCAATCAAACTATAATTTCAGCTGATGAAATTTTCTGCGAAATGTGACATTCATCGTATAATTCCCAACTCTTCCTTTCAATAAACTTTAAAGACAAATCTTCTTTTAATGATGAATAAGGGCAAAGCACAATTCTTTTCATCATACAATTTGTTCTCTTGACATGAAAAGTTAGTGTACGACAAATGGCCTTGTAAACATTGCTACTATCTTTATTTTTTCATTGACTCATGAAGCCATATCTATCACAGAACTTGTTCACTGCCATGTAAACATTCGGCTGTCTGTTCGTTATTTTTTAAAAGATGTTTCGGCTTAAAAGGATTTGCACCTTTTCGGTATTAAACAAGAAAACTCCTTTTAGGTTTTAAACATAGGTCTACCCGAAAATCTATATAGTTTCTGTCAAGAACTTATTTTTATACTTCCAATATTATGTATATCATTTCATAAACTTTGGAATTACGATATAGTTTTTCATATTAAATGATTAAGTTTATTTCAATAATCAAAACTGAATTGTGGGAGCATCTAGTTTAACTGAATTTAAATTTACCTCATTCATAACTTAATCTGTTAATCAAATACTCTTCCATATTAAAATTTATAGTCTTGAAGACATGAAATTGAAGAAAATATTTTGATAAGACTCGAAAAGTACGAGGATAGTTTCATAAGTCTGCGCAAAATCCAACAGATATCGCTACTGCCCTGATTTTGTCAGCAATTTCCTATTTAGCATGCTTTAACAACATACTTTTTTTTTACAGATACAAGATTAGTCTGCGATTGATACCCATTTTAGTCTGTCAAGTCTTACTGCTAACACAACGAAGAAAAATGAGGCCAGAGTGTTGAAAAAACATTACTTTCTAAGGGTAAAAGGGTGACACAAGCTGAATCAGGCTGCTGGAAAAATATCATGGGGATTTCGCATCTTTGATTGAAATTATGTACAAGTGTTTGTTGATTCAAAATGTTGCTAAATGATTACCAGACATGCTGAACGTTCTGTTGGCCCTGCTGAGGTCAGTACGATAGAAATTATTTTATAACTCCGTGGTGAAAGATTGACGATTAAAAGTGCTTGATATTTCTTAGGCTATGGTGTGTCATCAGACCGCGTGCACAATATCCCACATGAATGTTTGGATATAAGAAAACTGTCAGCAAGGTTGGTGCCGCATTTGTTAGTAATCGACCAAGAACATGAATGAGTGAACGCTCCAAAGCGCAATTTGGACACGTTTCAAAGAAGTCCAGATGAATTTTTGAGTCACCTCGTAAAACTTTGGGAAACATGGATGCATCATTACCAGCCAGATATGAAAAATAAGTCAGTCGAAAGAGCGAATCGGGGCACCAAAGAAAGCGTAAATGGTTCCATTTGCAGGAAAATTTAAGGACACTTTGTTTTTGGACGTCCATGGCATAATCTCCATTGACTGCTTGGAAAAAGTGTAAACAATCATCAAAGATTACTATGCATCTTTACTGGATGGTTGAAGTAGGGAAAATAAGACTAAGGCCACATGTAACGAAAGAATAAGATAATTTTCATAATGACAAATCTCCAGATCATACATCTCCGATTGTTCAACACCCTCCATATTCTCTTGACTTGGCCTCCTCGAACTACAACTTGTTTCCAAATATGAAAATTTTCTTGCAGGGCAGACCTGTATTAGTCATACTTTATGGAGGGGATAAAAACGCTTTAAAAATCTTTGGATTAAATATATCGACCTTAATGGCAAATATGTCGAAAAATATTTTTTTTTAAAATCATTGTTTAAAAGACCGGATTTATCAAACGACCCTCCAACCTCCGTTTGTCTAACATTGAGATTTCTCCTGATAAATATTGTTTTTCTGATAAATACAGTTGTCTCAAAGGATTTCAGAGACAAAACGGGAATAAGCAAACGTGTTGATGGAAACACAGCATAATCGTAACAAACAACAAATGTAAATATATGAACTTGTCTACATGCATAGCCTTGTCTAATATCCTCTCCATGTTGTGATCAGGCCTTACAGTAAATATCCTTTCTAATCATGATTTGAGTAATTTTAAAATTAACAAAATTGTTAACGTAATTAAATGAAATTTATCTTTGACAATTTCCTATTTAAAGTTTCAAAAAATATATTGCGCCTTACATTATTTGAAACCTTTCCCTTCTATCTTTTTGGATTTATACACAATTCGTTATTATAAGATGTTAGTCATGTTAGTATAAAATTTAGAAATTTATAAATCGATTTTCCTATACTTAGTGAACCAAATTTCAGTTTCGACATAAAAAGGAAATATGCTTATCATTTCAGATTTCAAGCTTCAGAAATTTAAATTTTCGAATCCTATTTCTGAATCGCAAAGATTATGAAATTGGATTGTGTAGTAAAATATGCTTTGATTTAAGACGAGAATAACACAGAAGTCGTACTTTACCTCTAACCGATCTTCAATAAAATATAGATTTTCTCTCTCGAAAAAAAGATATTCAATTCTAGATTTTTCACTCAATTTCTCTGACCCAAATTATTGTTTGTTCATTCATAAATTTTCCTTTCATGGAATGAAATATGGTTACTATAGTAATAGTTTTTTTTTATCAAAGAAAAATACCTTTTCTTGATCTATAAAAAAAATTTAAATTAGTAAAAATAGGTCGTCGAAAGACATGGTTTTTGTTTAGCGATGAAATCGTTTTGAATCTTTTTGCATGTCTTTAACAATGACATTCTCTATATTTCACGAAAGTATTGGTGAATATATATAGTTCATAAAAAATAGATATCAGCGTTCTTTATGTGCTTCTGATGAAAAATGTATATGATTCCTAAAGGAAATATAACAAGAAAAAAAATGAAAATTTGCATTTAAAATGAGAGGGAACTGATTTGCATAGACAGCGTGAGCAAACATGCTAATAGTTAGAAGCTTAAAAAAATTAAATCTATTTTCTATTAAATTATTTTCCTGGACTTATTACAAAAAAATTCAATAATATCAAACATCAATGTTTGAAATATTTAAGGAAATTGATATAATTTACGCTTTTATAGTTAAATCCACAATTTTTCTTCTTTATTGTTTAAAAAAGAATGTAAAATTCATCGGACGATATTTACGTTTTTGACTGTAAATAAAGAATTTCTAAATGAATCCTCAGCAGAGATCATTAAATGTATGCTGTTGATGACCCAAGCGAGACTAATTATTTTCTAAAAACCTTTCTTTAGATCATATGGCATATCACCAGCATGTTCGTTAGTCATCATACTGTGAAGTGATTTAAAAATTTAAACATTTCGTAATGGAGAAACTTTATTTCAAATGTATCTCACGTACGCCATTTACATAATTTCCAACTTAGAGTTAAAACATTCTCTTTACCAACACACTGTCTAACTGTTAAAGAGATTAATTAAAAATTCTATTGATAATTGAATATTTATATAAACACATAAATTTCGAATCAGATCAAAGTAAGCCAGCTCTCAACCACCCAAATGTTTGGCTACTGAACGCACATGTTTATGGCACTCACTCGCACTTTCAAGTCTAAGTTACAATTGGGAGTCAATGCTTGGTGGAATTAAGTCAATACATGCCACTGCATGCGAGTTACTGGACAAGGTATGTTGTATTGAACTGAATATGGTCCTGTACCATACCTTAGAAATCAATGCAGAGCACCTAGATTTTTATGGCAAACAGACCTGAAAGCAGAAATTCCTATGTTGCAGCTGAAGAAATCCCATTCGTATGTAATTTCAAAGCTTATCCCTAAGTATATGAATCCTCAATGTAAAATGATATATTTTTTTAACATAAGATTTTCACCTTTATTTTGGATGAAAATATATACTGGCATAGTTCACTTTACTTTAACCCTTTCAAATAACACAAATTACAGTTGCGATAAAACTAAGTCTAGTAAAATACTTACAAATGTGGTATTTTCCAGTATTCTCTTTACAACTTTACTGCGCACAAAATATATCACAAGATGTCCATCCTTATCTCTATATTCAACTTTATCATCTGAAATAAATTTTATGTACGTAAGTATTATGAGGTTAATATATCATAACTACCAAAGAATTACTACATGAAAAAGTATGAAATGCTAATAAAAAAAGTTAAAACATTACAAGCTGTTGACTGGAACTAAAACTTTAAAAATTATTTCCCCTTGAATAACCTTGGATAAAAACACTGATTATAAATAAAAAAGAATCGTTGAAATTTTTTAAATTTCAGAAAACCATTTTTGAAGTAAAATTGGATATTTTAAGTTCAAATAGTTCTCCCTTCATTGCTATAGCAATTTCAGTAGTGATCGATAAAGAAGATAAAAGAAGGCTAAATCGCAATAAGTCTTTAAGAGGTTATATTTTTCTGAAATGGATTGCTGGGAATTCCGGAATTCTCAAATGTCGTGCTGTGAGATATTAGAAGTTGGCATCAAGTTACAACTCGACAAAATTTCTATACATGTTGAAAACAACAACATGTTCTGTTTTTCATGTTTGTTTTTCATGACGCATGCGCATAATTTTCCATGATGTTAATTTTATCATCATCAGCCTAGAAGAATTTTTTTTTTACTTTTGAGAAGTGCTTCAGTAGATAAATCCTACATACATCATAGAAACAAAAAAATATGGTGTATCGCCAAATGGCTAAACAAAAATCTACTGAATATCAATATGGTCGTCTAAGAGTCTAATTTATAGCTGTTAAACAGTAAGTTTTTTATGAATAATATAATATGTATAAGGTAAGAAGTAAGAAGGTAGATGGCATCAAGTTACAGAACCACAAATTGCAAGACAAGTTGGTAAAATTATGTGCTGTTTTTGCATGTTTGTTTTTCATGACTCATTCACAAAAATTATCATGTTGTTTTTTAGCATTAATAGTTAAAAATAACTCACATTTTTGTTCTTTTTCAAATAATTTAAGTAGATAACTATGACATAGACTCTGAAATCAAAAGGAAAGTAATTTATCCCTATATCTCTGAGCAAAAATGTAGTAAAACTTCAATATGGTCCTCAGAGTCTAGTTTATAGGTATAAAAGAGTAAGTTTTTCATGAATGCTCTAAGAAGTACAAAGTAAGAAATAAGAAGGTGGAGGGCATTAAGTTACAACACGACAAATTTCTAGGCATGTTGATAACATGTTCTCTTTTTTTTTCTAAGTTTGTTTTATCTGACTTATTCGCTGAAATTACTATGTTGTTTATTTTAGCATCATGAGTAAAGAATAACTCACATTTTGTTTTTTTTTTCAAAATATTTATGCAGAGATACTAGCTATGATATACATGAAAACGAAACAAAAGTAATTTATCCCCATATCTCGAACAAAACTCTAGTGAAACTTCAATATGGCCGTCACATATTCTAGTTTATAGGTATAAAGCAGAAAGTTTTTTATAAATGCTTCAGGAAGTGATTTAGGTGACATCAAGTTACAGCATGACAAATTTCTAGCCCTCTTGGGAACTACAACAGGTGCCTTTTTTCGTACGTTTGTTTATCATGACGCATTCACTGATTTTTCCATGTTCTTTATTTTATCATCATAAGCATAGAAATATGCATTTTTTTAACCTTTGAGATAGATTTAAGTAGATAATTGTTACATACATCATGCAAACAAAAAAGTGATTTATTACCACATTTATGAGCAAAAGTCTAGTGAACTTTATTATAAACGTCATAGAGTCGTCAAAGTTAATATAGCTATAAAACAGTAAGTTGTTGATGAATGTTCCGAGAGGTGATTTATAGCTGCCTGCAGTTTCCACGAAAATGAATTTCGGAACTTAAAACTGGGATTTGAAGTTACGGAAAATCAGCATGTAGCATACGTTTCCAGTTATGATATATTACCCGAACTAAATAGAGATTGAAATAGATCATCATGTAAAAGGGAGATATCCAAGCAATGAATTTCAAATGTCATTAAATTCTGCATTATTATCGTGCACATCGGTGTCGGCGCTAACTTAATCGCAATTGGAATCTGTTAATGCAGACTCCATGTGTGAGTAATGAATTATTTAAATTCTTCATGTCGTTCGAGAAAAATAAGTAAGGGGAGCATTTTAAACTAAAATCTCAGTATTTATTCTCTCTGTGAAAAGATATTTACAGTCTCTCTTCAGGAGTAATGTAACGAAATAAATGTGTCTCATTAGATTCGCTATATTTTTGCATTCCATCATTTAGCACCGATATATTAGTTAATTAGCATACATTTGAAAAATATCGGTGCAATCAATTAAGAATCTGTTCCAGGTGCTTGTTTGTTTGATTGTTTGTGCATTGATATTTGAACAAATTTAATATGAGACATATAATTTCGTGTTCTCTTGCATGAAATCATTTAATTTGAATAGATTAAATAAAAACACATATTTATATACTTGATATGAAAACGAAATTTTGACTGCGTTCATTAAACTCACTAAACAAAACTAAAATACATGAACTGATTTAATAACGTTGTGAAATTTCAAATGATATTCAGTCTTATTATGCCTTATTGCTTCACATTTTTTTATTGGCATACAGCATGAATTAAATAAGGCAGCAATATGTTTTCCAGAAGCTTGAAAAAAAAAGAGTTCATACTGATTTTATGTAGTTCTGATTTTTAATTAACTGTATTACAAAAGAAAGTTTAGTATCATTATCAAACGGGTATTATACGGTAAACCTATTACAAAAAAGTACTATTAGAATAACTATGATATCCTTGGAATATGACATATAAATCATGTCGTTATTATAATTCAAAATTCAGCATATAGTTTTGTCCAAGCAATTACAAATTATAAATTGCATAATTAGTTAAAACATTATCCAATTTGTTAAACCCAAAATCTTAAGTTAACAGTGTTACTCAATTTCTTAGTGTTTAGGATTTTCTCTGTATCATGAAATAAATCATTTGATTTTGTTGCAGAAATTTATATATTGCTTACAAAAGATTTTAAGCTAAATGTGAATCTGTTTAAATATTTTATATATAATAATCTTGTGTTTACATTTCTTACAAAAATTGATGTTAGCTGCAGCAAAGTTTCATACTTAATGTTTTTTGGTTTATAATGTAACAATATTAAAGTCGGTCATGAGCAAATATATGTAGTGATTTCATTTTACACAATGTGGCTACTGTATCTTCTCACAGATAACAGTTTTTCGGGTGACGTGACTGTTAAAGGCTGATATCTACTCATAAATTGGAGAAATTTATACATAACTTTTAAAATAAATATGAGTCAAATTCCCCTGGGGCAGTACATAAAGAAATGTCATTATTTAGTGATTATTCACCGTCTCTGTTTACTAGAACATCGAAAAATGAAGTCGAATATTTTCTTTCTGCATAACAATGCATTCAAAAATCCTACAATGTTGCTATTTTGTGGATAGTGGATACTTTTAGATACATGATATTCCTCTACAGAGATGCAATGATTATATATTTTTAACTAAAATGGTAGTGGATAAAATATACTCCAGGTATTAGATGGCAAATTTAATCGGTCTACCTGGTTTTTAAAATAAGTGAAATGGTGTTAAAATTCAATAGTTTACAGCTAGAAAGAAAATTTTAAACAGTGTATGCTTTAAACATCAATTAAAAGATATATCACTAAAGTGAAGAATGCATGAATGCAAAATGGAAAATCTTAGTAACCGACGAATGCATCTTATCTATTAGAGTTAAGCGCTCATTTTCTATTATTCTCAAAAGTCATATAATTATAATATATCTAAATAAGGGATAGAAACTTAAATTAAAACACTTCTAATAAATTTTATGTTTTATCTCCGATAATTGTGTTATTCTTAATATAAAGAGAAATAGTGTAAATTTTAAGAATGCAACTTTAAATGCTTCCATTATTGTTACTGATTAAAGCATTTCTTAATTTAGAAGAACTTAACGATGAAGGGAATCATTTTAAAGAATTAAATAACAGTTTTTTTAGGGTGGTTAACAAAGCATTTAATTATGATATTTCTAAATAAGAGCTAGAAAAATATGTTAAAACACTTCCAATGAACTTTATAGATTAATAGTTATGATGATTGTCTTGCTATTAAGGGAAAGTATAATAGTTTAAATTTTAAGAATAACATTTTGAATTCTTCTATTACTGTTACTGAATAAAACATTTCTTAATTTAGAACTACTCGGGAAGAATTCTAAAGGAATTAAGTGATAGTTTTTTTGAGTTTTTTGTGTATTATTATTTTTTTGTAACACAGCATATAATTTATTAGTTGGCTATTTAAAATATAATGAAAATGAATACATGTTTATATTCATTTACACTGCAGTTTCTAAATATGCAATGTATTTTTGCTATGTTATGTTTTATAATATTAGGATATGCAAAAGTAGGCTTTGAATTTAATTATCATATTAAATTTAGTTATTCTGCAAGAAAAGAAATGAAATTATACATTGTAAACTAGTTTTGAAAAATGTGTCTAGACAAACTTCTTTTCAAGAGAATTGTAAACTTTAACAAAACATTAAATACTTGACGTCAACATATTCTAAATGAATACCGATGAAAACTGTTTAAAGACTATGTGGTAAGCAAAGGTTTTACACAGTGTTATAATATATATATATATATTTTGAAATTTCAATTTCCCATGGTATAGAAATTAAAAGTAATCTTGAGTTCTTTCGAAAATTTTTAATCAAATTAGTCTGTTTTTAGTTCGAGCAATTTAATTAAAGTTTTATTTCTGGGTACTTCATTAAAAATCTGGAAGGAAAGAAAAATTAGGAATTAACCTTTAGAATTCAAAGCTTCTTCCAATGAACAAAGGAACTTAAATTTCCCAGATATACTGCCTTTAAATAACGACTTTGGTTTTCATATATGAGACAAAATGATTGACTTCTTGGTTTTATAAAATTGGATGTTAACTTTCTAGTTTCAGTTTTGTTTAGAATTAATATGTTGGCCTATCAATTATTTTCATCGTTTCTCTCATATATTTTTCTTTCATAATTTTGAAATTAAACTTCTTAGATACATTGTCATTAAATGCCAACTTTAGCCATAATATATGACACAAAATGATCGACTTCGGATGTTATAATATTAGATGTTAACGTTCTAGTTTCAGTTCTCTTTAGAAATAACCTGTTGGCCTTTGAAATTATTTTCAGCATTTCTTTAATTTATTTTTCTTTCCCAATTCGTAAATCAAAATTCATAGCTACATTTTCATTAAATGCTAACATTATCAATTATATTTGAGACAAAATGATCGACTTCGTGGTTTTATAAAATTAGATGTTAATGTTATGGATTCAGTTCTCTTTAGAAATAACCAGCTGGCCTTTGCAATTATTTTCAGCATTTATTTTATTCATTTTTATTTCATAATTCTGAAATAAATCGTCCTAGCTACATTGTCATTAAATGCTTTAGCAATTATATTTGAGACAAAATGATCGACTTCGTGGTTTTATAAAATTAGATGTTAACGTTATGGTTTCAGTTCTCTTTAGAAATAACCTGCTGGCGTTTGCAATTATTTTCGGCATTTATTTTATTCATTTTTATTTCATAATTCTGAAACAAAACGTCCTGACTTCATGGTCATTAAATGCTAACTTTAGTAATTATATTTGACACAAAATGATCGACTTCGTGGTTTTATAAAATTAGATGTTAACGTTCTAGTTTCAGTCCTCTTTAGAAATAACCTGTTGACCTCTGTAATTATTTTCCCCATTTCTTCAATTTATTTTCCTTCCATAATTCTAAACGATGATTGAAAATACTTTACTTTCTCAGTAATTTAAATATCCCCTTTCATTTGAGTGAATTAAAAAGACGCGCGTAAAAAAAAAGAATTGAAAAAAAACTGCGTGATTTTTGGTAATTTCAGTTGGTTTTAATTTATTGTAACAACTTTATAATAAGATACTTTTTTGAGTGTAGAAATAATCAGAGTAAGAAAAACTAACTCGAGTGAAACTAAACATGTACTTTTATGTTATCCTTTTGAAAGATGAAAAATGAGAGAGGATTAAAATTAAAACAAGAAATTTTTTTCTAGCTTATTAATAACTAGGAAATCCACGCAAGAGAGATTGTTTTGGATCAAAATTAATTATATGATTAATCATATTGTAATTAGCTTTTTTTGTGTACCAGTTAGAATTTTTACGCATTTGCATTATTATTTAAGAGATGCCCTTTAACGTTTTTACTTTTTGCTTAACTACATTTATGAGATAAATTATGGTGACATAAAATTAAATTTTATTATGAGTGTACTCAGATTTCTTTTCCAGCTATTTAGTTAAAAATTGAGATGTGCATTGTTTATTTATACGTATGAATAGCCAAGTAACTTATATTTTATGCTTATAAAAATTGGGCTTATACAGCAACAGTTATATCAGAGCAATTGTTGCATTTGCATACTGATATATTTAATGAAAAATCTAGTTTATGTGGAAATAAGATCTTTGTAAGTTATTAGATAGGATAGTTATGACAGATTTATAGATCATTGATTTAAATATTATTACAAGCCATTAAATACATATGTTATGCGGCAATTTTGTATAAATTTAACTTAAACCAGGAAAAATACTTTTAAAACACTTCCGAATTAGGGGATTTTTTTATCAAGTTTATCTGGAGATAAGCGATGGAATGCAAACAACTCCTTGTGTTATTTACCTAGCAAAATATGTCACAAATGAAGAAAATGCACCTGTTTATTTTTAGGTGGATAGTTATGTTATCCATAATTCCATGGAAAGTACAATTTGGATTAGATTCAATTAAAATATATCTTTCTTATTTTCTTGATGTAAGAGTACATAAAGTGCTCCTGTCTCGTCCATGAAAGACAAAATATTATGTCGAATGGATAAAAACGCAATATAATTTGTGTCTGAAATGAAATATGTGATCAATCATTAGATCTGCAACCGGAAAACTAACCTTATAATCTATACTGAATTGTATAGAATTTTGAACACAAAATTGGAGAAAAATATTAACAAAATTCTATCACATAAGGTTTATTGAAAAATTTAATTTTTTAACTACTATGTGAGGGTCCATTTTTAGGGACAAAATTTGAAAGAGTTTTCATTGAAAAATGAAAAATTGAAACTTTTTTTGGGATATATTGCATAAATACATAAATATATATTGCATAAATACATAAATAATAAATAAATAATCAAAGTTAAAGCTCTTTGCTATTGTAAATGTTTTGTTTCCTCCTTGAAATTTCTCTTCTTTTCCCTTTCACCATTTTCTTCGAACTGCAAAAACGGTGCTGATGAAAACCTACTTAAGCTGAATTATTTTCGGTACAGATAATATCTATCTGCACTTTTCTCTCATTTTTTTAGACTGGTACAAATTTTTCAAGCAGTGAAAAGCAATTTGTTCAAATTTTCTCACAAGAAAGTAATCTATAGTCTGTTGAAATTAAGTTGTAGGGTTGATGAAAGCATACGATGCACTGTACGTTCTCGCCTGGAGACTGTTAATGGATTCTTCTGAAAGGAGCCTAAACGCAGTACTTCTAAACAACGGTAATGAATGCGTGTCAATTACCGTTGGACTTTCCGTTAACCCCAAGGTTACGTATGAAAATTTTGCCTTGATACTAGAGAAAATCACAATGAAAATTAACATTTAGTTAGTAATTATGTTATACAAAATGTACCTTCTTCATTTTATTATGGTATAACCGCAAAAGAGAATCCCACTTAAATAAAACAGACTGTCAATTTCATGACACTCTGAAGCCCGAGGGAAAAAATAGTTAATCAGGTTTGTTTGGTTCCTCGAAAAAAGATTCTTCTACAAACCCTTCACATTAAATAAGGGATCCTTAAGAAATTCGGTAAATATCTCCCTGAATATGCTTCAAATACCAGAGCTAAGAGTTCCGATATACTCGAATATCAGAAGCCAAACTGAAACTTATCTGATACTACACCCCTTACTCAGACCATGAACGAAATGGAAAAGAAAGATTGAATGTCTTATACAGTGGTAATCGAAAAGTTTGTAGGGAACCGCAGGGATCAAAATTGCAAGCACTTTGTGGATACATACGCTGACGGCATACCTAGATCAAGTTTGCCAAATGAACTTCCAAAAACGTTTCTTGCACTACCAGGTGAACAACTATGCTGAAAACTCGGGAACCTTCAGTGAACAGCAATGGGAAAGATTCCTTCATAATATTAACGCTGTGAAACGGAAAAATTAAGGACGTTGGAATGTCAATAGGATAGCGGACCACTGCTAGATACCCTTGCAGAGAACAATGGCAACCGCTCACTAACGAAAACGCATCCAAAGAAGTTATCAAGGCAAGAAAACTCGATTTCATAAGGTTAATCAAGAATAACTTCTTGTACGTTTCTTTTTATTGAATTGATTGATAAATCTTTCAGTTCAAAATTTATGAAATTAATACTCTAATTTCCATTATATGTGTAAGTTTTTGTTTATATTATTCCTCTATCATAAACATTAAAACTTTGCTATTTATTTCTTGTTTGCTTGAAATATGTCCTTGATGAGGTCATGTTGAGACTCAGATCTATAATAGACACATGAGTCACTTGTAACATCCAGATAAGTTTTTCAAAACCATTTTTTACAGACTTGTGTAATAGAAAGCACGTTAGTTCCAGTACATAAATTGAAATCATGACAATTATTTTAAACACTAGGGGCTTCGCCCAGAGGCTCGCTACGCTTTGTTCAAGTCAGTGACATATTTTCTCTCCTATCTGACATGCGTTTTTTGTGCAATTGTTGTTCTGACATATTTTCTGAACGGTTGGCAGCACGTTTGCGTTCCAATTTATCTTCTTCAAGTCCTACTGTTTCAAAGTGTTTATTCAACTGAAGTCCTTCAGTTTCCACTCCATGTCTTGTGGAAACTTTCTCTTTACCTTGCCTTCCTCTTCGTTCTCTCTGTGCTTGAGCACTTCGTCTTCTTTATCACAAGTTATACCGCGCTTTCTTTTAGGCATTTTTTCTCAATACACGTCTTATAGTAGCAAAATTAAAACATCAATGATGTAGTAAAACGAATAAAAGAATATAATATAAACTGAATGTAATGTATTATAAAAGAAATATAATATAAACTGAATTTGATTTTAATTTCTTTTAAATTACTTTTACATCTTTCCTCTGCTAGGGCTAATAGCGAAATACATTGGGGTGATTCTCGGGCAAGGTAACAGCTTCCATCCATTTAATGTTGACACCCTTATGCGAAGGGCTTTTCATCACTCTCGAATTATCAGGTTTAAAATTCAATTAAAAAATCGAAATTTTAAGAAAGAGACTTTAAAGGAGGTTTGCATGAATAAGAAAACTTTCAGCTTCCAGATAATGTAAATATTTTCTTTGTAAGTTAAAAACTCGAGTAGCATCGATATTACATCCACATATGGGACGATATTTTTTTAAAACCTGTGTTTCATTTTTGATGAAAATATTAGTATGTTTTCAAATATTTTTAAACAAATGAGGTCTATTTTGAAAGAGAAATGTCTGTAGTCTTAAATTGTAAAAACATCAAAATTCTATAATCATTTTTTGGCGAGTTATCGTAATCTGAAGATGAAAAAGTCAATATTATCCAACAAAACATAAAATAAAAAAAAATAAAAATCCAACGAAGATGAGACATGTCTTACTTTGGTCCCCCTATTTTTCTGCCATTCATTGGTATCGCTCTCGATCCCATACTCCCAGCGGTTTCGGGGAAGATAGCGTGACAAGCTTTTAACAGCGGCGGCAGCGGGAGTTACTTTTTTTTAGAATATAGTTAATTGACGTAAATGTGATTAATATCTTTATTTGTATTAAGACCGCATGGTACTTTCAACAATATTTCATTAAATGAACCAAATATATTGTTAAGATTTTCCTTAAAAACCTCGTTCTCATTTCGCAAAGGGATTTAATTTAAGTGCTATTCCCGGAGCATTCGGAAAAGGTACCAAATTATGTCTCATTCATTAATTATTACGTCAGTATGTATTCATTAAAACAATACGCGAGAACATTTAATGAGCTCGATATAATGCATCGCCTATAAATTCAAATACAGAGATAGATATTTATATCTTACACAATATCGTTGCTATGTAACATAAAAATACCAATACTTATCTCTAAAAATAAATCTAGTAGTCACCGTCTTATCGCTTAGTGTTAACATGAAGAAATTGTATGTTCTTTTTCAACACTTACCTGTGTCACTTTTTCTTATCTCTATTCTATGTTCGTAATCTCATGATATGCTGTCATCATAAACTGTCACACTTTTTTAAAGATACGGCAGCTATGGAGAATGTCAATCATCACTCATGCTTTTTATAAACTTAAACTGACGATACAATTGACTAGGTTTCTCATGTATTTTTTTCTATTATGAATTAATGTGAATAGTGACAGGGATAAAACACTCAATGTCTCTTTAGAAGAACTCTGCTTTATTTATCTCTTTCACTCATGTCCTGGCTAATAATAAAGGTATATGAGTGGATGAAATTTGTTACATTCTTATCGTAAATGTTATGTCCTATGGCTAATGAGTCAGTTATGCAAATATTGTTGTTTTGTGCTAATAAATTTTTTATTTATGATTCCAATGCCCTCAAGGCAATAAACAAATTTATATATATATATATATATATATATATATATAGATAGATAGATAGATAGATAGATATATACGTCTGTGTGTGTATCTGTCTGTCTAACGAAAAAATGGTTCCTACCAAATATTCCTTGGTGCTTATTCATAGATTCACTTTATTAAGAAAAAACAGCACCATTCTATATACGCAATATATGAGGAACGGAATATAAAAGTGAATTGGCCCGTTAGCCCCTTGCCGACACACTGCCCTAAGCCCAGTAGAATGCGCGTTTTAACTTAAATTTTCCTTACATGGTCACGGAAACCACTGAAACGTTCTTTCCCCAACCTTGTTGATACTAAACTAATATTTATGAAACACATAAAATCATGCGGCATAGTCTTATAAGCAATAAAATAAGTAATGTTCAACCCACAGCACTAATCCAACATCTCAGGAGGCAATTACTATGATGAGGGCTTACAAATTAAAATTCTCTAACTTTTTGTGGTTACAAAGGGAAAAATCTATTTTATATGCACTTTATGGACAAAAGTATTTCGACACTGCATGTTGTTCAGAAAACGTGATTTATTATTCTATTTTGTAAATGGGTAGGCCCTCCGTTTACTTGTATTACAGCGGCAACACTTCCAGGCTTATTTTCCACAAGTTTCCTGTAAGTTTGGGCACTAATAGATCACCATGCCTCTTGCAAGGCATTGAGAAGAGATTTCTTTGAAGATAGGCAAGTGTGGCGGTGTAGTACCCCTCGTTCTAGTTCGTCCCACAAGTGCTCGATCGGACTGATATAGCTGCTCTGAGAAGGCCAGTCAAGGAAAGTCAGCTCATTTTCAGGAAACTTGTCCAGCACACGTTTTGCAGCATGACATGGATAACGATCCTGTTGGAGGAAACAACCATCCTCCCCGTAGTATTGCCATAGTGTAGACAGGGCCGAATTATCCAGAACATCGAAGTGCACTTCAGCATTCATGATACCAGGTAAGAAAGCAATGGGCCGAGTCCTAATAAGGAAAGCGACCTCTCAATAAGATGGACTCTCCTTCGAACTTCACTGTTTGAACAACACAGTATGAATGATACCGTTCTCCGGGTTGTCACCACACCCAAATTCGTCCATCCAAATGAAAGAGTGAATACCGAGACTCATCACTCCAATGAACAAATTTCCATTATTCAATGATCCGGGAAAGATGAGCGACACACCAGGACAACCAACGCCTCCCATTAACAAATGTAATCAATGGCTTGTATGCAGCTGCTTGATCATGATTACCGATCATGTGCAGCTTTCTGCGTATATTTTCGCTAAAAACGGAGCTCTCAGATGAATTTCCTACCCATACAGTGATCCGAGGGGCAGGGGAAATGCACGACTTCTTGTTATAGCATACCAAGGATCTTCTGTCACGTTCTGCCAGTTTATGCGGTCGTCCGGGACATTTTTTCTGTTGTTGCTCCGTGTTGCTTCCATCGCTTGGTAATATACGCTACACTCGATTTTGGGATATCCAGATTGCATGAAATAGCTCGTACATAAAGATGACATAAATGGCTTCCTATGATGAGCACGGTTGGAACACGGCATTTTGAGGTTCATGAGGCATAGGTCCACTAGAGGGAATTAATAGTAGAAGGAAAATAATGTGAATTTTATTTTACCCTTGCCCTTCCCAACATACTGTTTGGCAAACGCAAAATTTGCATATTTGCCGATTTTCTGCAGTGTCCAAATACTTTTGTCCATATAGTGTAATAAAATATAAATAAGCAATTCTATGTAATCGAAAAACCCGGGCTTTCTCCCACTTTTACGAGCAGCTAACACGCAGCTAATCTGTCTATTCTCTTTGCGCTGTTACTACTTGCCAGTCTTTTACTGAAGTTTGTCACCATGAGCGGAAATTAAATAAAAGTTTTGTAAAGACTGTGTTGTCTGTTTTGTTCCGCTTATGAATGCCATCATTGTGTAAATTTCTTACTTACTTACTTACACTTACACACACACACACACACATATATACACGCAGGTGGTTATCAAAATAATGGAAACACCTTTCAATATTAGTGGTGTTTATGAATGTGCTTCGTATTCCTTAAAAAACAAGTCTGGTAACAGGTATTTTTTATGTAATACAGTGTATGTATTATTCTACCGTCAGGTAGCGGTAATGAAGCTAAGGATATCGTGCTTTTGGGGGGAACAGCGTAAAATATCAAACCTTGCAGACCTTGTGAAAAGGGCAAATTATTGGAGCGCGTTTAAAATGGATATCTGTTGTTGCAACCCCCAGGTTAATGGTTGATTTTCAAGCTATGGTATCGAAACTCATAATAGTATACAGAGTGCACAGAAAAACATCCTTTGTAGAATGCTCCCCAAACAGAATAGTGGCCGAAATGCAGAGCTGAGTGAAAGAGACGGACGAGGTATTGAAGCGGATTGCGACACGAAGAAAGAAAACAACTGCAACCAAAATACCCAAAAAGCTCAATCTGACTCTGCATGTTCCGGTATCAACCATTTGAGGTAGAAGGGAACTTCACAAACAGAGCATTTACGGAAAAGTAGCTATTCCCAAGCCACTTGTAATAGATGCCATTACAAAATATCGTCCACACTGGTGCCACGACCACAAATCCTGGTCGAGTAAAATGTCTAAAAACGGCATCTGGTTCGCCGAATCATTGTTCACATTGTTCCTGAACAGAACGTGCTTATGTCTGGAGAACACCTACACAAGCGTAAGATTCTGGCTGTCTCATCTCAACTGTCAATCATGGAGATAGATCTATCAGGGTTTAGGATAGCATCTCATGGTTTTCTTCAGGTCCTAACCCTGAAAGGAAGATTGAAGGGGAAGGACTATGTTAAAATTTTAGCTCACTAGTCCATCCTATGTGTCAAACATTGTTTCTTAATAGGAGATGGCGTTCTCCAGGATGATAATCACTCTATACATACAGAAAAATCTATCAAGTATTGGTTTGAAGTGCATGAAAAAGAAGTCAAATATCTTATCTTGCCCTGTACAATCCCACCGACTATATATCATCCAACCACTGTGAGCTGCATAAGCGGATAGAGCCAGGTATTGATATCCACCACAGCATCTCTACAGGAACTTTCACGTTTTTTCCATGAAAAATTGTATAATATATTCTTAGGCACTATTCATGACTTGTATAATCCAATTCTAAGGTAAATCAGGTGGTATTACATGCCAAAGGGGATTCTGCGCCACATTAATAAAAGTATTCATGATGTTTCTTACTGTTTCCATTATTTTGATAACCACCTGTATGTATACATATATATATATATATATATATATATATATATATATATATATATATATATATATATATATATATATATATATATATCACAATAAAATAATAAAATTTATTGCTGAAACACAAAAATATTTCATTCCCTATTTACTTTGAGATTTTGTGAGTGCAATAACATGTAGAATACGTTTCATTCCTAAAAACAAAACTGAAAGTACAATTTTTAAAAATTTGTCAATTATTATCTGTTATGTTGATTCAGTTTCTAAAATGATGTGAAGAAAGTATTTTTTTCTGAACACAAAAATCTTTATCCACCTGCCAAGTTACACCTCATGCGGCCACTAATGTCGAAATATTAATTAGCCATTTTAGTTTCTTTTACATATAAGGATCTTCATGCCTTTAAGACAGTTATCCTCGTTCTGATCATCAAAATAAGTGAATTAAGTCACCATAGTTTATTCTACGGATGAATTGTGTCTTATCTCAACCTTTTGCATCAAAATAGCACATGTTTCTTAAACATATTTAGTGAAAGATATGAACAGACTTTTTTTGGAACAATGGCAGGTGTGGCAGTGCTAAAGTACAGGCATACAACTTCCAAATGAAATAAATGGCATAATATAAACCCAAAATATAAATCAATGTACATTAAATAAAACAACAGGATCGTTGTAGCTACAGTCTTACATAGTAACCGATGTTCAAGATGTCTATGGGAAATTTTAAATCGTCTACCTTGGGTAAGAAGTTAAATCCAATGGTATCCAAAGCGGATTTTAGAAGATTCAGCATGTTTATATTTTTGCAGAACATATGAAAATGTATTATCACTTTTAACAAATTTTTCAAACGGGAACGTAGAAAATGCCTATCATTTACTACCAAATTTTTATTTAAAAAAATGCTACGGAATCTGCCTTTGATAAATGTAATACTGATCCATCTACACATGTGGCGTATAATTTATAGCAAGCAGTTTTGTGCATTCTTCTCTACTAGCTAACAACCATATGGCGTCTTTAAATTTGTTTTCCGAATCATCAAAGGACTTTTTAAATATATTCATAAAAAAATCACATCTTAACGGCATACATTTTGTTCTGTTGAATTGCAAATTACTTATTTGTACCTCTTTATCGGAATTATAATTTCGAATCAATCATGGAAAAATTCTGCTATAATAAAGAATGATAATAAATCTCACAATCACACTGGAACATTTCATTACAATTGCAATGGAACTTGCAGTTGCGTTTCTCAGTTCACAAAGGATTTAAGCAATGTTAAAAAGAAAATTAAGGCACGTCATAGATTCATAATCGAAATGCATACAAACATTGCACACGTGTTTGCATTCGTAATTAAATTAATTTATCCCAATACATGCAAAAACTCAATTTATTTCACCTGACAATTACCATCTATTACTGCTTTCTTTCTTTGATTTTGACTTTAATTAGATAATTATATTTCTCTCCCTCCCTTGCATGTTATCAGTTAACACATTGTTCAAAAGAGCAGGTCTTAGCCAGGTTAATATTTTTATAGAATAAATTAATGCATTTAAAGGTATTTAAAGAAATATATATATATATATATACCGAGACGGAATTAGATAGGCAAATTAAAAATAAATTTAAACGTATTTAATGGGCTTGATTAACTATGTTTTTGCCATGGACATCTGCATCTTTAAGGACAATTATGCTCAAACAAAGCTGTAACACGAAATCAATTATCTGAACTACTTAAAATTTTAATTGAAAGTTGATATTTCTGATTTTAAAGGATGTTATTAATTCTGCAGTTTAAATTTTTGGAAGATTTTTCGAAATTAATCATATTTTGGCATGAACAAAAGAAACAGAAAAATAACATATATTGATTTAAAGGCAAATTTCATTCATTTTATTTGCTCCAGACTTGTTATTAAATGATAAAATGAAACAAAAAAAATTGTCACGTACCAAAATAATTTTTTATATATCAATATATAATTATGTAAACGGTGGTGTTATCCCACTACCATAAAACAGTAAAGTTTACAGAGAAAACACGAGATCTAACGAAAATATTTAATTGAAAACATTGATTACGAGTTCCTTTGCTTGAAAAGCAATTTTAAATGAAACCTTGTTATTTCTGTAGATTAATCGCCTATTTTTAATTATGTCGTAAGAATAAAAGGTCTTGAGTTCGCTTGTGTTATTTAGTTGAATTTATAAAAATAATCATCCCGAGCATGCTATATGCTACATGCAATCTATATCTGTTAACGAAAGAAATATTGCTAGGAGACATTTCTGTTTATAAAGTAATATCAATACGCATTATTAAGAAACACTCTGAATTAGAAATTCTTTATCTCTACAAGCAATGCTAAGATATCTCTGTCCCAATATATAGAAAACAAAATAAGTAATTTTTTAAACCCCTGTGGGCTATAATTTGCAATTTTCATGCTTCCATATCAGAATTTTAAATTATTCCTATGATTCACTCTTATCATGAATCAAAATTAATTATTTCAATCTTCAAATTATTCATCTACATGAAAATCCGTTTAGTCATGTTTAAAAATTCTAATATTGCAAATTAAAATTATTTCTATCCTATTAACACTACTAAGACTGGCTACCGTCATTTTGACGGTTTCGGACATACTATTGAGCGCCATGTTTTTATTTATGTCCGCTGGCTTCTGAAATTTTGTGACTTTTTTCTAATTTTACGTGAAATAAGCACACTCAATTAAAAAATTATATTCGATTGTAAAGAGGGGGAAGAAAATGTGTTGTATACCTACTAAGACGGAACGCCGTCGATTTGACAGCAATATAGAAAACAGGCAAAAATATTTAACCCGGGAGAACTCGCACCGGGTATGACATACCCAATCCATTTTCATTCAATGTTTTTGTTATCTTCTTCTTATCGGATTAGGCCGAAATTTCGTGTAGCTGTATTCAAGGTCAAATTCTTTCAGCGGGGTAAAAATTAAGTCTGCTCAATAAATAGATTTTGAGAAAAATATTTCGACGGGTATGTCATACCCGTGCGAGTCCTCGCGTCAGTCAGATCTTTCCTTTTTTTCTGTCAGTTTAGTGCATCATGGCGCGATTTTTGAATTACGACGAGGAAATAAAACAATTGCGACACCTTTTAGAGACTGTTTCTAGTGATAATGAAGCTTTATCCCAAGATAATGATGCCTCTGAGGATGGAAAATACTTTAGCAATCACGATTTTTATACTGAAATTGAGACAGAAACCGAAGATAAAGTTTCACTGTCAACAGCCGATTTCTATATTGGTAAAGATAAAATTACAAAATGGCTGAAGAAAAAATACCGGAAAAATGTAAGAAAGCCTTCAAGGAACGTAATTATCAAGCTTCCGGGTAATACGAATTATTCAAGAAATGTCGCTTCTCCCGTAGATGCATGGAATCTCTTCAATAGCAACATGCTAAATATGATGGTGCCTCAAACAAAAAAAACTTATTCAAGCCCTTCAATGGAACTGGAAATCACTAATAATAAACCGCCTGCAAAAAAACTCAAGACAAAATATAAACGATGTTAAATTTGTCCAAGTAATAAGGACTGAAAAACAAAGTTTATGTCCCAAAAATGGGGAAAATGTCTGTGTTGAACAGTATGTAGTTTGTAAAAATTGTCTATAAAAATGTAAGTATTATTAAAATTCACTAAAAGTCTTTAATTTATTATCTTATGTTCTTTAGTTACGTAAGGTTTAAATATAAACAATATTAATTGATATTTAAATAGCAGGAATGAACTAGGGTATGAGATACCCGGCGCGAGTTCTTGTGTTCGAAATTGGGCGCGAGTGCTCTCGGGTTAAAATAATACCGAAAAAATATTAGTTACTTTTTTCTCTTCCCTCTTTTTCAAATAATAAAAAAATTGGCTCTTCGGAAATATTGGTGTTCAAAAATAAGGACTGCAAAAACCCTGCATATATTTTTACGGATGAACCATACCAGTATGTCAGCTCAGCATACCTACATAAAAAATATATCTAAATATATACTAATTTACTATGTATTGGTATGAAATAGTTCAAAATTTAAGGTATTCAACCATTTTTAAAAAAGTTAAATATTTTATATTTTGATTTTAAACCGTCAAAATGGCAGTGTTCAGTCTCTTTAGCAAGAAAAAAATCCCCGTCTTTCTAGTGTTAAAAGAAGAGAAAAACAGTACAAATGTTCACAATTAATGATTTGTTTAATTTCCTTCTACATTTAAATAATAACATGCTACTGGATAATGTGCAATAGGATAAGAAGCTTTTACGTTATTCAAATGTCCTTATTTCAGACTCATTCATCATCATCTTTAGCCCGACTGAACATCGCGGACTTTTCTGGTCCTCTTTGCATGTTCACGCCGAATCCTAGTCCTAGTATATTCAATGTCCCTGTCAATAATCCCGAAGTCCCTGTCAAAAATTTCATTAAACTTCATTTACGGCCCTTCGCTATGGTCGGTTTGGTAAGTTATTTGCTGTAAAGTATTTTTTGTTGTAGTTTTAAGGTCACTTAAAATATTTTGCTGATTTTATCCAATTAATTATTGTGTATATTTTTTAAAAATATCGGTAAATTTTAAAGGTTAAAGTTGTATTTTCGAAATTCTAACTCTTTGAGCTTAGAAGAAATTACCGAGATTTTTCTTTCACCTCTTGTATTTTCTTGTAACATTCCAAGATTTTAAGTGGTATGTCAAGAATTTAGGAAATAAAGTCTATATATATAATTACTGATTTTGCTTTATAGATCGTTTAAAGTCTTTTCTTTGTATTATAAGCCTTTATCAATGCATCTAAAATATTTCAAATAAGCAGATAAGTTTTGCTTTTAAAGTTAAATTATATATATATATATATATATATACATATATATATATATATATATATATATATATATATAATACTTAAAATTCATAAAACCTATATTTTATTTCTTTTATCTGTTGAAGAATAATTATTCCTCATATATAATTCAGGTTCAAAGCCTAGCCTTACGAGAATTAACTGAAATACTAGCTTTAATTATTTCATGTTCACTGGCATAAAATTACGTGAAATGTTTTCTTAATTTCTGTTTTTAGAAAGGAGAGCAGAGTAAAAAGGTACCGGTTTTAAATGTCTTGGTAATTAGCTATTTATCTAGCGACAATAAATTGGCATCTTCATTCTTGTGATGTCCAAAGAAGGATCACAACAACAACAAAAAAAAGCAAATTCATTGGGAAAAAAAGTTGTTCTACAATTAGTGAGCCTTATCGCTTCCTTCTCCGCAACGGTGATTATCTGAAACAGTATTTAAGACAATAAATTTGTAAGTGCAGGAAAAAATAAATAAAACAGTTAAGCTTCATTGCTCGTTGTTGGACAGGTACGAGGAAGAATGGGTGTTTCCTTACGATAGAGATCATTTGGCACCTAAGAAAAATTAGCCTTAATAGGTATATAAATATTATCATATTTGATAGAACGACATTAATGAAGATATGAAGTAAGTTGTAAATAAGAAGTTACGATCATTATTGTTCGTAAAAAAGGGGAACTTGGCTTGGTAATGGGTTTATAATGACAATATTAAACAAAGTGTATAAGAAAATTTTTGGTGATTACATGAATTATTCATTTTATGTAATTATGCTGGCTAAATTTATATCATTTTTATAAAATTCTTAATTTTTAATGCAGGATAAAGGTGTGAAAATTGTTATGGTCTTAATTTTTCTCATTTCAAATTCTCTTGAATGTATTACGAAATTAAATGTGCTTGAGATGCTCTGTTTATTCTGGACTTTTGTACACATACCATTTAAGAGTATTTTTAGTCACAGAACTATAGTAGGTAATAAGATAAAAAATGCAATGGGTATAATATTTCAGTATAAGAAATGACAATATATTTTCTGTATAAAAACCGATTTCTAGTCTGGTCCTAGACGGAAAAAATGATATATATCATATTGTTCATAACTCAGTAATAAAACAAATGAACTTTTATGCTCTAAAAGTAACTATTTCATTGTAATAGTTGTAAACTTCTAGTAACATTTTTTATACTTTCTGTAAGATAACCTTTCCAAAATAAGAGACAGTCCGGTCTCTATAGAATTTAATGTTAAATGGGTCCAAGGTCATGAATTATTCCGAATATGTTTAACTAGGGGGAGTTCAAAGCGTTTGTAACCATTTTATGGAATACGCATTACATACTTTTTCAGTTCACAAAATGAAAGCTATATTTTATGTTATGACGGTTTTTTTTATATGTGGCGTATTGATTTTTCCAAAATGTCAGTAGGAAGTACAAAGCTACATATTTTTATTTCTTTTAGCGAGAATTTTATTTGTGAAATTTTTGAATGATACAACATTGCATTAATTTTTAAACACATTTGTTGAACACTTTTTATAAATGTTTAAAATGATTAGCAATACCGTCACTACAGTATATCGAGTTTGCACGAATAAAATTATCCCTGAGAATATTTCAAACTAAAGTTTCTGTTACAATATTCTTTATTTAAAGTATAAAATTCAATGCATTCTGCAAAGTTTTAAATCACCTTTCATCAACAGCAATGTATGAAAATTCAATATTTGCACAATTCCAAGCCCATTCTTTTAATGCAAATTTTAACGAAATTCTACGTTAGTTATAGAACTGCTGATGAATGGCTGTTACTTAATTAACGCCTATAATAAACTGAGCACCTTTTATAACGGAAAACACAAGTTCTTTACAGTGGTTCAATATTTATGTGTCCTTGAAGCACAGTATCCCTTATTAAAGAGCTAAATAAAGACTTTATTCGATCTATATTACGTCCCACTAGCTCGATAAATTTGAAACCGATATGAGTGCGTATATTTCGAGTTTACACAGAGGGTTTGTTTTATCATACCATTCAATGCGATGGATTTTAGAAATTTAGTGAAGTTCTTTAAGTATAATAATCACTGTGCTTTTCTATACACTGCTTCATTTCTATATATTTTTAACACTGTATAAGCATTACCTAGAATTATTATGATTCAGATAAGATTAAAGGATGAGGAAAATATATGTGTAAAATTGTTAAAAGACATTATTTTCTTATTTTATTTTCTTATTTAAGCAAATTCTTTGGGAAGTCAGTGAAAAAAAACTATTGCATCAATTTATTTAATTTTTGTCTTAGACGAAAGATTTTAATCTACAGATGTGTCAAATTTGGTTTTTGTAACCGGAATTTCTATCAATAAGCGATAATTTACAATCAAATATTTTTTTCTAGGCATTCTCAGTGACATGTTAAAATCTGGCTTTAGACATCTACTAAGCACGAGGCATAAACAAAATAATTTATTTCTGCGCATGCTCAGTGTCATGATTAAATCTGGATTTAGATATTTACTAAGAACGTGTCCGCATAAACATGTTAATTTGCTACACGTTAATCTTCATAAAGTTATTTTTCAGTTTTTAGCTATGATAAACTGTCATTGAAGAAACATATTTCTTTTTATTGTGATCAATAGTAAATTTTAAGGTGCATTTATCTATTCTTAGTATTATGATTTTCAACATTTTACTGAGTTTCAGAGTTACTGAGGACACGTAGCCAGTTTTTAGTTTATCATTGAATAACCATTTATTTTTATTTGGTTCAAGAATAATTTTTAAAAGTGTATTTCTATGTTCTTAATATTGTGATTTTCAACAGTTTACTGAGTTACAGAGTACTTAGTACACGTAGCCAGTTTTTAGTTTATGATTGAATAACCATTTCTTTTTATTTCGTACAATAATAATTTTTTAAAGTGTATTTCTCTATTCTTAATAATATGATTTTCAACATTTTACTGAGTTACAGAGTACTTAGTACACGTAGCCAGTTTTTAGTTTGTCATTGAATAACCATTTCTTTTTATTTGGTACAATAATAAATTTTTACATTTTATTTCTCTATTCTTAATAATATGATTTTCAACATTTTACTGAGTTACAGAGTTACTGAATACACACAGCAAGTTTTTAGTTTGTCGCTGAATAATCATTATTACTTTCTATTTGGTTCAATAACACTTTTTTAAAGTGTATTTCTCTATTCTTAATATTATTATTTTCAACATTTGGCGATGATGTGATGAGTATAATTTGTGTATTGGTACATTTATTTACTATCCAGCCGTCATGTTTTGACGCGTACCAACCAGAAATATTTTAACGTGCGATAAAAAAAAATGCCATAATTTAGAATTTTTATATTTTCATCTTTTAACGTAATTCGCAATTTTTGATAGCTTCATTTACGCAAACAGTTGCTGTAAATAAAATTTTTATTTTTGTGGTTCTGTATCAATAAAGCTATTCACAGGTAATGAGATATTGTAACATTGACTATTCTGACCTATTTTGAAGCACAATGTCATTCTTTGATATAGGAATTCGATAATTTGCCCTGGTAGTGCTGATTAACATTAATCAAACGGAAATCAATAAACTAATTATAGGAAGTATTTATTCATTTTCATTCGATAACAATCTGTATTACAAAGAATAAAGCGTACATCGTAAAATACAATCTGCGAAACCTTAATTCAATCAAGAGCTATTCTTCAGAAAAGTTTAAACGAAATATACAAAATGCTATAAAAGTATGAAAGCATTAACACAGCACTGTAGTGGAACCGCGATGCATAATGAGAATTAATTTGAATTGATTTTTTTTTTGCTGAAACCGAGATTTTAGGGATAAACATTTAACCCCAAAGGATAAAACAATTAATTTATTCTACGATTTCAGCTTTAAATATAGGAAAAATATATCATGATAATGATTTGATAACGATAAATATTCCTTTCGATATTATTATGCTTAGAAACTGTTTATGTTTGTTCATTTGGGGATCATTCCCACGGTCGGATACTAATTCTATCCTCTAAGATGTCTTAAAGAGTTTTGAATTTATTGAATATATATTTTATTTCATATTCATAATTTTATTTCATATTTCAAAATTGAATTGCTTTTCAAAATTTATATTTCAATAATATTTCAACCTTAATAATAATACGCATTAAATATTTCCTGATCAGTTATATATATATATATATATATATATATATATATATATATATATATATATATATATATATATATATATATATATATAAATACACGAGAAGATTCCATGAAAATATATGTCATTATGTCTTTACACTTTGAAAAGCATAAGGTATCGAGTTTTACCAAGGAATAAAAAATATTTTTTGTATGTGTTTAATGTATGTAAACCATGTGTGTATATACGATGGTAAGTCAAAAATATTCGCACATTTGCTGTAGTAATGTGTCGGAAGGCTGTACTGTTTTTCTGCACTCAAGGCGAGAACACGTGCCCTTGTCGTTGAATGTTTAATATTTATTGGTCGGTCCCTTTTGCTGCTGTTGCACAATGATCATGGCCCCGACAATCTTCGTTTGCACCAAATATAAAAAGCGTTATTCAAACATTTTTGTGGTCTGAAACTGAATCAGGAACCTAAATACATCGAAGGCTTTCGGAACAGTATAGAAACAACGTTTTACCACAGCGAAACGTATAAGAAGGATTATAGGAATTCAAAAACGGTCAGCCAACCATGAAGTGCCAAATAAAAAAACATAACTCCTTCCACATCCACTAATAATGACAACTGTGAACAGGTCTGTATGATCATTCTGGCGAACCAACAAATGACTATTGATGAAATGGCAAATCATATACTACACTGCTGGCCACTGTAAATGCAACACCTTGAAGGAAACATTGAATTTACAACATGCATTAGCGGAGGTGGGATATGCAAATGATTAGAATTTCAGGGCAGACGCACATCGCGCGCGCCTGTGGCGCCACTTCAAAGCGCTATTTAAGGCTTGAAGATTTCGACGATTTCAAGTTCGGCAATTGTGTTTTTCTTGTGGTTTTTCAAAAAAACGATCAATTATGCCTCGTCGAAAACAGCGATCATCTTTTGATCAAGCATCCGAGTTTGACAGAGGAAGGATAGTGGCCTACCGATATTGTGGTTTATCGTTCAGGGAAATCGGTAGTCGTGTTGGACGAAACCAAACAACTGTAATGCGGATATGTGATCGTTGGATGCAGGAGAGTACGACTGACCGGCGTGTTCGATCGCATCCACCTCAGCGCACCACTTCACGTGATGACGGGCAAATTGTGCGCATGGCAGTGACGGATCGCTCAGTCACATCACGAACCATAGCACAGCACATGCAGTCTGTAACGCATCATCCAGTGTCTGCGCGTACCATTCGACGCCGTTAACAGCAGAGTGGTCTGTCCGCAAGACGTCTATTGCTGTGTCTACCCTTGATGCAGAACCACAGACGTCTCCGCCGCCAATGGTGCGATGACAGAAGGATGTGAACGGCAGAATGGAATGAAATTGTCTTTACTGACGAGTCACGCTTCTGTCTGCAACACCACGATGGTCGCATTCGAGTCTGGAGACACCGTGAAGAGAGGATGCTGAACAGCTGCGTTATGCACCGCCACGCTGGTCCTGCACCGGGTATTATGGTATGGGGCGGTATGGGATATCACTCTCGCACACCTCTAGTACGCATTGCCGGTACTTTAAACAGCCAGCGCTACATCTCCGAGGTGTTGGAGCCAGTTGTCCTTCCTTACCTTCAGGGCTTGCCCACAGCCATATTTCAACAGGATAATGCGCGACCACACGTAGCACGCATTGTCCAACGGTTCTTTGTCAATCGCCAGATCGAATTGCTTCCGTGGCCGCCTCGCTCTCCGGATCTTTCGCCGATAGAAAACATGTGGTCCATGGTTGCTCTACGATTGACCCTGATTCCATCCCCAGCTGCCGCAGCAGATCAACTTTGGCAACGTGTGGAAGCTGCTTGGTCTGCTGTACCCCAATAACTCATCCAAAGTCTCTTTGAATCAATGCCGAGGCGTGTGGCAGCGGTGATCTCCAACAATGGCGGCTACTCTGGCTACTGATTTTGGCAGGAACCACACTTCACAGAAGTCTGTAAATTTATTCATTTGATACTTGGTCAACGTGTTATCTACAAAATAAATTTTGTTGTGATATCTCTTGTCTTTCTTGGTGTTGCAATTTGGGTGGCCAGCAGTGTAATTTGATGTCGTTGTTCATATTCCATCTGCGTGTAACATTATCCATAACAGGCTTGGTTTTCATAAAATCTGTGCAAGATGGTCCCGAAACAGATTACAACAGAAAAAAAAACTTAAAAACGCGTCCATCTGTCAATGTTTACACTGTACGTTGTCACCCTATCTCCGTTGTGGAAATGTTTTAAATTTTATCAATCCATTCGTATACTCCTTCGGGGCAATTCACATTTCCCATACTGTGCTGAAACCCTGATACAGCATGAGACCAGAGAGACCGGATCACACAAATCTGTTCATCTTTGGTGCAAACGAAGAGTGGTACAGCAATGTTCACAGTCCAACAAACGCAAAATGTACAGAGCGAAGATGGTCGAATATTCGACGATAAAAGCACCTGCTCTCGACTCGAGTGCCCAGAAAGCAGTATGGTGAACTGACAAATGACTAGAGTGAAAGAGTGGATACTTTTTGACTTATCCTCGTTCGTGCATATATATATATATATACACTGGTGTAAGAAATTAAGAGAATTTGCAGACTTGGTCGATTATCTCTAGAACTACTGTACCGATTTTAATGAAATTCGATATGTACATACATTGGAGTCGGAATGGCTGAAACAGCGGTTGCAGAATAAACAAAAAAAATGGGTTAATAGGGGGTATGGTACCCTCTTACAGATATACAGGTCTCGCCGCGTGATTTCATACTTGAAATTAGACAGTTTATCATCTCCTGTGGCAATTGTCTCAAACTTTCAGCAACGCTGTTTTCATTCCCTAGATGGCCCTCGGAGGGGGGTTGCGAGTTGCAATTACCCTCCCGAGAGCGTCCCAGACATACTCTATAGGGTTAAGATCCGAAGATCTGGTTGGCCAATCCATCCGGCGAATATCCTCACTCTCTAGAAATTCGTCGACCAGAAGAGCTCTATGTGACCTCGCGTGATCTTCCATTAAAATGAACTCAGGGCCAAGTGCACCCCTGAAAAGGTGAACATAGGGATCCAAGACCTCATCCCTATATCTCACACCAGTCACATTGCCTCTTTCAAAGACATGGAGAGGTGTGCGGCCATCCAACATGACGCCTGCCCAGACCATTAAACCTTCTCCGCCATAATGGTCGATTTCGCGGGCATTGGGGGTTAGGTAGCAGGTCCCTGGTTCTCTCTATATGAACGTACAGCGAGAATCGGTGTTTAGGCTGAACCGGGAGTCGTCAGTGAAGAGAACTGTCGCCCGTTGATCCATACTCCAATCTCTATTCTCTCTGCACCATGATAAACGGATTCTCCTGTTTGTAGAAGTGAGCGGGACGCAAACAGCAGGTCTTCTTGCAAACAAACCTCTCTCATGAAGTCTTTTGAAACATTCACCCTTGATACACGGTTTCTTGTGGCTGTTCATATTCCATTTTTTTCCTTCTCTTAAAAAAATTTCCGTGACCTAGCGATACAAGCCATGCAAACTTCTTTTCATTTTAGTTATTTTTCCGGTTTTTATGAATTTTTAAGTTTCTACGGAATTTTTGACCACCCGGTATATAATTTTAGTTACCAACTAAACAATTGTCTAAAATTAGTGTGCTATAATATAAAATTTTGTATTTTAGAATTTTGTAATATTGTGAGGACATCAATCAATATTATTATGCGATAATAATTTTTATACTTTTTTTAAAACCATTCATCTTCAAATCTAAAAGATGTTGCACTAAGCATAACTTAAATCATTAAAAAAAAGTAATGCTGTAGTTAATTTTTCACAGTTATATAACTATAACAACTAAAAAATCAAATAGTTAGTAATTAAAATTGAAATTAAGAAGATATTTATAATTTTATAATTTTATACCGTGAGAATAAAAGCTTAGAAGAAATATTAACCCTAGTGTAGTTGCGTTCCTTTACAGAACGTTAGTAGTCGTGTGTCGGTTATTTCCCCGCCGTTAGCAATGCGTGAAAAATATAGATACAAAAATAGTTTTCATTGATATTGACGTAAGTTTTATTATCTAACCAATGATACTAACGATACAGTTTTGTATATTTATAAATTTAATTTAAGTATATAATATATTGTTGAAAAGTTAAGAGTTAATAGTATTTTTTGGAATAGATAACGGCGTGCTGTCTTATCTCCCGTATTTCGTTGAAATATAATTTGGCAGTTCATGCCAGTAATGTTTATAAGAGAGAAAAATATAATAAGTGGCCATCTGTTACTTTTCCTTCATATGGAATATGAGGCTTTCCTTTCATCTACATCGTCCACACCTCCTTTTGTCTCAGTATAAAAATTAATTATTTCTGGTTTCGTATTTCTGAGCTATCAGTAGAATTATCATTATGCATTGTAGAAATCAATAAAACAGCAGCATATTTTTTTGGCCACATAAGAATCAAGAGTCACATCTCTCTGAAATCCAAACCCACAGGAAAATATTTCTCTCTGCTAAGATAAGAATGCTTATGGATCTTCTTTTTATTTTTCCTTAATGTTCCTACCATTGTCAAATTATGCTCCTCTAAAATTGCCTTAGGAACAGATGTAACTGAGATGTCCATTGTAACGTTTCGTCCTGTGTTAGATATGGGACTCATAATGCGCTTGACACCAAGTGCTAAAACCTGTTGACTCAGTAGTCACGCCGCGGTCGAAACGTCCGATTTCATCTTTCAAATGCAACAACTTCCAGGAGAACCGGGAGAGGATCTTAGTATCTCACACGTGGTTAGGAGTAATACTTAAGGTCAGTTACCAGGAATCTTATATATACAAGTTTAGGGGGGGGGGTTACAGGGAAACAGTTGAAAAATGGCAGGTGATCGACCAACGCGAGACTACTGCAACGTTAAAAGCTGAAAAACAAATTATATTTTAGCGGCAACAGTTTTATCGGAATACTTTAAAAATAAATCAAACTTACTGGAAATAAACTTATATATGTTTCTATAACTTCATGCAATTTTTCCTATTTCTTTATGATGCCTTCATTTATTATTGACAACTATACAGAAAAACTCAAATGAAATTATATCTGCTCATGTATGACAAACATAATGAGATTTAACAATAGAACTGAATTAATAGACATGACATATATTTATTTTCGCGGTTAAATGGTCTTTAAATTTCTTCCAAACTCAAGCAAATATTTGGGCAAAATAAAAAATGAGAATCATTTTGTACCTGCAATCCAGCTACCGTTAAACCTTCTAGGTTCTAAGTTTCCATCCACTATATCTGAAAGTAGTACTCTATCTCCTTTCAAATCATCACCAGTGTTTTCTGAAAGAAGAGAAAATAATTTTATTTGCTAAAATTGGGATAGCAAAATATTAAAAAAGAAGACTCTAAAGAATAAAAAATAATCAAGAATAGAGGTTTTCAATTAACAAATTTTAGATCAGATATGTTTATATTAATTAAGGTATCAAAAATTAAAATGCCTCGCTATACATTATTATATGCCCCTCATCATTACATGGGTTACATAATTTGAAATAACGTTGCATTACAGTGTTTTCTCCTGTGTATGTAATACAAATATGATGTCTCAATTACTGGACTTTCGGTAAAATAAAATAAAAAAATAACTTTCAATTATGCAAACCCGTGACATGCAATTACGATATTTTAAATGAAATAATTTTTTTGAGCTGGAATATCGGACAATTTATAGCAAACAAATTATACTACTAACTGCTGCAATTTTTACATTTATGCAAATAAAGAAATTAAATAATGTATAATTTAATAAAAATAATATAAAATTGTATAGATAAAAAAACGAATGAATTTAAAACTAGTATTAGAAATTTAATATAGCTAAAAAATTGTTTAAAGCATTCAAACTTATAATAATTTCAACTCTCGAGGGTTAATAAATGAATATAAATTATTACGTCATGATAATGCATGAATTTAAAACTTGTAAGTAATAAATATATATATATATATATATATATTTTTTTACAGTAAAAGTTTGTACCGAAATATTTTCAAAATCCCTGAAACATAATAAAAATATACTGGAGAACACTAAGTAAAAACACATTTCTATGACTTTATATAAGTGCTTTTATTTCTTTATAAACCTTTCACTACGTTCACATTTCGTTCATATTTGATTTACTTGCTTTTACTTATGACGTAAAAGAGATATAAAAGACTTTTCTTTGTAGATACTTTTTTATTCATTTTTAGGTTTAAACAAAATCCAATTATTTTTGTTATTTTTTCGCTTGAAAAACTTAAAATTCTTCTGAGAAATGAATAATTCTTCTTAAAAGAAGTTTACGGCTAAAAAATTCATAATTATAACATTTTATGAGTGTTATCAGAAAATAAAAATAATGTACAATTTAAAAACATATATCTTAGTGAAAACTGTACATATAAGCAGAAAGAGTGAAAAATAAAATTTAAGCGAATTTATTATATATACCTTGCTTTTCTCTTGATATTCCTACATCTGGTCATTTCTTGGTTCTGAGAATTTTATTTTTCAAAAAAGATTTATTTAAATTTTATTGTTTGATTTTAATTATTGTTTCGTCTATGGTTGCCTGCAATTTTTGGAGCATATTTTATACCACATTTTCTAATACATTATACATTTTGTTCTGCTAATGGTTCATTATTCTATCCGCAACTCATCTAGTTCTCTAAAAGGATATTAGGGCACAGTTACATTCATTTCATCCCGAGGTGTCTCAAGAGAGTAAAATTTGTATTTTTTCAGGCTTATTCAACATTCTCACACTTCTGTCCTCTTCAAGCACTGTGTAATACAGAAGGTCGTTCGCACTTTATGGAAACGATTTTGTAATTTGTTTTTGGCGTTTGCATTTTGAGATAAAAATATTTGACAAATTCAGAATAATCGTTTGCTATTGTTTTGCTTTGACTGGAATATAAAATAAAAGATTTATTTTGAAAATGGCTCCGGAAATTGATAGATGGCTCGAAGGTTAAGGAACTGCACTTTCCGGGGAGAAATATTCATATCAACAAATAATAAAGCGGTGTAAAAATTTCGGTTATTGCATTTTAAAAATAGGTATTTATAATATATTAAATTTGGAAGGGAAAAAAAAACGTCTAACTAAAAGTAAAAATAAAAACATGACCATTAAACCTCATCCTAAGACTGTTCGAACGCAGGTAAATATCAAGAAAGAGAAGTCTCTGATCCTAAACGGAAATACGCCGACTCAAAGATCCATTGCATCGAAACTAGAAATGTCTTCTGGCACTGTAAGTAAAATCATTCATAAAGATTTGAAGTTAAAAAAGATGTTTAAACCTAAAGTTCATCTGTCTTTGCCAAGCATATTGCTGAAAGAAAAACAAATTGTACAAAATTATATGAAAAAAACCTAGCTGCTGAAAAATTAAAATTTGTGGTAACACTCGATGGGGCATGGGTGAATTTAAGTGACTGTAGTAAAAAAAGATCAATTTTCTATTGATCAACTGACGGGAATGACCGTACGACATGGCTACATTAGTGTACAGAAAAGTTCTCAAAGGAGTTCATGATAGTAGCAGGATTTTGTTGCAACGACAAATTAAAAATAAAAAAAAAGTATCAAGTAAAGCCAAAATGAATTCACTCTACTATCAGCAGAATATTTTAGAACTAATTTCTGAAGAAGAAATTCCAGCCTTATATGGAAATGACATTGATAAAGTTTAGCTTCACATGGCCAACCTTCTAGTCACACACTGCCGCTTATTTGGCAAACAAAGAATCAGAAACAGGAATAAAATGTATCCCATTTAATGAAATACCTGTAAAATTAGACTCTTCACCAATGGACTTTTGCGATTTTGGTTTTTTAATACGAGCCTCAGGAAAGCGGCATCTAAGAACACTGAATGGACTTTGGAAAACGGTCCAAGAGGAATGGGGTAAAACTGACATGACAGTACTAAGCAAAGATTTACTTTCATGTAAAATTCAAGCTAGAGCTATTGTCAAGAACAATGGCTATCAGATAGAAGCAAATCATCGCATAAAATACGGTATTTATACATAAAACTTAACTATCAAAATCGTTTTCTTAAAGTTCGAACGGTTTTCTGTATTCTGGGTATTGTATCATAGATTCCTTGCTACAAGACTACTGCAACGTTAACAGTACACTGTTTTTCACGAATATCTAGATACTGTTTCCTCGATTTCAGCATATCTTGTTTGCTCAGAAAAAATTACGTAATCCAAGCCAAAACAAGAAATGTAGTTCCAACAGATAAGGCCATGTCTTATTATTGGGAATAAACGGTCTGAGAGAAATTGTTCCCTTAACGTTTCGTTGAGAAGATACGACTATCCAAATGCAGATTTCGAATCTTCATTGACCTTAATAATAGAAGAATAAGTTCTTTTACCTGCTCACTAGGATAGTGGTTAGTGCATCTTTCTGTCATTGAGGGGGGGGGTGGGAGGGGGGGGGAGGGTTCAAATTCTTCGAAAAGCAAAGTGATAAATGCATCTTCTGCTTGTCTCAAAGGAGCCTCGTTTCAAAGAAGCAGTTGCAACCTGCAATCCATCGCCGGTGTGCATTGTTTGCAAGTTAAAATAATAATTGTGTGCGCGTGTATACTTCTGTTTATTATCTTATCTTTTCAAGAGCCCCGGATTAAGGTCTCACATAGTGCGAGACCCGGTACTTTAGAAAGAAAAACAACATGATTTCCTTTGTTTTCTACCCAGGTTTGCCTTTCTCCAAAAATGAGAGTAATTTCACGTTTTTTTCATAGTTATGTGAGCTTTGGTGATTATTAAAAAAAAAGCTCAGTGACAGATTTTACCAGTAGAGTCAGCATTGAGAGTAAACTATACATTTTTATAAATCCTCAAATTAAAAAAAAATAAATGATTTAATGTTAAATCATTTAATTCAATTACCATATAAAACGCATTTATATTCTTGTTTTAGAGTGTTTTGAATTCAGCCCAAAAAAAATCTTATTTTACCTACCATTACTTCTTTAAAACCATTGAGCACTAAAAGTATTTTGTTATGCACGAAAATAAAGAATCTGCCTTGCATTGAACTTTTTTTTGCGTGTGAATATTTGTTTCCATGCTTTTGTTTTCTTTCGTGAAAGAAAAACCGTAAGGTCTGAATTTTATGGTGAACTCAAATATTTTTTGAGAAAGATTCAGGTTTTAAAACACAATTGTATTGTTGATAATTTTTAAAAAGAAAGTTATTATAGTACAAAAAAAAAAACCTGATATTGAGTATTTCTTTTCAAACTTTAAGCTCATGTAAGAAAGAATTTTTAAAATAAGAAAACCCCTTTGAATTTGAAAGTAAATGACAATTGACGAAAAACGAAAAATTCGTATTTCAATATGTAAAAACATAGGAGAAAGTAATTTTATATTGTTATATACTAAGGAAAATATTTAAATTGCTTAAAAAATGTAAAAATTTTCAGTTTTCCTTTTTCATAAAAGCATCTACATTTTAAACGGGAGTGAGCATGATATTAATACAACGCAGTTGCAATTCAGAATAAATATAATATGACATATCCATGGTTTGATCCATTTATTGATATGCATCTCGCATTGTAAACTGTAAATTTCAACCAATAATATATATATATATATATATATATATATAATTATTTATATTTATATATGTGTGTGTGTATAACTTGAAAGGCAGTTGTGAAATATATTTTTCGGTGCCAAAAATCGATAATAATATCCACAAGTACATAAAGACATTACAAAAGGAACGACGTTTGAATTTAACTGTTATAACCCTAACAACGATTGATTAATGGGTTGGAAGTTCGAGGATTCTGTACCCCTTAGGGTATTGAACCAATGGAGCCAGTTTAAAGAACCTGTACTACAAAATAGAATAGTTGAACTTCAATACTACTTGTAAATGATGACTAAAATTAATCTATTTCCTCATAGACATATACTGCTAAATAGTAGGTTCGAAAGAAAAAAAAATAGAGATTTTTTTATGTATAATTAATAATTTGATGGATTAAACAAGAAATGTCTGATAGAAACATTTGAGTTGTCGCGAAAATTTAAATAGCATTGCTATAATTGACTGAGTATTATCATATCCAGGGCTAGATTTGAGGCGGAACGCGCCGGAACGGCGTTCCGGTACCTCTCTTTAGGTACCTCTCTTTATCCATAATTTGGAATACCATCCCACACACCCCGGAAGGTTACCGTTCCGGCACCTGTATTTCTAGAAATCTAGCACTGATCGTATCAATGATTTTCTCGTGACGTTTTATTTAAAATATAGAAGAAGTAAGAATGTAAAATCTATCTTGAAACAAGTCGCATGCTTTTTCCCACAATGTTTCGATTTTCGGTCATTTTCGCGAATTTTTCTTGGAGATCTGTTGTGTATCTTCTGGAATAGGCAAACCATAATTTCAGATATGCTTTATTATGCTTAAAATGTAAACAGTGTGGTATATTGTTGTAATAAACAGGATTCGTCGAAAAATGAATTATAACTATTTGGATTGCAAATAGGGATTTATTTAAGCCGAAAAGGTCAAAGGTTATAAAATAATGTTCATGAACCATTCGATGAGCAGGTACATGCATAAATAGATAACTAAATGAGAAAGCACTTTCAAACTAAAGGTCAATGCAGGAAATAAATGACAATATATATTTTAGATTAATTCCCTTGACATTAGAAATTCCTCCCATTCCTTTATACATCTTATTTCCCTCATGTTTTTAGAAAGTGCTATTGATGCAAACCCATTATCATTAATTATTTGCCTTAATTACTTAATAGCTGACCTCTTAATAAATTGTTTAAGAAAATGTATAGCTCCCGAATAGTGGCTGGAGGGTTTAGTGGATAGTTCAAGGTTTAACTGAAATAAAAATGATTTGGGTTCAAATAATTAAATTATTTATTGTTTTAATTTCGATGTGCTTGGTTGGGGATTGTGAATTTTACATTTATAATTTCTTTAACTTTTATTATTTGAATACGTTAATAGCATGTCCGTTTTTTCAAAATATATTTTGTTTTGGTAAAAAAGGATAATAATAACCACAAGTGCATAGACACATTACAGATGAAACGAAGATTTAGTTTCACTGTGTTTACAATACCGAACATCACATTGATTGAAGAGTTGAAGTGCTTATGATTCTGCCCATCCACGGGTGAATATTAAACTGATTCCATTGAAAAAATGCAACAAATTTTAAGAACGAATACTATAATAAAAAAAAGTTTATTCACAATGATAAATTATTGCGAAAATTAATTTATTTCCTCATAGTTGATCTTTCTTATACGAGATTGTGGTTACTTATATGTTTTTGCAAGTTACGAACTCGTATATAGATTGTGGAGAAAATTACGTCATTACTATGGTGACAACTATAAATGGTCTATACGCCGCATACGATGATGTTAAAGAAAGCACAATTAGTAATTGCTTTCTTCGTGCTAAATTCATGCACGCCGAAGAAAACAATCATATCGAAGAATGTGACGATATTGATACAGATTTGAAAAAGATTTGAATTCAAAAAATTTAACGGTGATAACGTTCCTTTTTCTGAATATGTAAGGGTAGATGAAGACGTGGAAGTCTGTGGAAAACTGAGCGATGATGACATAATAAAAACTATCCTAGAAGATGAAATAGAAGAGACCTTATCGAAATCAGATGCGAATGCACAGACTGTTAAGCGTCCTAATGATCAAGTC